>JAMXBD010001438.1:0-372538 GCA_024138025.1 Combretum micranthum | reverse complement strand
TGGTGGATGTTGTGTTTAGGGTACCCTTGGGGCGTGACAGATTAAGTTGGTATCAGAGCATGGTTAAGAACCTAGGCATCATGATTATAGATTGGACTTAAGAAGAAAAAAACTAGAATAGAAATAGAATAGACTTAGATGAGGATAGAATGGGTAGAATAAGCTTTCTGACTTCTCTCTCTTTTGCATAATTACCATAAAATGAAGCCCATATGCAGGCTAAGAACTTCCGAAAGGGACCCTTTGAAAACTTAGAAAATTATCGATTGAGACTTAGGGTGTTATGCGAAGAATTTGCTTTAGTCGAACAATCTAAGACCGTCCGGGAAATGTTCCTGATCTAGAAAAGCAAAATGATGCAAACAGAGTAGAAAGGAGTAGTACAGATTATCCACAATCTCCCTATAGGAAAGAAAATGACCAAGTTAGAGATGATTTATGTCGTGGAACAAATCGTCGCCATAGCTGGAGAGGACGACCGATGCTGCAAGAAGCAACGTTCATCCTTAGAGAAGATAGAGGTAGAACTTTGCCCGATTTCCGAACTTGGACACGAATTGGACCAATGTACGTATACGCCCATGACAATTTGATGGACCACCTCAAATGGATGAAAACTGACATCAATGAAGTTTTCCACTAGCATGGAGTTTACCAAGAAGTTCTGCGACTACCAACCGAAGTGTCTACCGAGCCACTTACCTTTACCGGAATCCAACTAAGAAGGAACGAGGCCCTACGTTTAGGCAGGGTTGGAAAGGTAATAAGAGAGGAGCCGATGCAAGAAGCAAGTGAAGATTCTGATGAAGATCCGGATGAAGACCATGAAGGAGGACCAGAACAAGAAGCAGGAAACCAGACTGCTGTTGGAGTTGATGAGCCCTGGAATAGCGAAGAGGCAAAATATCCACTATTTGGAAGAACAATAGGCTCGAAGGAGACAAGAAGCGGACTCAACCATGGACACAGACAATGCTCCACCAAATGAGAATGATAGTATGGAAGTAGAAGGGACTGTTACTTGTAAAACCATTCATGACATTGTGCCAGAGTTGACTGAAGCATAATTGACCTGTCACGCCCCAAGGGGTATCCTAAACGTAACAGTCCGCCACATTTAATATTAAAGCTTAAGTATGACAACCTTAGCCACTCCTAAAAGCTTTGGTATTAAGTGTAAGGCGTGCTCTCACAATTTTAGAGGACCATAAATGGAATTATGAAGCTTAAGAAGATATAATAACATATTAAGAAAAGAGGATTCATAATAATCATTCAATTATAACAATGATCTTTACAAACTTAGGGATATTTCCCTAAATCACTAATCTATTATAAGAACATTTGTACATCCTTTCTAATACTAAACTCCATCTACAATTTCCTTTATCCAAAAGAAATTACCTGACCGCAGGGTCCTCGTGGCCTTAACTATAAATAGGAAAACTGCAAAAGATATTTATGAGAGTATAAGCTAACAGGCTTAGTGAGAATTATTTCCATAAATAACTTCTTGTAACAAAGTTTCAAACAAGTTAATTAAGAAAACAAATGGGATGCAACATACACGTGGGCAAACAAGACATATAGTTTTCCGGGAACTATATGTTGAATGGATTTGCACCCTCCATTCGGGATTTGGTGATACATAACCTCAAAACAAGTAGTTTTAATAAAAAGTTTTATGCTTTCGATCAATATCGCCAAGCACATGAAGTCTACTTGAATTGAGCCTTGCTTTCAGATCTTTCGCCAAGCATTTCATTTTTCCATAATGCCGCCAAGCAATCGTTTTGGATCCTCCGCCAAGTGTTGCTTTACGACATGAGCTTACTATCCTTCTCACCAAGGATAATAACCCAAAATGCAATGTGACTCACTTCGTGGTATGCATGAATCCATTTATTTATGATATCATAACATTATTATTATCAAGTTTAAGGTGATCAAAGCATTTCATACAAGCAAGTGTTATACTAAAACAAACATTTTAAATCAATTCCAGCCTCGATATTCTTAGGATTCTTTCAAAGAATTAATTAACATACATATCCATTTTCCTTTTCCTAACTCTAATGCAACTAAATTACAAGCACAACAAGTATAGCATTTAACGGAAATAAACTCACGATGCCATGTCGACTATTCCTCTACGCGAATGAGTCGTTCACATGCTCCGCTCAATCTAAATAATCTTCGGGATATAGGTATCATTCCTCGGAGTCACCTAGCCAAAGAAAATACCCACAATGAGTATTCCTTGATGATTTTCTTGAATTTTGACAAAACAATGTCAAAAGAACATTAAAGTTCATATAAAGGAATGTTCCAACTTAAAATGACCATAACTTGATCATTTTAACTCGGAATCGTGCATGTAATATATCGATTTTTACCTACTCGAAAAGATCTACCCATTTCCAAAATTATTTTTAACAAACAAGGTCATATAGGCTCCGAAACAGTGGCGACAAAATTCACCACGGATTTTCCAATGCAAAAACAACTTTGGTTTAAGAATTCAAAATTTGTTTGATAAATACTTGATTATCTATATAGTTGAAAAATTCTCTTTTTATGGTTACTTAGCTCATATTCATTCATGCTCAAGTGTTTGTTGTCCATTCATGTTGCTTAAGTAAAAATCATGTTGGTTTTGGAGTTTTTAGAAAAATATAGTTTACATGAATTCTCTTTTGTAAATCTCTTGAAATGAACATTTTGTTTCCTTTGTTTTCCAAAGATGTTTTATGTTGACATATATATATATTATATATATATTTCCAAGTAACTTTTTGAAAATAACTTTTCTTCGTTCTATGTTTTCTATATTAATACTATTTTTCCTATTTATTTTTCCTATACAAATTTCTTTGTCTATTTGTTTACAAAAATCTTTCATTTGAAAATTTCTCATTCTTTCCTCATATTATGTTTTTCATAGAAATTATCCTTGCATAAAAATTATTTTCTTTATAAAAACAAAGTTGGATAATAAGTGTTTTTAAGAAACTTTTTATGTAGTTTCTAAAATCTTAGTGGTTTCTTCTTGTAAAGAGATAACTTTATTTTTGTTTTAAACCATAGATCTTCTACTTTACATAAACTTGTTTTCTAAGTGTCAAAATCTCCTTTTTGTCAATTTATTTTTAGAACTTGAAACTTGGACAACAATTTAAATGAACATGAATTATGAGAAAATAATAGCAAGCAAAGTAACATAAGTAATATTGGAGTCTTAGTTTTTTTAAGGCTCCCGGGACTAAGAAGTAGACTAGTCTCAAAATAAAAATAGAATGAAAGAAAGAAAATTTTGTTTTGACTTGATGAGGACAAGTCTAAGACTAGAGACTAGTCTTAATTTAACAAGGAATAAATAAATTGCGACAGAATAAATAAATAAATTGCATTTGCATAAAAATAAATAAATTGCAAGTGAGCTTATATGCTCTTAAAGAATATGTATATATATATATATAGATAATAATACTTAGACATAATAACAATAATATGAACAAAAATAATAACATAAACATAAATAGATTTTCATGAACAAGAACAACACATGAACATAATGTAGCTTCCATAACATTTAGTCTTTGGAAACTCACACTATGGTCATATAAAGTTACATGACATGAGAAGAAAGGAAATAATAGAAGATGGTTACCTAAAGAAGATTTTGGTAGTAGTATGTGGTTATGGGTTTTTGTTGTAGGTAGAAGTTGTTTTGGAATTATTTTAAGAGAGTTTTGGGATGGTAGTTGGAGAGAGTTTTGAGAGGAGAATTTGAGAGAGTTTTAGTATAGAATTTGTGGGTAGTGAATATATGAAAGAAGTGAAAGAGGAGGGGAGGTATTTATAGAAAAATGTGGAGGGATTTTTGTATGATAAAAATAAAAGAAAAATAAAACAAATTGAGGGGGTACATGGGGGAGGGGGCGCCGACCATAGAGAGATGTGAGAGGGAGTGATTTTATTTTTTTTTTTTACTTTTGTTAAATAAAAGATGTAATATGTAAGGTAGATGTGAAATAAAGTTATGGGAAAGGTAAAAAGTAATAATTATAGGTTATGGAGTGTGTAAGAGTAGGTGTAAGAAAAAGTAAAGATAAAAGAATAGTGTAGAATAGTAATGAAAAGTGTAATGTAAAGTATATATGACTAATAAAGTACACCAGTAAGAAAATAACGTATAAATGCGATATCTGTTATTTTTACTTACCAAAAAATTACGAAATTAATATTTTTGAAAACTTTGTATTTTTACGAGTCTAAGTGTATTCGGAATATTTTTACTATTCCGGGGGTCCTTGACACATTTTTCAAGAATCATGTCCGATCGGGTTCGACACGAGTTGCGGTTTCGCTAATCTGATCTTTTTATGTTGCCTTAGATAATTCCGCACTATTCTACATTCTAAACTTCTACTTATCCTCACCGAGTTTCTTATTCGGGAGTGCTAGGCTTAAGCTATTACGTCTAACTAGGGTTTTGTTGAACATTAGAGCTTCGGTTGACTTTCGGTTTAGGGTTTTAGGTTTAAACTGATTCCAAAAATTTGGGGGTTTACATGACCAATATACATGAAAGGTCAAGGGAGGCTGCCAGAAAGAGAGAAATACTTTGAGCAATTTATGAGAAAGAGAAACCGGGGTCGTCCAGCAGTAACCTTGGAGATGCGCCCGAAGAATGAAGGAAGGAAGGAAGAAGCCGAACATATCCCTTGTAATCCAGCTTAAATTTTGTAATTAAAGACTAGATCAGTGATTTTAGTCTATCTTTCTAGTTTCGGAACAATGCTTTGTTATTTTTCTTTGTGATTGTTGTGATTTACCTTGTTGCTTATTTCAATTTTCTAATGAATTTATGTTTTAAGTATGATCTCAAAAATTTACCTTGATTTGAATTTTCTTTTCAGTAAACTATTTTTGCATGTAAGTTTCCTTTATAACCGCAAATTTTCGGCAAAAATTTAATTAAGTTATCAAAACGATAAAACCTAACTTAGGAAAGTTTAAAACAGCCGAAGTAAAGGAAGACATAGGGAGGAGCAAAGTGACTCCAATCAACCGGATGTCGAAGCCGAGCAACCTGTTGCTCAAGGAGCCGCTTTACCTCAGATGGACTTGTACTCCTTAACCCACGTGCTAGAAGCAATTAGGCAGAACATGCCTGCACCTGCACCCATACTCGAAACCGCACCAGCACCAGCACCTGTACCAACGCCACCGCAACAACAAGTGCTAACTAAAGCATCTGTACAAAGGAGCATGGACTCTTAAAATACATCTTTACTTCCACCCCCGCCGCTAAGGCCATATAAAAGCACGTTACTTGATTTTATCAGAAGTAACCGTTATTTTGATGGAGCTTACGATAAGCCAGATGAGGCCGAAGATTGGCTTGCTTAAATCGAAATGTCTTTCGATGCATATGAGGTACCTCACTACCTACAAATCAAGTATGGGACATTCATACTTCGTCTGAATGCTAGAATATAGTGGGAATCAAAGAAAAGAGAGCTAATGACCCCAATCACTTGGGAAATGTTCAGACACGAGTTTTTGGATAATTATTTCCCAGGAAGTCTACGAGCAAGGTCTAGTGCAGACTTCTTGCAAATTGCTCAGAAAGGAAGAACTATAGAGCAATATGAGACTGAGTTCAGTAGATTGCTGCAATATGCCCCCGATTCCTACAAGTATAGCCAGGAATTGAAAAGACAAGTCTTCATAGGAAGATTGGATGAAAACCTGAGAATGCGGTTGGAAGAATTTGACGTTAGGAGTTATCAAGAATTAGTGGAAAGAGCTTGAATTGTAGAAGGAGAAAGGAAAAGGAGGGAAATAATAGAAGAAGAAAAAGCCACGATTTTTGAGATAAAGTTCTTTGAGAAATCCAGTTCCATACCCCTACAAAAGAGATTCAAGTTCCCCAACAACTACAGGAACAATGATAACAATGGGAGGTTCGTACCAAAAAAGTCAAGTATTGGGAGTGCAATGGAGCACACTACCTGTCACGCCCTAAGGGGTAACTTAAACGTAACGGTCTACCACAGTCAATATTAAAGCTTAAGTATGACAACCTTAGCCACTCCCAAAAGCTTTCATATTAAGTGTAAGGCGTGCTCTCACAAATTTAGAGGGCCATACATGGAATTATGAAGCTTAAGAAGATATAATAACATATTAAGAAAAGAGGATTCATAATATTTATTTACTTATACTAATGATCTTACAAACTTAGGGATATTTTCCCTATTCACAAATCTATTACAGGAATATTTGTACATCTTATCCAACACTAAACTTCATCTAGAAACTTCTTGTTCAAAGGGAAAATACCTGATTGCAGGGTCCTCGTGGCCTCAACCACAGGTAGGAGAACTGCAAAAGATATCTATAGGGGTATAAGCTAACAGGCTTAGTGAGAACTATTTTCATAAATAACTTCTTGTAACAAAATTTCATATAAGTTTTTTAAGAAATCAAATGAGATACAACATACATGTGGGCAACAAGGCATATAGTTTTCTAGAAACTATATGTTGAATGGATTTGCGCCCTCCATTCGGGGTTTGGTGATATGTAACTTCAAAACGAGTAGTTTTAGTTAAAAAGATTTATGTTTCGACAAATGTCGCCAAGAATGTGAAGTCTACTTGAATTGAGCCTTGCTTTTGGATCTTCCGCCAAGCATTTCCTTAACACCGCTAAGAAATCGCTTTCGGACACTCCGCCAAGTGTTGCTTTTGACCTGAGTTTACTATCCTTCTCACCCAAGGATAGTAACCCAATGCAATGTGACTCATTTCATGGTATACATGAATCCATTTATTTATGATATCATAATGTTATTATTATCAAATTTAGGGCGACCAAAGAATCTCATACAAATCAAGGGTTATACTAAATAAACATTTAAACCAATTTCGGCCTCGATATTCTTAGGATTCTTTCAAAGAATTATTTTACATACATATCCTATCACACCCCGCCCTCGCAGGCGACGGCGATGCGATGCCAGGGCAGACAAACCCACCACTGGCCCCCTAGTGATAATGGCCGACACCACCATTATCACTAGGGGCTGCCTTTGAGTACAACTCAACTGGTAAGAGGTGCTGCCTTTGGGGCAGGCAAAAGCCTCAGGTCACGGGTTCGATCCCTAGAGGCTGTAGACTGGGGTCAATCCATCCTGAGGGTAACAATACCTATAGTGCCCGTGATACCCTGCGGGGCATGTGTTGGTTGGGGTCACCATGATGCAATGGTGGTGTCGGCCATTATCACTAGGGGGCTAGTGGTGGGTTTGTCTGCCCTGGCATCGCATCGCCGTTACCTGCGGGGGCGGGGTGTGACATAAAAGGCAGCTCAACTGGTAAGAGGTGCTGCCTTTGGGGCAGGCAAAAGCCTTAGGTTTGGGGTTCAAATCCTAGAGTCTGCAGACTGGGTTCAACTCTGCTTAAGGGTAACAATACCTATAGTGCCTGTGATACCCTGCGGGGCATGCGTTGGTTGGGGTCATCATAATGCAATGGTGGTGTCGGCCATTATCACTCCGGTTCTCCTTTTCATCTTCAAAAGTTGCTTTCTCGAAGGCATGATTCCTCCACAACACTTTAACATAATGAATTTCCTTATTCCGTAGCTTTTGGGTTTTCTTATCCAAAACCTTTATGGGATGTTCTTCGTATGTCATATTCTCTTTTAGCTGAATGGGTTCTAATTCCAAAATCTTTTCCAAGTCGGGTACATACTTCCTTAATACCGACACATGGAACACATTGTGAACTCCGAACAAGTTTGGTGGTAAGGGTAGCTGGTACGCTAGATCTCCGATTCTTTCCAAAATTTCGAAGGGTTCAATATATCTCGGGCTCAACTTCCCTTGTGTATGCATTCTTCTAATACTCTTAATCGGGCTTATCTTCAGGTACACATGGTCGCCTACCCTAAATTCGAGTTCCCTTCTCTTTAAATCCCCTCTAACTCTTTTTCTTATCTTGAGCCTCTTTCATTTTTTTGTTGGATTACCCTCACCTTATCGGCCACTTCTTGTACCAATTCTAGCCCGATAGCTAACTTTTCCACGTCATCCCAAAACAGAGGGGACCTACAATGCCGTCCATATAAGGCTTCGTAGGGTGGCATCTGAATAGTTTAGTGGTAGCTGTTGTTGTAAGCAAACTCGATGAGAGGTATATAGTTATCCCAGCTTCCCTTAAATTCCAACACACAGGCTCTTAATGTCTTCTAGGTTTGGATTGTCCGCTTAGACTGTCCATCGGTCTGAGTGTGATATGCTGTACTAAAGTGCAATTTGGTACCCAAGCTTTTTTGCAAACTCGTCCAGAACTTAGATACAAATCTCGGGTCTCTATCTGAAATGATCCCTGTTGGTATGCCATGTAGCCGCACAATCTCTCGAATGTAAATCTTAACCAGCTTATCCATTGAATAAGTCATGTTTATGGGCAAGAAGTGCGCCGACTTGGTTAACCGATCCACTATCACCCATACGGCATCACAACCCAAGGGAGTCTTTGGAAAACCACACACAAAGTCCATGGATATTTGATCCCACTTCCATTCGAGGATAGGTAAAGGTCTTAACAATCCCCCTAGCCTTTGGTGTTCCACTTTCACTTGTTGACAAACTGGACACTTCATTACGTATTCTACTATATCCCTCTTCATTCCATTCTACCAATAGTGGCTTTTCAATTCCTAGTACATTTTCGTACCCCTAGGATGCACGGTGTACCCAGAGTTGTGGGCTTCACTCATTATTTCTTTTCTTCATTCTCTATCTTTCGGCACACACAATCTTCCCTTCATTCTAGTCACGTCCTCATCGTCTATTGCAAAATCCAAATATTTCCCCGCTTGGGTTTCCTTTTTAATCCTTTGTATTACTTCGTCATACCTTTGGGCCTCTTTAATTCTTTCAATTAAGGTTAGTTCCATTACTAGATTAGCTATCTCAAGCTCTACACTTTGGTCTATGAATTCAATTCTCAACTTCTCAAAATCTCTAATAAGATTTCTTTGGATTGTGATTAAAGCAGCTACTTCCCCATAATTTTTCCAGCTTAGGGCATCTGCAACTGCATTAGCTTTCCTTGGACAGTAGTTTATTCCCAGATTGTAGTCTTTTATCAGTTCCAACCATCTCCTATGCCTTATGTTCAGTTCCTTTTGTGTGAATAAATACTTAAGACTCTTGCGATCTGTGTATATTTCACACTTTTGTCCATAAATTATGTCTCTATAGTTTCAAGGCAAGAACAACCGCAGCTAACTCCAAATCATGTATAGGGTAGTTTTGCTCGTGGGGTCCTAACTATCGAGAGGCATAGGCAATAAGCTTTCCTTCTTGCATTAGTACACACCCAAGGCTATTCCTTGAAGCGTCATTATGCACCGTATAAGACTTTTTTGGGTCCGGCAGAACCAGAATCAGTGCTGACACCAACCGTTGTTTCAATTCCTGGAAACTCTGTTCCCTTTTTATCTGTCTAAACAAATTTGTCACTCTTTTGGGTCAACCGAGTCAGTGGCTTGGCTATCTTTGAAAAATCTTTCAAATTAGTAGCTAGCCAACCCCAAGAAACTTCTTACTTCGGTAACTGTTTGTGACTGTTTCCATTCCACTACAGCCTTAATCTTCTCGAGGTCAACTGATATCCCCTCTCCTGTTACAACATGTCCAAGAAAGGATATCTTATCTAACCAAAAATCGTATTTCGATAATTTGGTGTATAGCTTGTTTTCTCTTAAAGTTTGTAATGCCATCCGAAGATGCTCCTCATGTTGTTCCTTAGTCTTGTAATATATCAAAATATCATCAATGAAGACGATTACACACTTGTCCAAAAGTGGCTTGTAGACCCTGTTCATAAGATCCATGAATGCTGCTGGTGCATTGGTCAGTCCAAATGACATCACCAGGAACTCGTAATGTCCATAACGAGTACGGAAAGTCATCTTTGGTACATCATCGGGCTTAATTCTTAACTGATGATATCCTGAGGGCAGATCAATGCATGAGAACACGCACACTCCTTGTGGCTGATCAAACAAATCATCGATTCTTAGTAAGGGGTATCAATTCTTGATGGTCACCTTATTTAACTCACGATAATCGACACACAATCTCATCGATCCATCCTTTTTCTTTACAAACAGGACAGGTGCGCCCCATGGTGACACACTTGGTCTTATAGATTTCTGATCCAAAGGTTCCTGTAATTGGGTCTTTAGTTCCTTTAATTCAGCCGGTGCCATCCGGTATGGTGCTTTAGATATCGGTTTTGCATCTGGGGCTAATACAATCTCAAAGTCAATTTCTCTTTTCGGTAGCAACCTAGGTAAGATTTCTAGAAACACATCCAAGTATTCATTTACCACTGGGATATCCTTTTCCTCTCAAGTTTCCTTCTCATCCAGGATACCTTCGATAGGCACTATCTCATCATTTTCCATCATCAATTCAAAAGAATTTAACCCAAACTTTCTTGGAACTAATCCTTTATCACTTCCCGAGTTGACACTACACTCCCGGTGGGTGTTTTAATTCTCAGGCTAGCAATGTTTGTGACTATATGTAATCTAAGTCGCCCAACTAAACTAGTGGTGACGAACGAGTAAGTCACTCTCGTGTCAAACAGAGCATAAGCCTCAATTTCATTCACCTGTATATGCCCTGTGGTCAATAAACATCCATCACTGCTCGACCCTAAAACACTCTCACTGCTACCCATTTGGGGGTTTTAGATTCCAGCTTTCCATATATAACATTTTAATTTCTCATAGAAAACTATTAAATAAAGAACTTTTAACTTAAGAGGGTTTTGTTACTAACCTGTCACTAGGCCGCTATCTATGCCGTCTCCTTGGTCCATGGCCGCTAACTCCACCTCCTCATCTTCATCCTCTTTGACCATCCACTGGCCCTCAAAATTGTAGAGTTTCATTTCATGCATCGTTGAAGCTGCACGGCTCCTGCTTTTACTCCCTGACCTCATAGGGTTGGTGTTGCTCGAAGTCCCAAATGGTCGAGGGGCCGCACTTTTCCATTGTAAGTATTCAGAGGCCAAGTGCCCCTTCTCTTTACAGATGAAGCAAGTTACGGCCATTTTCTTTGGGTATGTATAAACCATATGGCCAGACTCGCCACAAAAGTAACACTTGTTTCTCAGCTGCGGGCATTGTCTGCGGACATGAGCCTCCTTACACTTCCAACAAGTGACATTAACCTTTGACTGATTCGGCCTCCCACTAGCGTTATCCTTGAATCCCTAGTAGGTTTGTACCTCTTTTCTTTAAACTTTGAGCTCGAGGCATCGAATGGCTTCCTTCCAAATACTCTTTTGTCGGATTCCTGGTATTTCCTTTTTCTAGCTTCCTCTATCACTTGAGCCTTTTCTACCAACTTTGGGAAAGTTCTTACTCCGAATTCTTCCAGTTTAACCCTTAATTCCTCATCCAGACCTCCTAGAAATACTTGTTTCTTTAACTTCTTACTGTCCCCGAAGGATTTAGGTGCATACTGTAACAAGTGAGTAAACTCAGTTTCATACTGTTCTACAGTCCTTCCCTTCTGCTTGACATGTAAAAAGTCCGCACTATATTTCACTCTTAAGCTAGAGGAAAATAATTCTCCAAAAATTCTCGGCGAAAAGATTCCTAAGTAACGGGTGCAGCTAAGCTTCTTCCCTTGGAGTCCCACCAGACCCTTGCATTATATCTCAACATATGTGTCCTATATTCCAGTTGCAAGTAGGGTGGGATCTCATAAGCAGCAAAGGAACGCTCAATCTGAGCTAGCCAATCTTCGGCTTCATCGGGCTTACCGAATGCTCCATCAAAATACTGGTTACTCTTGATAAAGTCCGGTAAGGAGCTTCGATGAGTTCTTCGGTAAGGTGGAGGTGGTGGTAAGGGTACATTGTAAGAATGCTCCTCCTGTGGGGCAGGAGCCTCAGCAGTCACTTTCTGGTAATCTGCGGGTGGTGGTGGTAGCGGAGCAAAATCCCTAACATTTTGTCCTTGGTGCGGGTTCTGGTTTTGATTTTGGTTCTGGATGAATGTGTTTAAAAGATTGGCCAACTGCCTAATTGCATTCATCACATCATTCTACTACGGATTCTGGGGTGTTAGTCCCTGTTGGTTTTGGTATATCGGGTTGGTTGGCTTCATTCGGGAGAGGTTCTTGCTCCCGATTCCAAATCCATCGGTTTCGTTTGTTTGCACATTATTTTTTAAGTAGGTAAGTTTTAGTGTCTTTTTAAAGTTTCCAAATTTGTACAAGTTAATTCGTCAAACAAGGTTTGTAACTTTAAGAAAATTCAAGAAATCAAAATTTCAGAAATGTAATTCCATCTTATAAAACTTATATAGCCGTAAAGAAACCATAAAACAAAAGAACTCGTATATAAGGAAATATATTCACAAGCTTAGGATAATGGTATGAATGAATGAGTGCTCATGCGACTATATGCAACTAATGCCATTCATAGCTAATGCATAACGTGCTCGATCATAAAAGAATCATAACTTCTTTTCTTTGAAACAAACATGATCCTTCATTACTTTCGCAAGCCATACAAGGAATTGCATTGGAAATTTTCAGCTTACAAAATTTGGCAAGCTACATTCTAGATCTAATTTTAAACATTTTTTTCTAGCCGAAAACAAAACAAAATATAGGGAAAGGAAAAAGAACAACATACTAAACTGTCTAGAGAAACCTAAGGCAAATTGGCATCCCGCATTGCCTACTACAAAAGAAAGAAAATATTTTATTTGGACTTTATGGGTTGAGCTATCTTTCCACATCTCACTCATCACTGGAATCATTAGGGGTTGAACTGGGAGTCGTCCCCTACTAGAAGAGCCGCCATCATCCTGACAGACAAACAGGCTAAGATACTCTCTCACATTCATCCTCCTCCTCCTAGTGGGTCGGACTAGGGCCTCATGGTCTTGCTCCTCACTTTCCTCCTCCCTATCCACTCCTCGATCATCTCCTAGATTCACTTCTCCTTCATTAACTCTCACTTCTGGCTCATTCACTTGATTCTCCTCCATCACAGGTTCCCTCCTAAGCCCCTCGTCCTCTATCTCTACTTCCATGGGCTCAAGAGCCACGGGTTCGAGAGCCAGCTCATCAGTCACTGGAGGACGTTCATCTTCAATGTAAATATCTCTCCATATAAGTGGATCTATCTCAGGCTCTATTCTCCCACTATCGGGAATCACCGGGGCTCTATTCTCACTCCAATTCTATGGGTGGGGTAGGGGTTTGGGGCACCACATTCTCTGCCCAATTATGGTCCTCTTCGGGATCCTCCTCTTCCTCCTCTTCCTCCTTTTCTTCCTCATTCTCATTACCCTCCTCTGGTACCGGTGCATTATTTAATTGCATGCCTACATCCCTAGCTAGTGGAGGTGGGATGGTTACGTGTGGTGGGAGAATATCTAAGTAAACCGCATGCCATAAGATTACGCATGCTCCGCTATGTTCCAGTCATGGTGGTCAGAAAGCTTATCATGAGCATTGTCACGCCCAACGGGTACCCTAAATGTGATAGCCCGCCGTACGTAATATTAAAACTTAAGAATGACTACCCCAGTCACTTAAAAGCTTCCATATCGGTACAAGGCATACATTCACATCAAAGGAGACCAGTAAAGTAATGCATTTTAAGATATTGCCAGCGGAACATACAAAATAACACTTAATATATTTCATGGAAACATAAAGTCTTACAACTTCTAAGGGCATTCCCCTGATAATAACAATATAGTCATACTAAAACTAGAAGATTTTAGAAGAAATCTACACTAAGATTTCAAAACAGAATTCCTCCAAAAACATCCCAAAATAAGGATTCTACCTGGGTGATCAAGATAGTCTCGAGTGCAGAGAGATAATCCTACAATATCAAAAATCTATAGAGGTATAAGCATAACTAGCTTAGTGAGATATTCCTTACGCAAAAGTACTCATAACAGGCAATCAACCAAGTTCATTAATCAAGCATATGAAATGCAACAACCATAATCAAACATTACATACAACTATCCACTTTCATATGTATGATGGATTTACCCCTCCATCGGTGGTTAGGAAATACTTTAAACTGGGTCCCAAATGACCTCCTTAAAGTTGTGCGTGTCTTGGGGTTCCAACAAATCGTACTACTAGTCCTCGGGCTTTCTATACCTAAAGCGATCAATCCGGCTTGGCTACACCTTGAGGCCGTATTCCCCAAACGTCCTAACCCTCAAGATGTAGCTAGGCAGCTTACATTTCCAGTACTATGCTGAGGAGTAGTAGTAGTAAAATTTCGAAATGATATTCTAAGTGATATGCATGAGCAATTTATTATATGATGATTCCAATATGACATTAAATCATTTAAAGTGATCAAGCAATATTTGCACACATAACAATACATACATAGAAACATTTATATCAATCACAAATTGGATTCTGAATACTTATTGTTTATTGATCGCACACAACAATTCATATACATAATTCCCATGATAACCCGCATGCATATCAATTTTATCTTTTCCTAACATCTAGTGCTCTATTCTACAAGCACATGCGCGACTACATAAACGTAAAGGAAACCCACTTGTCCATAGCGATCTTCTAGGAGTCGAAGTAATCCTCGGGGAAGAGAAGATCTTGGTCCTCAACACCTAAACAAAAGAAATACCCGAAGTGAGTATTTCATCCAAGATCCACTCAATTTCTCTAATCTATCTTATTGAATTCGTTAAAAATCGTATGAATGGAAATCCCAACTTAAAATGGCCATAATTTGCTCATTTTAACTCGGAATTTCGCATATTATATATCGATTTCTACCTACTCGAAAAGATCTATCTATTTCTAAGGTTATTTTTATCAAAAGAAGTTATTTGGGTCTCAGAATATTGATGTACAGATTTGATACGAAAATTCTAATTTCAAAACTTAAGTTTCAAACTTTTCTTCATTCAAGAGCTTTTGTACTAAAATAAAGATTTTTGTATGGTTGAGAAATCTTTGAATATATATATATATATATATATATATGTATAGACTCAAACCATATGCATGGATTTAGTGGTGGTGTCTCAACAATGATCTTGTAAAACAATGTGTCTTGAAAGTGAGAAAAGCTAAGACTTGAAAATCTTCTTTTTGTTTGGAAAATTTATTAGTAAGTATTTCCTTCTTTTAACTCTATTTCTTAATTTTGAGAATAATTACATTTTCAAAAAGAAATTTTAATCTTTTAAGATTCTCATAACTTTATTTCTTGTGGTTTGGAAAACATAGTTTTTCTAAATATTTCATGATTATATGTTCTAAAGTTTTTCTAAAGTTAGATCCACTTTAAAAAATAATATCAATAATTTTATAAGTTATTTTTATTTCCTAAGTAAGGCTTATCCTTAGAAAGGTTATTTTGATAATTTTGTAAAACTTGTCTAGACTTTAGTATTCTAGAGTGTTGGTAGAAAACTTTGATAAATGAGTTTAAGAATACTTTTGGTTAAACAAGGAATTAAGTTTCTTTAAACTTTCTTATTTTATTGGTTTGAAAAGAAAGTTTGTAATAACTTTACTTTATATATTTCTTGATAAAATCACATATAGTGTTATTATTAAAACTTAAGCTACACTTATCTAACTTTAGGAAATATTTGTTAAGATAAAAATTTAGGTTTTTATGGAAAAATAATTTCTTATGTGATAAAATTTATTTTTAAAGAGAGTTTATTTTTATTACTTAAGAAAATTCATTTTCATTAAGGTTGAGACAATAACAAACATGTTCATGCATGAATGAGAATATGTAACTATAAGAAATATAATAAAAACAACATAATAAGATAAATGAAATAAGAGCATAAAAATAAAGTCAAGTATTGGGAACCTTAGCTTCATCAAGGTATCCCGGAACTAAGAATAGACTAGTCCCAAAAGAAAAGAAAAGCAAAGAAAGAAAATTGTTTTGACTTGATATGGACAAGTCTAAGACTAGAAAGACTAGTCTTAATAATTTGCATAAAATAAGTAAATAAATAAATTGCAAGACATAAATAAATAACAAATGAGCTTATATGCTCTAAATAAATATATATACATAATACTTTATATAAGTTAGGTTAGAACAAATACTATTAACAATAACAATAACAACATAATAATAACATAAAGAAAAGAATAGAAACACGAACCAAAACAAAACATGAACATATTATTGTTTCTTTAACTCTCATGAGTCTAAGAAACATACACTAAGCTCATGCTAAGTTGTATGAACATGATGAATGAATAAGATAGATTTTTACCTAAGGTTTATGTGTTTGTAGAAGAGGAATGGAATGGTTTGTAGGATTTGGGAGAGTATTTGAGAGAGATTTTATGGAGTGATTTTGGTAGAGTTTTAGTAGGAAATAAGTTGTGTGAAAGAATGAAGGAGGAAGGGGATATTTATAGAGTTTTGGAGTGGAATTTAGATGTAATTAAATAAATTGAAAAAGAAAACAAATTAAGAGTGATGAGGAGGACAGTAGACGGCAACATGGGGAATAGGGGAGAGAAATTGATTAAATTTGTTGTTTTGTAATAAAAAAGTAATATGTAAAGTGTGATGTAATTACAGTTGTATGAGGAAGGTAAATTGTAAGGTATAGGTATGGTAGGGTGTAAGAATAGAGTGTAAGAAAAAGTAGAGATATATGAATAGTAGAAAAGTATAATGAATAGTAGACTAGACAATTAAAATACCAGTAGTAAAGAAAATACGTGTAAATAAGCTATATTTGATATTTTTAGTTATCGAAAAATTCTAAAACTGATATTTTTGAAAACCTTATATTTTTAAAAGTCAATTGGTGTTGTTTGAATATTTTCACTATCCGGTGCACCAGGGCACGGTTTTTGAAAGCTGATCCCGATCGGATCCAAAAGACACTAGAAAATTAAGAATCTGATATTTTTAAGCTTTTCTATGTTATTACGAACCATATTTCATAATTATCTCAATTTCATTTTCTAAGGTTTAAGAATACGGGATTGCCGGATCTAGATTCACTAGACTAATCATATAACTAGGTTAACTTTAGGGTTTCGTTTTGACTTCCGGTTCTTAGGGTTTGCTTATATTATCGAAAAATCTAGGGGCTTACAAGCATAAGCATACAATGGACCTATAGTGATCCACCTTAAAGTCTAGAGGGGTCGGGTTCCCTTCGTTCTTCAGAATAAAGGTAGCCTCTCTAGCCATGGGCTCACGCCCGTATTCTACCATGACTCTCTCTAGAGGATATGTCATCTCCAATTTAGTCCAGCTCCTCCTTCTTATTGGATCATACCTCAATTGATCAATCATTGCTGCTTTCACGCCCCATAGGGGTATCCTAAACGTAACAGTTTGCCACATGCCAATAGAATACTCTATTCAATGAAGTTATGAAGTTTAATTCGGCATTCAATAGCATTAGATAATAAATCAATATGCATAAACAGTAAGTTACAAAGTCCAAGGGGTATTCCCCCGCAAAAGAATATTTAATAGTCCATTACAGTCATCCATAGTCTTTTGGTTTCCTGTGGAAGTCTAAACAATTTGAATACAACTTCTATAGGAAATGCCTAGCTCCTATACCTAAGCTATAGCCTATCTCGGTCTAAGCCAAATAAACTCATGCTGCAACAAATAGAAAATATAGGGGCGTAAGCTAAACTAACTTAGTGAGTGAAAACTTCCATGGTCACAATTATAGCAAATCAATCAGACAAGTAATTAAGTAGACATATAATATGCATCAAACATGTGAAATCATCAAACATATGACCAGCTGGAAATTATATGTGGATGGACTTGTGCCCTCTATCCCAGGTTAGCAGATTAACGAATCTTGTGGTACGACGTCGTTTAGGCTCTGATGAGAACCCTAGGTATATTAAACCTAGAACCCTACGATCGTTGTGGAAATCAATCCCCAAAGGATCGTCTTGAACAAGTGATGAATAGGAACTAGACCCCAACCAAACCTGTTGATTGAAACCTAAGTTATCTAGGTGATTTCCCCAAGTATTTAGATTGAAGAAATCAAAAAGGAGTTCTTTCGCAAAGAACAAAAGAGAAAGTTCTCTCAAGAAATATGTTTTCATTCAATGATAATCTGCCAATACATAAAGTGGAGCCTCTATTTATAGGCTTACATAAAGACCTAAAATTAATGAAAAGACGCAACCTAAAATAAATGAAAAGACGCGACTCAAAATTAATGAATTCACGACCTAAAAAATAAAAGATAATTTTTTTGAGGGCTTCAAGGGAAAACTTGTTTCTCCATGTCTTGGACCACCTCTTTGGAAGCTTAAATGATGTGAATTAGTGTCGGTTCTTCCTTGGAGAAGTATGGCTCCTTCTCTTGCAACTCCATCACTAGACCGTGCAAAGCTTCTCTCATTCGCTTAGCTCTAGCTCGTGTCATTGGTCCTCCAATACCATGCAATGGATCATTGGACTTCGTTTCTTGAAGACTCGATGCTAGCTGATCCCCATCATTCCCTCCTTCCTCGAAAAGATTCGTCCTCGAATCACCTACATCATATAAAGAAAGATCAGAAACATTAAAAGTAGCGCTTACATTACCATAGTGACTCGGTAAGTCAATTTTGTAAGCGTTATCATTGATGCGCTCCAACACTTGGAAAGGTCCATCTCCCCTAGGGTGTAATTTAGACTTCCTTTGTTCAGCAAATCTCTCCTTTCGCAAGTGCACCCACACCCAATCTCCCGGATGGAAGACAGTCTTCACTCGACCCATTGGAGTCTAGTCAGACATATTGCTACAACAAAAGAGTTAGTGATAAAACAAAAAGATATAGTCCTCACAATTCATTCCCTTACCTGTTTACACTAAAAAATATAGAGGCTCTCGTGTTTTCACTCACAACAAATGTGCCTCCCAACTCGCTCTTTATGTTTTTTGATCAGAACTCACTTAATAAATTTCTCAAATCAAAGCACTAAGAGAACTCAACCTATCAACAAACGATTCCAAACAATAGCAGATGAAAGAAACAATAACAAGGACTAGCACACGATGAACAACAACAAGATGAAGACAATATAGAAACTAATACTAAAATTCTCTTCTTCTTTTTTTTCTTTTCTTTTCTTTTCTTTTTTCTTTCCTTTTTTTTTTCTTTTTCTTTTTTTTTTCTTTTCTACGAATTTGCGACTTCGCAAATCAGGCAAGGATTTCTTGGAAGATAAATTCCACGAAGGAATTCACAGCCGAATTCCACGAATGAAACCTTTACGGATAAAAATTGGCAAATCTCCATGGTCGGAAAAAAAAAAAGAAAACAAATAATTGAATCGAGAATGAATGAGATTCGGCAATTCAAATAATTGCACGGAAGCAAGCTAGCATCCAATCGTCTAACAGGAGAATATATATATATATATATATATCTTGCAACGTATCCAAGATTCTAGAATTCCTCAAATAGTCAGTAGATAAGAAAATGACAATTAAATGGATTTCGAAAACGATGGAGAAACTTCGAATGAAATATTGCCAATCGGACGCAAGATCGAATTTACGAGCAAGGACAATTCAAAACAAAACAATGATCGTTCCAGTGATGAACACAACGGACAACGGAATACGACGAATTAAAGAAGGACAACGAACAGATTTTTTTTTTAATAATAATAATCAAGAACAAAAAATTGAAATTGCAACGATTCAATCAAAGAAAGAAATTTAAAAGGATAGATTACCTGATTCAAGAACCTCGGCTCTGATACCAAATGATGAGAACCCTAAGTATATTAAACCTAGAACCCTACGATCGTTGTGGAAATCAAATCCCCAAAGGATCGTCTTGAACAAGTGATGAATAGGAACTAGACCCCAACCAAACCTGTTGATTGAAACCTAAGTTATCTAGGTGATTTCCCCAAGCGTTTAGATTGAAGAAATAAAAAAGGAGTTCTTTCGCAAAGAACAAAAGAGAAAGTTCTCTCAAGAAATATGTTTTCATTCAATGATAATCTGCCAATACATAAAGTGGAGCCTCTATTTATAGGCTTACATAAAGACCTAAAATTAATGAAAAGACGCAACCTAAAATAAATGAAAAGACGCGACTCAAAATTAATGAATTCACGATCTAAAAAATAAAAGATAATTTTTTTGAGGCCTTCAAGGGAAAACTTGTTTCTCCATGTCTTGGACCACCTCTTTGGAAGCTTAAATGATGTGAATTAGTGTCGGTTCTTCCTTGGAGAAGTATGACTCCTTCTCTTGCAACTCCATCACTAGACCGTGCAAAGCTTCTCTCATTCGCTTAGCTCTAGCTCGTGTCATTGGTCCTCCAATACCATGCAATGGATCATTGGACTTCGTTTCTTGAAGACTTGATGCTAGCTGATCCCCATCAGGCTCACGGTCAACCAACTCATATATTCGTTTTATGGATCACGATTAACCAACTCAATAATTCGTTTTATGAATCACGATTAACTAACTTTTACATTCATTTTATGGATCACGAAAAACCAACAAATGCTAATGCTCCATCCCCATCATGTTATGAATGAGTTCAATTTCATCTCTAATTCCGAATAATCAATTACACCAATTCTTTTAAGTGATCAAACAATAGTCACAGATAGCCAATCCTAGCTCATCTATACAAGCAATAATTAATCACCCGGCTTTAATATTTTTAAATTTCACTTCATAGAACAACAACAGACATATATAACTCCCATTCAACCCCATCATGCATATTCATTTTATCTTTACTAAGTAACTAGTGCAACATCATTACAATCACAAGCAATAATTGAAATTGGAAGTGATACTCACTTGGCCATGGTATGCCGGTCTTTTAGTAATAGTAATCGGGTGGCAAGGATTCGTTGGTTTTAGGATCACCTAACAAGGAAGAAATACCCTAATAAGTATTTCATGACTTAATTAAACCAACTATGAATCAAAACTATTCAAAATTGCAATTCTTGCTATTTGCGGAAGTCCGGACTTAAAACGGCCATAACTTGGTCATTTTAACTGGGAATGTCGCAAATTTTATATCGATTTTCTATCTACTTTGAAAGATATATCTAATTATAGTATTATTTACAAGTTTTGAAAACATTTAGGTCACAGAATAGAGGGATCAGATTTGGTCAGTAACTGTTCCCATTTCCGAAGAAAGAGTTTTATACTTGTTTGAAATGTATCTAGTTGATAATTCAAGTATATATGAAGTATGAATGATTTCCTAACATGAATGACATGTGATGAGTTCAATGTATGCATGATCTTGATGATTTTTAATAAAAGAAAATTTTAGAACTCCTTAATTCACAAGACTTCAACCATAATTACCTTTAAAAATCTAGTTTTCTAACTTTGACATCACACTAGTGTTTTGGAATTCATTCTTAGGAATTTCTAGTTATCTTAGTTAGAATTGGGTCTTCATAACATATACTACCTAAGACCTTCATTTCCACAAAAAAAATTGCATTTTACACTTTACAATTATGTTTTCAAATAGGATTTACTCAAAAATCCGAATTTTAGAAAATCCACTTTTTGAATGATTCCTTTGGGAAAAACTTATTTAATGCATTAAAATTTAAAACTTTACCATGCCTACTACCTAAGGATTTCATTTAATACATAAAACATCCATTTTGAGCTTGAATAATAGTGTTTACATAGGCATCATCTAAAGTTACGAATTTTACAAATTGACTACTAACTCAAAATTTTCAACCTTGCTTCTACATCTTGTTTTACACATTAATCTCACCAAAACTCATTTTAACTTATAAAAATCACTACTTAATGATATCTATTACCTATACCCTTCATTTTTCACATAAAACATGAGTTTTAAAGTTGATACAAGGGTTTTCAAAATAGGGCTTTGAAGTCATACGAATTTCCTTTTGAATATTCCTAACAAAAACCTTTCCTTTTCAAAATCTTTGTCTTATATACATAAAGATCTACTAACTACAACATTTATATATATACAAGATGAAGTCTTTATGGGCATTAATGCATGAAGATACAAAATATTTAAGTGAACATAAATGTCAAGCATAATATGAGTGTCTAAGTGCTAGATCTACTACTTATAATGCATGAAAAGGAGTTTAAGAGTATGAACATATATTTTCATGCAAGATCTCTACTTTTATATGCATGAACATGATAATATCTCCACAAAAGCTCATCAAACACAAGATCTACTCTTGTGATGTCTTGATATTCATGTATTAGCATTTTCTTATCCCTAGCACTTGCTCATGGGGATTTAAGATCAAAATACACATGAATAATCTTGCCATTACAAGATTAAGTAGTAAGAAAGCCTAAGAATCATCACCTAAAGATGGATTTGGTGAAGAAATGAAGAAGAAATGAGCTTGATGTGTGTGTGTGTGAGGGTGGTGGTGGTCACGGTAACCAGAGAAAGAAGAGAGGGTTTTGTAATTTTTTGAACAAATGAAATGAAATGGAAGAGAGAGAAAATAAAAGGACTATATATATTAAATGTAATTAGGGTTTGTTTGAATAATAAAAGAAAGAAAATAAAACAAATTGAGGGTGAAATAGGGGAGGGGAGTGTGCCGGCCGTCTTGAGTGAGAGAGAGGGAGAGATTTGAATTTGTAATTTATGTAATAAAATGTATTAAATGTAATAATTTATTTAAGAGACAAAAAATTCTTTGAAAAGAAAATATAATGAGTGTTTGTAAGGATGTAAGACTAGGGTATGGGTAGTGTGTGTAGTAGGGTGTACTTGTGAATAGTGATAAATAGTAGACAAGACATCTACTTTACCGGTAGTAAAGAAAATACAGTAAAAAGGCTATAACTGTAATTTTTTATAACCCGAAAAATTATAAAACTTATATTTTTAAAATCCTTATAAATTTCGGTTCTAAAGAGTATTATGGAATATTTTTCGAGTTTCTAATTTTGGGGCTCGCTTTTCCATAATGGAGCTCGGAAAGGTCCGGAATAGAAAATTTTTCGAAATCAAAACTTTTCATGGTTTGAAATATACTTTAAAACAATATTTCACGTTGAATTATTTTATAAAAGTTCTTTTGATATGAAACCAAAGGAAAGCCGGATCTAGGGTTTCTAAGTTTCTCTCACCAAGCTTGAACTAATCCGGTTTAGGGTTTTGCTTTTCGGTTTTCGAAGTTTTCTTGATTACTAGGAAAATCGGAGTTTACAACTATCGCCATCCTTGTTATCATAGAATAACTCATATCCAGAAAGATCATATACTATATCCTCTTCACTTATACCTGAAATTTAAAAGAATGAGCGATGATGCTCAGTACGATAACTCCAATTAAAAAACAAATGCATATGCACATACAACAGGCAGATAATTCATGCAACTTAAACTAATGCAAACAGTCATATTATTATCTTTCTTAAGCCAACAAAACAACACAGTCCAGTTTTAAGTATACTATAATCCTGAACTCGGAGTTACTCAGACCCCATTGAAAATCAAACAACTTTTTGAAAATAAATAATCATATACATATATGGATGAGTGGGTACTCCCCAAATACCCCGAATCCAGAACACCTAATTCTACCGGAATCATATCAAGGCACGAGTCCACTAGGGACAACCTCACACTAAGATCATCAGGGTGCCTCACTAGTATCACTGTTTGCTAGGTCTTTACTGGTCAAAGCTAAGCACAACTAAACAGATAATTATTAAGTCGAATATAATTAGGTTTACTATGAATTTATGTTCCTACAACCAATCAAGCATTACTAAATTGACAAGCAAGGATTTGTCATACCTTTCTCAATTTCAGGAATACAATTTGAATCCTCAAATTCGCTATCAACAACAACAAAGATAATCCAACCTCCACAACTCCTATATCAACACCAACAACAATTCTACGAACTCCAAATATCTTGTTACAACATATATATACACACACACATCAACAGATATGAATATATATCCTAATAGTCATGAATTCTCCAAAAATCCTAACCTGAAAAGAAATCTCCACTATCTGCACCATCTACTCCGATCAAACTTCACAAATATCCTCAAGAACAGCAATGAATCGCACAAAACTCCACAGATTCCGAATATTTCACCGAAACCCTAATATTACATGACAACAAGAACATATAATGATCATCTAATCACACATTGTTTAAATTCATCAACAAAAAGATGAAACTTACTGATTTGGATCACCAAAACCTGACTCACATCCACAAATTCGGATTCCAACCAAATCTGGGGTTTTCTTTCATGCAAACAATCACAAAATCCTTAGAACTTGCATGAAATTCGCAATAAATTTTGTATGAGAACATTATACTTACTTGTTTTAATCACAAAACTCACTCCTTATCCAACCGAGACAGATTAAACTCGAGATCTTAATCTTTCCCACGTTTTTCTTTCAAGAACACAACAAAACCCTAAGAAAACTTTACAAATTTGTATATAATCCATCAGAGAAGGTTAAGATCACTTACTTTGGATCAAAATCACACTTTGATGGTTCTCCAACCCTAGATCTCCAAGAACACTCCAAAAGTCTCTTTGACGAAGGAAAAATATAAATAAACGTTTCTATCAAAAATCATTTCTCGCGTCTTGTATTTATAGAATTTGCTCATACGTCGCCACCTACGTCGGCGGCGTACGTATAAGTTTTGCCGAGGTACACCTTATGTTGGCAAAAATTACACGAGCATCGGTGGCGTTCATCGAGGCTTTGAAGTCCCAGAACTTCGATCCAACAACATACGGCGGCAAATCTATGTCTACACAGACAGCGTTTATTTGGTGTTAAAAGAAACGCTAGCATACACCGGCGACGTTCCACTTAGTGTTAAGAAAAATGCTACTATTTGCTTCCTACGCCGTCTCTACTCCAGCGGCGTAGACTTTCCAGATGGCGGCGTAGTATCTGTAAAAAATTATAGAAATCTAAACTTCAACATTCATTACCTAATCAAATTTAAACTTTTATAACTTACTTGTTTTGACCTTAAACTCATCCTATATCATCTTATCATTCATAATCCATTATGTTTTCATCTTTATATTTTTGTATATTACAATATTTCATTGAAATATAGTGTCTTACAACTTCTACGGGGCATTCCCCTGATAATTTCCATAACAACATAGTCTTACTAAAATAAATAACTAAAGCTAGAAGATTTTAGAAGAAATCTATTTTAAGACTTCAAAACAAAGTTCCTCCAAAAGCTTCCCAAAATAAAAATTCTACACGGATGATCAAGATGGTCTCGAGTACGAAACAAAGGCCCTGCAATATCAAAAGTCCATTGGGGTATAAGTATAACTAGCTTAGTGAGATATTCCTTACGCAAAAGTACTCATAACAAGCATTCAACCAAGTTCATTAAGCAAGCATATAAAAGGCAAAAACCATATGATCAAATAGTACATATGACTATCCGGTTTTATATGAATAATGATTTACCCCTCCATCGGTGGTTAGGGAATGATTTGAACTGGGCCCCAAACGACCTCCTTAAAAGTTACGCTTGTCTTAGGGTTCCAACGAACCATACTACTAGTCCTTGGGCTTTCCTTACCCATAGCGATCGATCTGGCTCGACTACAACTTGAGGCTGTATTCGTCGAATGTCCTAAATCCTCAAGATGTAGCTAGACAGCTTACTTTTCCGGCCCTACGCTGAGGAGTAGTAGTGAAAATGTAAAATGATATTCTAAGTGATATGCATGAGTAATTAGTTTAGGGGGATTCCAATATGACATTAACTCATTTAAAGCGATCAAGTAATAATTGCACACATAGCAATACATACATAGAAAAAATTATATCAATCATAGATCGGGTTCGATATACTTATGGTTCATTGATCGCATATAACAATTCACATACATAATTCCCATGATATCCCAAATGCATACAATTTTATTTTTTTCTAAATCTAGTGCTCTATTCTATAAGCATATGCACGAATACATAAACGTAAAGGAAACTCACTCGTTCATAGCGATCTTCTATGAATCGAAGTAATTCTCGAGGAAGAGAAGATCTTGGTCCTTCACACCTAAACAAAAGAAATACCCAAAATGAGTATTTAATCCAAGATTTACTCAAATTCTCTAATTCTATCTTATTGAATTTGTCAAAATTCGCATGAATGAAAATTCCAACTTAAAATGGTAATAACTTGCTCATTTTAACTCGGAATTTCACATATTATATACCGATTTCAACCTACTCGAAAAGATCTATCCATTTCTAAGGTTATTTTTATCAACGGAATCCATTTGGGTCTCTGAACAGTGTATATAACTGTTACAAAATTCCAGTTTTCAAAAACACAAATTTCCAAGCTTTTATTCATCCAAAAATTCTTGTACCAAAATATAGATATTTATATAGTTGAAAATCTGTTGAACATATATATATTGACTCATATCATAAGCATGAATTTAGTGAAATTGTCACAATAATGATTTTTGTAAAACAATGTGTTCTAAAAGTTGGAAAAGTAATGTTTTGGAAAATTTTATTTTAGTTTTGTTGGAAAAGTTCTTGGATTTATTATAAGTAAATATTTTCCTCTTTTTAAATTTATCTATCTTTTGAAAACAATTCATATTTTAAAAAATAATTTTATTTTTACATATTCATTTTTAGGAGTTAAAAATGTAGTTTCTAAATGTTTTCTTGATAGTGAAAAACTTTCTTAAAGTTCACTTGTTCTCAATTTTTCCTAAAGTTAGTTCCATCTTAAAAATAATAGTGTTCTTCTAATTCTATTTCCTAAGTAAAGATTCATCTTTAAAAAGATTTATTCTTTGATGATTTTGTAAAACTTATCTAACCTTAGCGCGTTGATGAAAACTTTACAAATGAGTTTAAGGAAACTTTTGTTAAACGAAGAATTAGTAACATTAAGTTTAAAGAAACTTTCTTATTTCATTGGTTTGAAAGAAGAGTATGTGAAAATTATACTTTATGTATTCTTTGATGAAACTCTAATGTACAATTATTGCTAAGACTTGTTATGAGTTTACTTAAATTTTTGGAAAAGGTTTGTGAAGGTAAAACTCTTACCTTTTAATGAAAATTCTTTCTTTAAGTAACCAAAATTTATTTAAAAATAGTTCATAAAAATATTTTATTCATATTTTTGTTGAGGCAATGTCAATATGCCTATGCATGAAGATGGATATGTAGCTATGTGAAATATAATCAAAATAACATAATAAAATAAATGCAATAAGAGCATAATAGTAAAGTCAAGTGTTAGGAACCTTACCTTCATCAAGGTATCCTAGGAATAAGAATAGACTAGTCCCAAAAAAGCAAAGAAAGAAAATTATTTTGACTTGATAAGGACAAGTTTAAGACTGGAAAGACTAGTCTTAATAATAGTATGAAATAAATAAAATATAAATTGCAAAGCATAGAAATAAATAAATAACAAGTGAGCTTATATGCTCTAAAGAAATATATATACGTAATATACATAATACTATATAGAAGTTAGATTAGAGCAAATAATGATACAAATAATAACAATAATAACATAATGGAAAATATGAACATGAACAAAAATAAAACATAAACATATTGTTGTTTCTTTAACTCTCATGAGTCTAAGAAACATACACTAAGCTCATGCTAAATTTAAATGAACATGATGAGTAAATGTGAGAAATTTTTACTTAAGGTTATGTGTTTGTTGAAGAGGAATAGAATGGGTTGTAGTAATATGTGAGAAATGGTTTTATGGAGAGAAGAGAGGACTTAGGGGAGAATTTGAGAGAGAGAGTTTGTGGAGTAATTTTGGTAGAGTTTTAGTAAGAAATGAGTTGTGTGAAAGAATGAAGGAGGATGGTGTATTTATAGAGTTTTGGAATGGAAATTAGATGTAATTAAAGAAATTGAAAAAGAAAATAAATTGAGAGTGATAGGAGAGAGAGGGTGGATGGCAAGTGTCATGCCCCATAGGGGTATCCTAAACGTAACAGTCCGCTACATGCCATATAAGACTCTCGAATTACTACCCAAGTCCTTTGGAAGTCTTATATAGATGTAAGGCGTCCTTTTACGACAATAGAATACTCGACTTAATGGAGTTAAAGAGTTTAATTTAGCATCCGATAGCAATAGGTAATAAATCAAAACACATAAGTAATTAAATACAAAGTCTAAGGGGCATTCCCCCTCAAAAGAATATTCAAAGATCCATTACAGTCATCCAGAGTCCCTTGGTTTCCTACGAAAGTCTAATCAAATCTGAATACAACTTCTAAAGGAAACGCCTAGCTCCTATACCTGAGCTATAGCTAGTTTTAGCCTAAGCTATATGAACTCGTGCTGCAATAAATAGAAACTATAGGGGCGTAAGCTACACTAGCTTATGAGTAAAAACTTCCATGATCACAATTATAACACATCAATCAAACAAGTGATTAATCAGACAAGTGATATGCATCAAACACGTGAGTTCGACAAACATATGACCAGCCGAAAATCATATGTGGATGGACTTGCGCCCTCCATCCCGGGTTAGTAGATTAATGAATCCTGTGGTACGACGCCGTTTAGGCTCACGATCAACCAACTTATAAATTCGTTTTATGGATCACGATTAACCAACTCATTATTTCATTTTATGGATCATTATTAACCAACTTTTACACCGTTTAGGATCATGAAAAACCAACAAATGCTAATGCTTCATCCCCATTATGATATGAATGTGTTCATATTTATTTTTCATTCCGAATATTCAGTTATGCCAATTCTTCAGGTGATCAATCAATAATCACAGACAATCAATCCTAGTCCATCTATACAAGTAATGGTTAATCACCCGGCTTCGATATTCTTATATTCATTTTCTCACATCAACAAAAATCATATATAATACCCATTAATCCCATCATGCATATCAATTTTATCTTTGCCAAGTATCTAGTGCAACTACCTTTACAATCACAAACAATAATTGAAATCGAAAGTGGTACTCACTTGGCCATGGTTCGCGAGATCTTTTAGTAGTAGTAGTTCGGTGGTAAGGATTCATTAGTTTCGGATCACCTAAAAAGGAAGAAATACCTTAATAAATATTTCATCACTTAACTAATCCAAATATATATCAAAACTTAACAAATTCGTAATTATCGCTATTTTCGGAAGTTCCGACTTAAAACGGCCATAACTTGGTAATTTAACTCGGGATTTCGCAATTTATATATCGATATCTATCTACTTCGAAAGATCTATCTAATTCTAATATTATTTTCAAGTTTTGAAAATATTTGGGTCACGAAACAGAAGGATCAGTTCTGATCAATAACGGTTTCCGATTCCGAAAAATAATTTTGTAAATGCTTGTAATGTTTCTACTTGACAAATCAATTATACATGCAATATTAATGATTTTCTAACATGAATGACATGTGATGAGTTTAATGTATACATGATTTTGATGATTTTTACTAAAAGAAAATTTTAGAACTCTTTATTTTATAAGACTTCAACAATTACTACTTTTGAAAAATCTAGTTTTCTAACTTTGACAACTCACTTGTGTTATGGGATTAATTCTTAGAAATTTCTAGTTATCTTAGTTAAAATTGAGTCTTCATAACATATATTACCTAAGACCTTGATTTTTACATAAAAATTTACATTTTACACTTTGTAAATATGTTTTCAAATAGGATTTACTTAAAAATCCGAATTTTTAGAAATCTAATTTTTGAATGATTCCTTTGGGAAAAACTTGTTTAATGCATTAAAATTTAACACTCTAATGTACCTACTACTTAAGGACTTCATTTAATACATAAAACTTTTTATTTTGAGCTTGGATAATAGGTGTTTTCATGGTCATCATCTAAAGTTACGAATTTCACAAGTTGACTAATAACTCAAAATTTTTTATCTTGTTTCACTCTTTGTTTAACATATCAATCTCATCAAAACTCATTTTAACTTATAAAAATCCTTACTTAATGATATCTATTACCTATACCCTTTATTTTCACATAAAATATGAGTTTTAGAGTTGATACAAGGGTTTTTAAAATGTAGCTTTGAAGTCATACGAATTTTCTTTGAATATTTCCAACAAAAGCTTTTCCTTTTTAAATTCTTTGTCTTATCTACTTAAAGATCTACTAACTACCACATTTATATATATAATACAAAGACTTTATGAGCATTAATGCATGAAGATACAAAATATTTATAAGAACATGAATGTCAAGTATAATATGAGTATCTAAATGCTATATCTACTACTTATGATGCATGAAAAGGAGTTTAAAAAGCATGAACTTATATTTTATGCAAGATCTCTATGACAATATCTCAATAAAAACTCATTCAAACACAAGATCTACTCTTGTGATTGCTTGATATTCATGTATTAGCATTTTCTTGTCCCTAGCAAATGCTCAGGGGGACTTAAAATGAAAATACTCATGAATAATCTCGCCATTACAAGATTAAATGTGTAGAAAGGCTTCAAATTCATCACCTAAAGTTGGATTAAGTGGAGAAAGGAAGAGGAAATGAAGCTTGTGTGTGTGTGTGTGCAATGGTGGTGAAGCTCACGGCAAAGGGGAGGAAATAGAGAGAGTTTTGAGTTTTGAACAAATAAAACAAAATGAAAGAGAGAGAAAAGATAAGGATTATTATATAAGTGAATTAGGGTTTGTTTTATTTATAAAAATGAGATAAAATAAATTAATTAAAGGCAAATTGGGGGGGATGTGCGCCGGCCATCCTTGGAATAAGAGAGGGGAAGTTGAATTTGTTTAAATTTGTAATTTATGTAATAAAAGTATTAAATGTAATAATTTGTTAAGAAACAAAAATTTCTTGGAAAAAAAATATAATGAGTGTTTGTAAGGATGTAAGACTAGGGTATGGGTTGTGTGTGTAGTAGGTTGTACTTGTAAACCCCCAAAAATTTTCATAATTCTTAGAAAATAATCCTAGAAGTCTACATATCAAAATTTAAATCTCAAGAATTGACTCAAGAGAAAAGAAAACCAAATTCTAGACTGAGTCAAAACACCCGAAAACGAAATCCTAAAAATTTAATCAAGTTAAAACTTAATTCCAAATAAGATCAAAAACAAGTTTTCTGAATCTTGAGAAAACGAGAACCCTTGAAACAAAATATAAAGTCCAACTACCGGTCTAATCAACGTCCGTACGCCAATTGAATCATCTACCCAATTCCTAAAACGCGAATCAAAACGATAGATCCAAATACTGCTTAACAACGAAATGATAAAATCTTAAATCCTTCGGTAAAATTTTAGAATCACAATTTTCAATTTTCACCAAAAGTCAAACTGAGTCAACTCATAACCCTAGACTCAGTTAAACGATCCCAAGAACTAAAAACTATTAAATAATCGCAAATAAAATAAGATAAAACATAGATGTCGAGTCAAAAATATAAAACGATCAAAACTCAAAAATTATACGATCTTACGACTATCTCGATGAAACCGGAAGTCAAACAGGAACCCTAAAATCAACAAAGTTAACCCTAGTGTTTAAGATCCGGCAATCCCATGTTTTCAAACCCTAGAAAACGAAATTAAGCCAATAACTTAAAATAGTTTGTAATAATATAGGGTAACATAAAAATATCAGATTCATGAATTTCGAGTGTCCTTCAAACTCAAACGGGATCAATTCTCGAAAAACGTGTCCCGGAGCTCGGAATATTAAAAATAATCCGTTTATACCAATAGACTCGTAAAAATATAAGGATTTCAAAAATATCAGTTTTAGAATTTTTCGGTAGCTAAAAATTACAGATATCGCCTATTACGCGTATTTTTATTACTACCGGTACTTTAATTATCTAGTCTACTATTCATAGTACTTTTCTACTATTCATTACTATTTCACTATCTCTACTTTTTCTTACACCTATTTCTTAACCTACATATCTATTTCTTACTTTTTTCATTTCCAATACAACTTTATTCACATCAACTTTACACATTACTTCTTTATTACACAACAAATAAAATAAAATCAACTCACTCCCTAAATGTACTAAGGCCGGTGCCCCCTCTCTCTTTTCCAATAAATTATTTTTCTTTTTTAATTTATTTAATTACATCAAAAATTCACTTCAAAAAATCTATAAATACCCCATTCCTCTTCCATTCTTTCACACAATTCATTTCACTACCAAAACTCTCAAAATCTCTCACACAAATTCTCTCTTCAAGAATTCTCTCTACCAAAACTCTCTCAAACCAATTCCTCACAAAAATCATCCCTCATACATAAACTATCTACCACATATCACTACTCACATCATACTCATTCCATCTACCACCTTCATACCACTTACACACTTTAGGTAAATATTTCTTCCAACTATTATTCACTCATGTCATGTAACTTAACATGACTATGGTGTTGTTTTGAAACTCATATGAGTAGTAAAAGCAACAACATGTTGATGTTTGGTTCTTGTACATATGCTTCCTATTTTATTATGTTGTTATTATTATTGATATTATTTGCTTCTAATCTATCTTATATAAAGTATTATGTATATTATGTATATATATTTATTTAGAGCATATAAGCTCATTTGTTATTTATTTACTTTCAAGTTATGTAATTTATTTATTTCATGTTATTATTAAGACTAGTCTTTCTAGTCTTAGACTTGTCCATATCAAGTCAAAATAACCTTTTGATTATTTTCTTTAATCTTTCGGGACTAGTCCATTCTTAGTCCCGGGACGCCTTGATAAAGCTAAGGCTCCAATACTTGACCGGGATACCTTGATGAAGCTAAGGTTTCCAATACTTGATATTTTATTTTCTTGCTTATTATTTATTTGTAGTATTTTCTTATGTTCTTATTATTTTATATGCTCATAATACTTGCATCTACATAATGTTAATGTCTCAACTAATCTAAAAGTAGAATTTCATTTTTTTATTAAAGGAACTTAAGATTAGATTTTCGATTATGTAATTTTTCATAAAATCGTGGAGTTATTATCGACAACACATAAATAGAGTTTTTCTCAAACGTTTCCTTAAATAACAAAGATGTTTTTACCAAGGAAACTTAAGAAATAGATATTTTCATTATATTATGTTAACCTAAGTTTTAGTAAAATAATTTGTTAGTTTTCAAAGTTTTCACAAAAAGCTTTAGTTTATGTTATTGCTGTTTAATTGTTCATATTGTTCTCTTAACTTAAAATCAAAGGGGATTGTTTTTAAAAGGCAAAAATTTTAATTTTCTGAAATAATCAATTCAAACCCCTCATCCCCCCCCCCCCCCCTCCCCCCCCCCCCCCCCCCCCCCCCTTCTTGATTATTTTTGGGACCAACAATACTGTTGTTGAGTATTGAATATTTAGGAATGAATCTCACTAAGCTTGTTAGCTTACACCCCGATAGTTTTGTTGTGATGTTCCTATTTTTTGTTGTTCCGAGAGAACACTTTTCACAGGGTTATTTTTTGGATGAAGGAGCTTTTGAAGAAGTCGGGACCTAGCTAGAGGCGTGGACTTCTAGGAAAATCTCTTTGACATAAACCCTAATGTTTGTAATATGGTTTTAGACTAGATAGACTTCTGTTATTATTTTGGTGGGTGTCATGCCCCAACAGGTACCCTAAACGTGATAGTTCGCCACATTCAACGTTAAAGCTTAAGTATGACTGCCTTAGCCATTCCCAAAAGCTTTTATATTAAGTGTAAGACGTACTTTCATAACTTTAGAGGACCATATATGGAATTATGAAGCTTAAGAAGGTATAAATAACAAATTAAGAAAAGAGGATTCATAATAAACATTCACTTATAACAATGGTCCTTACAAATTAGGGATACTTCCCGTGATTTCTAATCTATTACAAGAATATTTGTACTTTGTCTCTAATACTAAACTTCAACTTAGAATTCTTTTATCTAAAAGAAATTACCTGCCCGCAGGGTCCTCGTGGCCTTAACCATAAGTAGGGAAACTGAAAAAAATATCTATGGCGGTATAAGCTAACAGGCTTAGTGAGAACTATTTCCATAAATAATTTCTTGTAACAAGATTTCAAACAAGTTGTTTAAACAATCAAATGTAATGCAACATACACATGGGCAAACAAGCACATAGTTTTCCGGGAACTATATGTTGAATGGATTTGCGCCCTCCATTCGGGGTTTGGTGATACTTATTCTCAAAACAAGTAGTTTTAGTTAAAAAATTTTATGCTCACGATCACTCATCGCCAAGCATACCGAATCTACTTGATTTGACCTTGCTTTCGGATCACCCGCCAAGCATTTCCCTTAAGCCACCAAGCAATCGCTTTCGGATCTTTCGCCAAGTGTTGCTTTCGACATGAGCTTACTATCCTTCTCACCCAAGGATAATAACCCAAAAGGCAATATGACTCACTTCGTGGTATGCATAAATTCATTTATTTATAATGTCATAGCATAATTATTTTTGAATTTAAGGCAATTAAAGAATTTCATACAAATAAAATGTTATACTAAAACAAGCATTTAAAACAATTTCGGCTTCGATATTCTTAAAATTCTTTCAAATAATTATTTTACATACATATCGGTTTATCTTTTCTTAATTCTAATGCGACTAATTTACAAGCACAACAAGTATAGCATTTAATGGAGATAAACTCACGATGTCATGTCGACTATTCCTCTATGTGGATGAGTCGTTCACACGCTCCACTTAGTCGTAATAATCTTCGGGATAAAGGAATCCTTCCTCAGGGTCACCTAGCCAAAGAAAATACCCACAATGAGTATTCCTTGATGATTTTCTTGAATTTTGACAAAACAATGTCAAAAGAACGTTAAAGTTCGTATAAAGGAATGTTCCAACTTAAAATGGTCATAACTTGGTCATTTTAACTCGGAATCGCGCATATAATATACCGATTTCTATCTACTCGAAAAGATCTATCCATTTCTAAAACTATTTTTGCCAAACTACACCATTTAGGCCTCGAAAAAGTGGCGACAAAATTCACCACGAATTTTCCAACATAAAACAACTTTGGTTCAAGAAATCAAAATTTGTTTGATAAATACTTAGTTATCTATATAGTTGAAAAATTCTCTTTTTATAACTATATAATTCATATTTAAGCATGCTCAAGTGTTTTGTTGCCCAATTATTTTTCTTGAGTAAAACAATGTCGGTTTGAAGTTTTTAGAAAAAGATAGTTTTCAAAAATTGTTTTTGTAAATTTCTTGAAATGAATACCTTGTTTCCTTTTGTTTTCTAAAAACGCTTTACGTTGGTTTTATTATTTTTCCTAAGTAACTTTTGAAAATTAAATTTTCTATTTTCTAAGTTTTCTACACTTATACTATTTTAGAAAATACACTATTCTTCCTATTTATTTTTCTTGTACAAATTCCTTTGTCAATTTGTTTACAAAAATCTTCATTTGAAAATTTCTCATTCTTTCCTCATGTCTTATGTTTTTCATAGAAATCATCCATGCATAAAAATTTATTTTCTTGATAAAAACAAAGCGGAATAATATGTGACTTAAGAAACTTTTTTATAGTAAAGTAGTTTCTAAAATTTTAGTGGTTTCTTCTTGTAACTTGAAAAGAGATAACTTTATTTTTGTTTTCAAACCATAGATTTTCTTCCTTACATAAACTTATTTCTAAGTGTAAAAAATCTCCTTTTTGTCAATTTATTTTTAGAACTTGAAACTTTGGACAACAATTTAAATGAACATGAACTATGAGAAAACAATAACAAGTAAAATAACATAAGTAATTAAGTCAAGTATTAGAGTTTTAGCTTTTTCAAGGCTCTCGGGACTAAGAAGTAGACTAGTCCCCAAAATAAAATAAAATGAAAGAAAGAAAGAAAACTTGTTTTGACTTGATGAGGACAAGTCTAAGACTAGAGACTAGTCTTAAAATAACAAGGAATAAGTAAATAAATTGCAAGTGAGCTTATATGCTCTAAAGAATATGTATATATATATAGATAATAATATTTAGATATAGTAACATTAATATGAACAAAAATAATAACATGAACATAAATAGATTTTTCATGAACAAGAACAAGAACAATACATGAACATAATGTAGCTTCCATAACTTGTAGTTTTTGGAAACTCACACTATGGCCATGTAAAGTTACATGACATGAAGAAGGAGAAAATAATATAAGATAGTTACTTAAAGGAGATTTTGGTAGTAGTATGTGGTTATGGGTTTTAGTTGTTGGTGGAAGTTGTTGTGGAATTATTTTGAGAGAGTTTTGGGATGGTATTTTGAGAGAGTTTTGAGAGGAGAATTTGAGAGAGTTTTGGTAAGAAATTTGTGGGTAGTGAATGTGTGAAAGAAGTAAAAGAGGAGGGGGATATTTATAGGAAAATGTGGAGTGATTTTTGTGTGATTAGAATAAATAAAAATTAAAACAAAATTGAGGAGATGGAGAGAGGGGGGGCGCCAGCCATGTACCATGGAGGGGGAGAGTGATTTATTTTTTTGACTTTTTGCTAAATAAAAGATGTAATATGTAAGGTAGATGTGAAATAAAGTTATGAGAAAGATAAAAAGTAAGGATTATAGGTTATAGAGTGTGTAAGAATAGGTGTAAGAAAAAGTAGAGAGAAAAGAATAGTGTAGAATAGTAATGAATAGTGTAATGTAAGATAGATATGACTAATAAAGTACCAATAGTAAGAAAATACGCGTATAATGGCTATATCTGTTATTTTTAGTTACCGAAAAATTTTGAAATTGATATTTTTGAAAACCTTATATTTTTACGAGTTTAACGGTGTATTCGGAATATTTTTACTATTCCGAGCCCCGGACACGTTTTTCCAGAACTATGTCCGATCGGATTCAAAGGACACTTGAAATTCGCAAAACTGATATTTTTATATAACCTATAATTATTACAAACTATTCTGGCTAATTATTTCAACTTCTTTTTCTAGGGCTAAAGAAAACAGCAATGTCAAACTTAAATGGTTACGGTAAACTAGGGTTTTGTTGACTTTGAGAATCCGGTTGACTTCGGGTATAGGGTTTTAAGCTAAACCGATTCCAAAAATTTGGGTGTTTACAGTGGGGGTATGCCCCCTTGACTTTTGTAAAGAATTAACTTATTTAACTGGTTGTGATTTCTATTCTTAATGCTATTGTACGCCTTCTTAAAACTATTCGATTCAACGTGTGATCCTAAAAGTTGTGCAAGTACACCTTACACCATGTATGTAAACTTATGGGATGACTAAGGTTATCATACTTAAAGTTTAAATATCGAGTGTGGTGGACTGTTGCGTTTTGGGTACCCTTTGGGGCATGGCAGTTTAAGTTGGTATCAGAGAGATAAAAAGAAAAGTTAGAATAGAATTAAAAAGGAAGACTTAGATAGGATGATGACCAGGGTACGAGTCTTAGAATCTTATTTCCTAACTCTAGTGGATAGTAACCACTGGGAAGCAATCGGCTTACCATCGCGAAACATCCATAGGCGACCCAATGAGACTCTCATAGAATATCTCTTAGGTTGTCTTGATTGTTTTTAGAATTGCATTGTTATTATTAAAAATTTGTTGTTTCATTGTTGCTTAAAATGCAGAATTCTACTTGAATTTCGTTTGAGGATTTTGCATGTGCTGTTTTAATTTCTATAAAGTTATAGTTATGCTTTATGATTTCAAGATTTTATTATTTAAATTTATGATTTCCTTTTTGTACTTTTATTTTCCGCTTTTACTACAATTTTCCTTATTTTCGCTTTCTCGTTTGAAAACATTAATAAAATATTGAGAAGATTACTTAACTAGACAAAATAAAATTTGCAACAACCAAGGTAGGAGAAAGAGACGTCACGAGGAAAGCGCCTCCAATCAACCCAATATAAGAAGGGCAACAAGCTGCCCCACCTCCAAACCCTCCTGCCGATGCTACTCAGGTGGCTTTGCAAGCCATGCTTGGACAGATGGCACAAATGACTCAAGTGCTTGAAGCACTTCGGCAGACTTTACCAGCTCAAGCACCAGCTCTAACTCCGCCTCCACCGGCACCACAAGCTTCTGTGGGGATGCCTGCACAGGAAAGTGCGCATTCTCATACCGCGCCCTTACCTCCTCCACCACCAATGAGGCCATACAGGAGCTCCCTACCTGAGTTCATTAAGAGTAATAGATATTTTGAAGGCGCTTTTGGAAGACCGAATGAGGCTGAGGATTGGTTAGCTCAGATAGAGCGATCCTTCAATGCTTTTGAGGTGCCGCACCACCTGAGAGTTGATTACGTCACTTATATGCTCAGGCTCAATGCGAGAGTTTGGTGGGACTCCAAGCAAAGAGAGCTCATGCCACCGGTCACTTGGGAAAGGTTTCGTCATGAGTTTTTGGAAAACTACTTCCCTGGTAATCTCCGGGTACAGTTTAGTGCTGATTTCTTGCACATTGCTCAGAAGAGTCGAACAGTGGAGCAATATGAAACTGAATTCAGCAAGTTGCTACAATATGCTCCGGATTCCTACAAGTATAGCGATGAGCTAAAAAGACAAGTTTTCCTGAACGGATTGGATGAGGAATTGAGAATGAGGCTGGAAGAATTTGATATTAGATCTTTCAGAGAGTTAGTGGAAAGAGCCCGGATAGTGGAAGGGGCTAAAAAGAGAAAGGGCAAGACTACAGAAAAGATGCCTTCGGTTTTTGGAAGGAAGTTTTATGGGGGATCAGGATCTGGATTCTCTCAAAAGAAGTTCAAGCCGTCTTATGGCTTTAAGAGTAACACTAGTAGGGGACAACTTACCCTTAAGGGCATTAGTTGCTGGAAATTTAAGGGGGATCACTACCTCAAGAACTGCCCATAGTTAAAAGATAAGTGTTATTTCTGTGGCGATTCATCTCACAAGATTGCTAACTTCCCAAAGAAGTCCACTACCACATGTTTTGTCTGCAAGCAGATGGGACACTTTGCTAATGAGTGCCCACAAAGGAAGAATGCTCCAGCTAGATCTTTTGGAGGATCAGCAGCAACAAGAACCGGGAATAGGATTGGTGGAAATAATGGTAGCAGCTCTGGGTCAGCCATGCATGGGATGAGGATCTATAACCTCGAAGGACAATGGGTATGCGAGGAGATGGGAGATGAAGATTGCAGATTGGCTGCTCTTGAGGATGATAGTGGTCCAGACTTTGGCCTTGTTACAGGTACATCTCCTACTTTTTGCTCTTGTTTATCTGCTGTTTTTAAGTTGTTAAGATTCAAGTTTAAGGAAAGAAAAACAAGCTCAGTTAAGTTAAAGAAGTTAGGATGGTACGAAGTTAGTGATTAGTAAGTGTTGGACGCAGGACACATATAGGTAGATAAAGCAACCGCCTATGCTTTGTTTGACATGGGAGCCACACACTCGTTTATCACCACCAGATTGGCTAGACTAGTGGGTTTACCAATAGTTACTGTTGCTCTAGCTTTCGTGTTAAAACCCCTACTGGAAGCATTGTGACAACAAATGAGATGTTAAAGGATTGTCCAATGAAGATTCATAGACATAGTACAAGGTATGATTTAATAGTGTTGGAGATGAGTAGATATGAAGTGATTTTAGGAATGAGTTGGTTAGCCGTTGTGGACTATCGTAGGAAGAAAGTGAATTTTAAGGATGTTAATGGATTGGATGTTAAGTTCACGTGTGAGATCATATCTTCAAGAGGAACAGACCTAGGCTCATTTGAGTTGATCATGGATGGAGAGGTTGAGATTGAAAGTGAATATTTTCTTAATGCAACGGAAAAAGATGAAGGATTACCTAAGATTGAGGACATAACAGTTGTCAAGGAGTTTTCTGATGTCTTTCCGTATGAGCTACCAGGTTTGCCTCCTAAGAGGGAAATTGATTTTGAGATTGACTTGGTGTCAAACATTGAGCCAATATCCAAAGCGCCTTACCGTATGGCCCCTGTTGAGTTAAAGGAATTACAAAGGCAATTACAAGAACTCTTGGACTAAGGATTCATAAGACCAAGTGTGTCACCATGGGGTACACTTGTGCTTTTTGTTAAGAAAAAGGATAGGACAATGAGGTTATGTGTTGATTATCGGGAATTGAATAAAGTTACCATCAAGAATAAGTATCCACTTCCAAGGATTGATGACCTTTTTGATCAGTTACAAGGAGCAAGTGTATTTTCACAGATTGATCTACTATCAAGGTATCATCAGTTAAGAGTCAAACCCGAAGATGTACCAAAAACTGCTTTTCGGACTCGTTATGGACATTATGAGTTCCTAGTGATGTCTTTCGGATTAACAAATGCTCCTGCTGCCTTTGTGGACTTGATGAATCGGGTATATAAATCCTTATTGGATAAGTGTGTGATTGTGTTTATTGATGATATTTTGATTTACTCGAAGACGAGGGAGCAACACGAAGAGTACCTTCGCATGGCATTACAAACCTTAAGGGAACATAAATTGTATGCCAGGTTTTCCAAGTGTGACTTCTGGCTAGACAAGATCTCGTTTTTGGGACATGTTGTGTCAGGTGAGGGCATATCTGTAGACCCCGAGAAGATTAAGTCTGTGGTAGAATGGAAGCCACCTAAGACCGTGACTGAAGTAAGAAGCTTTTTGGGTTTAGCTGGATATTACAGGAAATTTGTCTAAGACTTTTCCAAGATAGCCAAGCCGTTAACCCAGTTGACTCAAAAGAATGAAAAGTTTGTTTGGACGGAAAAGCGGGATCAAAACTTTCAAGAATTGAAACAAAGACTTGTTTTTGTTCCGATCTTGGTTTTGCCAAACCCTAAAAAACCCTATACGGTACACAGTGATGCTTCGAGAAATGGTCTCGAATGCGTTCTCATGCAAGAGGGGAAGGTGATTGCCTATGCTTCAGGGCAGCTAAGGCCACATGAGGAAAATTATCCTACGCATGACCTGGAGCTAGCCGCGGTTGTCTTTGCTTTGAAAATATGGAGACATTACCTTTATGGACAAAGGTGTGAGATCTACACCGATCATAAAAGTCTTAAGTATTTGTTCACCCAAAAAGAGTTGAACATAGGCAACGAAGATGGCTGGAGTTAATTAAGGATTACGATTTGGAATTAATTACTGCCCGGGAAAGGTAAACGCCGTTGCCGATACCTTAAGTCGTAAGAATCATGGTGAAGTTGCAACTCTTTTGACTGACCATAAAAATTGATAAAAGAATTTGAGAAGTTAAGCATTGAATTTGTTGGGTAAGATTGGAGATGGAAATAGCAAGTTTGGTGTTGGAACCAACTTTAGTGGAAAGGACTAAAGAGGCCCAACGTTATGATGAAGTGATTCAAAGGATAAAGAAGGAAGTTCAGGAGGGGAAGTATACTGATTTTACAATAGATGAAGATGATGTGATAAGGATGAAAGGACGACTGTGTGTGCCCGATGATGAAGAGATGAGGAAGGAAATTATGAGTGAAGCACACAATTCTAGATATACAATACACCCGGGAGGAACCAAGATGTATCAAGACCTTAAAGGACATTATTGGTGGAATGGAATGCAACGTGATGTGGCAGATTTTGTGATTAAGTGCCCAACATGCCAACAAGTGAAGGTGGAACATCAAAGGCCGGGTGGATTATTAAAACCTTTGCCGATACCAGAATGGAAGTGGGACCAGATTTCCATGGATTTTGTTTGTGGTTTACCAAGGACACCATCAGGACATGATGCCAAATGGGTTGTGGTGGATCAGTCAACTAAGTTTGCTCACTTCTTGCCAATAAGTATGACTTTCTCCATGGATAAATTGGCAAGACTTTACATGAAGGAAATTGTTCGCCTACACGGAGTACCGGCTGAGATTGTGTCAGATCAAGACCCAAGGTTTGTGTCTAAGTTCTGGTGAGCTTGCAGAGGTGTATGGGAACAAAGTTGCATTTTAGCACAGCTTATCATCCGCAGACTGATGGACAGTCCGAAAGAACAATCCAGACTTTGGAAGATATGCTTCGGGCATGTGTGATGGAGTTCAAGGGAAGTTGGGAAGCGCATTTACCTTTGGTTGAGTTCGCTTACAACAATAGCTACCACTCGACCATCAAGATGCCGCCTTATGAGGCCTTATATGAACGTAAGTGTAGATCCTCGTTGTTTTGGGATGATGTGGAGAAGATGGTTCTTAGACCCGATCTCGTGCAAGATGCTGCCGACAAGGTTCGGATAATCCAACAACGGATGAAGGAAGCCCAAGATAGACAAAAGAGTTGGGCAGATTTAAAAAGAAGGATTCTTGAGTTTCAAGGGGGAGATCATGTGTATTTAAAGATAAATCCTATAAAGAGTATTCACCGAGTTTTCTCACAAGGAAAGTTGAGCCCCCGGTATATTGGTCCCTTTGAAGTGTTGGAACGAGTGGGAGAGTTGGCATACCACCTTACCTTGCCACCAAATCTTTCCGGAGTGCACAATGTTTTTCACGTCTCGGTTCTTCGCAAGCATGTAGCCGATCCACATCAAGTCATAAAATTGGAACCGGTGTTGTTAAAAGAGAACCTCACTTATGAGGAGCACCCGGTACAGATCTTGGATAAAAAGGTACAAAAATTGAGGAATAAGAAAATTAAGTATGTAAAGGTTCTTTGGAGAAATCGTACCCATGAGGAAGTAACTTGGAAGCAGAAAGTGAGATGTGGCAAAAGTATCCAAGCCTGTTTAAAGAATCAGGTACGTCGTTCAAGTTTTCCGGACAAAACTTTCTTTAGGTGGGTAGGTTGTAAGCCCTTGGTTTTTAGAAGTAATCCTAAGCCTTAACCCTAAGCCAGGAAGTCAACCGAAACCTTAAGTCAACGATCTCAAGTTTAACCCTACAGTTTAGATCGAAATTCATGTTCGTAAATCGAGAAGTCAAAAATTTAGTAAAGTGTGTAGAATAGTCGTAATAATATTTGATTTCTTAAAAATATCAGATTGGTTTATTTTCGGCTTATTTCGAACCCGATTGATACTGTTTTGGAAAGCGTGTCCTGGGCTCGAAAAATTAAAATATATCTTTAATATTTTTAGACTCGATTTTCATAAGGATTTCAAAAATATCAAGTTCATAATTTTTCGGAATCTAAAAATATCAGTTATAGCTTATATAAGCATATTTTGACCGTACCGGTAACATTTTTGTTGAAATACTAAAATAATTCAATTAATTATTTAATTTTAATTATAAAAATTCTGCCATTTATTTAAAAATATTTTTCTTAATTTTATTTTATACATTTTCCTAATAAAAAGCACTTTTTCAACCCATACTTCAAGTACACTTTAATTGTCACTTCTACACATTATTCAAGCTTTCTTTCACTCATTCTACACTCCACTTTCAATGTATGGCAGCTGACCATACTCATCAAAACAACCACTTTTCCTTTTTTTTTTTTATTTAATGAATTAAAGCCTTATTTAGTTAGCACATTAAGTACAACAAGTTACACTTTCAAAAAAATTAGTTACAAATTGTCTACTCTCTCTCTTTCCTCTTGCATTTCACGTGAATCCCCATTTCTGCCTTGTTTATTTTTTTTTCTTTTCTCATTATTTCACACTCATTTAATACACCCTCTCTCTATTAAATGCATTTCATTTACATACTTTCCCTCTTTAAAACCCTACCTCTTTACTCCTTTTCTCTCTTATTCCCTCTTTCCCTTGTTCTTGCACAAGAATAGAAGCTGCCCCCATTTCATTTATTGCTTCCACACTCTATTCTTGAAGATCTTTGAGTAAATCTTTCTTTTAAGCTTCCATAGACACTATAGGTTGATTATATGGAGGTTTCATGCATCAAAGGACTCTCCATAATGCCTAAAGGCTAGAGATGATGATGCCAAAACTTTGAAACACTCCTCTTGTTGATGATTATAATATATTGCTATATTTGTTGTCTTTAAGACTTTATTATCTTCATATTTTTATTATACTTGTAGATCTAATTTTTATGAAGCTTTGGTTATGTTTATGTTTAGATCTAAGGTTTAGAGCTTACTACCATGTATTTCTTTTATTCATGTTCATATTATGTGTAGATCTTTAGATTTGAACTTGAATAAAAATAGTGAAATTCGTATCTTGACAAAACCTATATTTAAAACCTCTTCCAAGTCTCAAAATGGGAGTTTTAGTTGAGAAAATGAAGGTTTATGAAATAATCATCAGACTTCTCTTTACAAGAATCAAAGGTGATTTTCAAGAGTTATTTTCAAAATAAAAATATCATTTTCGGATTTTGGCCAAGACATGGTTTAAAAGCATGTTTTACAACTCAAAAATGAAGATTTTGTATGAGAAATGGAAGGCTCTTAAGATAGGATATGTAAAGGATGATTTTTCATAAGTCTTGATGGATTTTATCAAGAGATATGTTCAAAAACAATTTTTGAAATTCGGATCTAAGCCAAGCCCATATTTAGAACCTATTATCTAACCCAAAATGAAGATTTAGACAAAAATATAAAGGGCTTTGGTATAGATATTCTAAGGATTGGATTTTCATAAGTTTAGAGGAGTTTTTCCTAAAAGATATTTCTAAAATAGAGAGTTTTGTGAAGACAAGTCAAGTCTAGGTCTTATTTTCATTCTAAAACTCAAGAAGGAAATTCGGATTTTGGAAGAGGATGACTTTTTGAAAACCTTATTTTAGACTCCAAAACAAGAGTTTTATGTGGAAAATGAATGCTTTGATAATAGGTGATATAACAAATTATTTTCATTGAGTCATGTTAGTTTTAGCAAAGGATTTTTCTCAAACAAGAAAATGAGTTTCAACTCAAATCTTGGTTTTTACAAAAGTAGATTCTTAGAATTTTCATTTGAATGATACCTTGATGATCATATAAGTATTTAATTCTTTATCTTTGGCTAGGAGTTCTCTTTACAAGTGTAGAACCAATATAAGATGATCTAAAAAGATTAAATGGAACAAAAGTAACAATTTTCATCAAGAACTCAAAACTGGAAATTCGTAACCCTTCTGTACAGTGGTTTTTCGACCCTTAAACAACCTTGTATGTTTGATTTAACTTAGTAAATGGATAGATCTTTCGAAGTAGATAGAAATTGATATATAATATGTGCAATTCCGAGTTAAATTGAGTTAGTATGACCATTTTAAGTTAGGACTTCATCTTAGAGGAAAAATTGACGAACTTGGTAAATAGAATTGTTAAGTTTATTAGAATTTTATGAGAAATACTCATTGAGGGTATTCCTTGTACTTAGGTGATTTGGAGGACGGATTCCACTCCCGAGGATACTACGACTAGTGGATTTCTCTCATGGCCGAGTGAGTTCATTTCTTAAATAGTTGTGCTCATGTATGTGCTTGTAATCATAGTGACACTAGAATTAGGAAAAGATAAAACTATGATGAGTTGTGATTTAATCTTGGTTGAATGAATAATAAGTAATCGAGACGAGCATGTTGTAAATATCATTGTGTGAGCTAGTATAGACTTGGATTGTCTTAAATTCTCGATGATCATATTTAATTACATAATTAATATGCCACGATTATATGAATAAATGTACATGCATATCACGTAGTGAGTCACGTTGCATTAGCTAATATACTTTGGTGGGACAAAAGTATATTAGCGGAAGGCGAGGGAGCTATGTTAACATTAAGGATGTGAGATCGCTTAAGTTAACGGATGTGGAGTAGGCACATAAAACTACAACAAAAACAACAGAGGTTGTATAACTAAGAGAAAGAGATCGGGATGATGGTTGCATGACTTATGGACCACCCCACTCAAAATTGGAATTTATGGTTGGATGTCTTATGGACCATCCTAACCCCGAATGGAGGGCGTAAATCCATTCACATATGGCTCCCGGAAAGTCATATGCTTGTATGATCATTTGCTCGTGCATTTCATATGGCTGCTAATAACTTGTTGTTATATATGTTGTTGAGTATTGAATATTTGGAATGAATCTCACTAAGCCTGTTAGCTTACACCCTGATAGTTTTGTTGTGGTGTTCCTATTTTTGGTTGTGTTCCGAGAGAAACACTTTTCACAAGGTTATCTTTGGATGAAGGAGCTTTTGAAGAAGTCAGGACCTAGTTAGAGGCGTGGACTTCTAGGAAAATCTCTTTGACATAAACCCTAACGTTTGTAATATGGTTTTAGACTAGATAGACTTCTGCTATTATTTTGGTGGGGGTATGCCCCCTTGACTTTTGTAAAGACTTAACTTATTTAACTGGTTGTGATTTCCATTCTTAATGCTATTGTACTCCTTCTTAAAACTATTCGATTCAAAGTGTGATCCTAAAAGTTGTGCAAGTATACCTTACACCCGGTATGTAAACTTATGGGATGACTAAGGTTGTCATACTTAAGTTTAAATATCGAGTGTGGTGGACTGTCGCGTTTTGGGTACTCTTTGGGGTGTGACAAGTTGCATTAGAATTATAGGAACGAGATAAAAAAAACGATATGAATGGGGATGAGATAGATGATGAGACCTTGATGTATGTATGCCAAAGAATACTAAAGCATATCGAAACCATGATTCGATTGGATAATTGCACTGTTCATATTATTTCTGTTTATGTATATGATATTAGTTGGTCATTCTAAAGAATGTATGAATAATTTGACCTAAGCAAAAACAAATTGGTCATGCATCGCATCGGACATATTGCATTTGGTAGCGTTGTAAGCCTCGGAAAATTTCAGTAAATAATTCCAAGATAAACTTCGAATATGAACCCTAAAAATCACTCCAAATTAAAACCAAGCTTTGACTAGTTCTAAATCACGAGTGAATCCAGAAATTTCTCTATCTTGAGAAAAATAAGAATCCTTAAAAATAAAATAAGAACTCAACATACTTCAATTCCAAAACCACTACGTATGACAAATTTCGTACTTAACTCCGACGGGTAATATAGAACCCAAAAACAAATTATTAAAAAGTAAATAACGATGACACTTTCGGAAATAAAACTCAGTTCAAAGAATTCCGAAAATTTCGAGAGATATTAAATACTTACAAAAATCAAATTTAAAATAAATTTCTCAAATCAAATATGTTGTATAAACATAAAATATCAGTTTCTAAATTGGCAAAGATCTAAACCGGAAAATCACCCGGAAACCCTAAGTGAAATATAATAGTTTAAGTCTGGCAATCTGACACCCTTAACCCTAGAGGCCAAGGTGTAGTTTAAATATGTAGAATAGCTCGTAGTAATATAAGTTTGTTTAAAAATATCATATTGGTAAATTTTTGACCTATTTCGAACCCGTTAGGATACAGACTTCGAAAAGCGTGTCCCGGGACTCAAGATATAAAAAATATACCATTAGTACCATTAGACTCGTAATTTCTTAAGATTTCCAAATATATCAGTTATATAATTTTTTGGGTTTTAAAAGTTACAGTTATAACTTTTTTATCGTATTTTCATTACTATCGGTAATTAATTAGTCTTTTGTACTATTCACTTTTTATCATTACACAATCTTATTATTCATATGAAGCCTTATATTATTAGATAAATATTTTATATATTATAGAAACTTTTGTTTTTTTAAAATTTAGTTCGTTTTTGAGTCTTTACGGGATCAGATTCTACTTCAGACCCGATACTAAAAATAAAATAAATTAATTTAATAGTTGAAAAATATTTGAAAAATATTTTTATTTTCATAAAATAATTTTTTAGAATTTTTCGGGTTATAAAAATATTATTTATAACACATATTCGCGTATTTTGATCACTGGTAACAACATTTGTTAAAATACTAAAATAATTCAAATAATTATTTAATTTTCATTATGAAAAATTTGCTACAAATATTTGGAATAAATTTTCTAATTTTATTTTATTTTATTAAGAAAGTACTCTTACAACACATATTTTAAGTACACCTTTCACATATCACTTCATTTTTACTTCAATCTTTTTACACTTCATTATATCACTTCATGGCAGATTTTTCCTTCTTTTGGCTGTCATTATCCTTTAATTTACTCCTATTTTGACTAAAATAAATATATTGGCTACCCTTTTTTTTTTCTTTCTTTCTTACAATTAATACACTCATTTTCTCTCTCTCTTTCATTTACTCCTTTTACCCTTTTTCATTCCTTAACTTTTTCTCTCTTTTTCCTCTCTTTTCTTCTTCATTTTGTTCTTGTTTCTTCAAGAACACAAGCTGCCCCCACTTCTAAAATTCGCTTCCATACTTCATTCTTGAAGATTTTTAAGTAAAACTTGTAAGCCCCGGAAAATTTCAGTAAATAATTTCAAGATGAACTTCGAAAATAAACCCTAAAAATCACTCCAAATTAAAACCGAATTTCGATAAGTCCTAATTCACGAACGAATTCAGAAACTTCTTAATCTTGAGAAAATGAAAATCTTTAAACAATAAAATAAGAACTCAGTGGTCTTCAAATTCAAAACCACGACGTACGAAAAATTCCATATTTAACTCCGACTTATAAAACGGGTAATATAAAGCCAAAAACAAATTATTAAAAGCAAATAACGATTGACTTCGAAAATAACTCAATTCAAGAATTCCGAAAACATTAAGATATTAAATACTTACAAAAATAAAATTTAAAATAAATTTCTCAAATTAAAATATTGTATGAACATAAATATCATTTCCAAATTGGCAAAGGTCTAAACCGGAAAATCACCCGGAAACCCTAACCGGAATACAATAGTGTAAGTCCGGCAATCTAGCGCCCCTAACCCTAGAGGCCGAGATGTAGTTTAAATATAGAATAGCTCATAGTAATAAGTTTGTTTAAAAATATCAGATTGGTAAATTTTTGACCTATTTCGAACCCGTTCGGATACAGACTTCGAAAAGCGTGTCCCGGGGCTCGAGATATCAAAAATATACCAATAGTACCGTTAGACTCGTAATTTCATAAGATTTCTAAATATATCAGTTATATAATTTTTCGGGTTATAAAAGTTACAGTTATAACTTTTTATCGTATTTCCATTATTACCGGTAATTGATTAGTCTTTTGCACTATTCATTTTTATTTATTACAAAATTTTATTATTCTTATAAAGCCTTATATTTTAGATAAATATTTTATATGTTATAGAAAATTTTGTTTTTCTAAAATTTAGTTCGTTTCGGGTCTTTACGGGATCAGATTCTGTTTAAGACCCGATACTAAAAATAAAATAAATTAATTTAATAATTGAAAATATTTTAAAAATATTTTTTTTCATAAAATTTTTTTAGAATTTTTCGGGTTATAAAAATATTATTTATAGCCCATATTCGCGTATTTTGATCGTACCGGTAACATATTTGTTAAAATACTAAAATAATTCAAATAATTATTTAAATTTAATTATGAAAAATCTGCTACAAATATTTGGAATAAATTTTCTAATTTTATTTTATTTTAATTTATTTTATTAATAAAGTACTTTTACAACCCATACCTTCAAGTACATCTTACACATATCACTTCCTTTTCACTTCAATCTTTCTACACATTATCCCACAATTGATGGCAGATTTTTGACCCTATTTATGGCTGCCATTGTCCTTTATCCACTCATATTTTGACTAAAATTAATTATATTTCAATCCTTTTTCAAAAAGTTACATTACACATTAATTACACAATTTAATTCAAGTCAAATTTCAACAAACCCTCTCTCTCCTCTCTTCAAAAATGACGTGCAGCACCCCTCCCCTTGGCTGCCCATGTTTTATTTTTTTTCTCTCATTTATTACAATTAAAACACTCATTTCATTTATTCACTTTTCCTCTTTCATTCTTTAACCTTTTCTCTCTCTATTTCCTCTCTTTTCTTCTTCTTCTTGTTCATGTTTCTCCAACAAACAAGCTGCCCCCACATCTTCCATGGCTTCCACACTTCATTTTTAAAGATTTTCTAAGCAAATCTTCATCCAAAGCTCCATAGGTGATATAGGTAAAGTATAATGAAGGTTTCATGCATCAAATGAACTTCCATAAGCTTAAAAGCTTAGGATGATGATGCCAAAAATGAAATCTTTCTCTTCTCCACTTTTATTACCTTGTATTATAATTATTTTCTTGTTTAAAGTTATTATATTTTGTAGATCTAACTTTTTATGGCTTTGATTTTTGTTTATGCCATAGATCTTGTTATTTAAGTTGTTATTTTTGTTATTCCTTATGATTTATGCATAGATCTAGCATTCACATGTCTATCTTAGTGATTCATGCATGTAAAACTAGTTTAGAAACTAGATCTAAAGTTTTGAGTTCATAGATGCATTAGATCTTTGTTTATGTTCATGAACAACTTGCTATAGCTTGATGATGGTAGGAAAGTTGTAGGAAACCCAAGATCTATTTTGTTTTCAACAAAAATCAATTTTGAAAATTCGGATGAAAATGGAACCTATTTAGAAAAGTGGTTTTTCAACTTAAAATGTATATTTTTCATTTAAAATGAAGGGCTTAGGGTATAGATACCATAAATGAAAGATTTTGATAAGGAAGTTTAGATCCATGATGTTTATAGCTTATTACCATGCATTTGTTTTATGTTTATGTTCATATTAAGTATAGATCTTAGTTATGAACTCAAACAAAATTGTGAAATTCGTATTTTGGCAAGACCCATTTTAAAAACTACTTTCAAGTGTCAAAATGTAATTTTTACTTAAGAAAATGAAGGCTTAATATATGTATATCATCAAGACTTCTTTTATATCAAAGTGATTTTCAAAGTTATTTTCAAAAAAAATTCTATTTCGGATTTTGGCCAAGGCCTATTTTAAAAACATGTTTTCCAACTCAAAAATGAAGTTTTTATTTAAGAAATGAAAGGCTCTTAGGATAGGATATGTAAGGAATGGATTTTCATGAGCTTAGATAGATTTATCAAAAGATAACCAAAAATAAATTTTGTAAATTCGGATCCCAACAAGACCAATTTTTAGAACCCATGTATCAACTCCAAAACTCATGTTTTATGTGAAAAATGAAGTATATAGGTAATAGATATCATTAAGCAATGATTTTTACAAGTTAAAATGAGTTTAGGCATGAGTAATGTATAAAACAAGTAATGGAATTAAAATGGAAAAATTTTGAGTTAGTGATCAATTGTGAAATTCGTAATTTGAATGATGCATAAGAATCACTAGTATTTGAGCTCAAATGCAATGTTTTATGTGTTAAATGAAGTCCTTAGTAATTGATAAGAAGCTTAAATTTTAATGCATTAAACAAGTTTTTCCCAAAGGAATCATCAAAAAGTGGATTTTCTAAAATTCGGATTTTTGAGTAATCATATTGGAAAACATATTTGCAAAGTGTAAAATGCAAATTTTTGTGTAAGAATGAAGTCCTTATGGTATTATTATGGTTGAGCCTTAATTTCTAAGTATCAAATGATTTTTTTAAAGGAATCACTCAAAAACTAATTTTTTAAAATTCGGATTTTGGAATCAACCCCACTTGAAAACATGTTTACAAAGTGTAAAATGGAAATTTTTATGAAGAAATGAAGTCATAAGTAATAATATAATGAAGACTCAATTTTAACAAAAATAATTATATTTTCTTAAGTAATAAATCCAAAACAAATGGAAATGATAAAAGTTAGAAAACTAGATTTTTCATAGAAGTTGTTATTATGGTCTTGCAAATAAAAAGTTATAAAATTTCTTTTAGCAAAAATCATCAAGATCATGCATACATTAACTCATCTCATGTCATTCATGTTAGGAAATCATTCATATTGCATGTATAGCTAATTATATAGTAAACATTACAAACATTTACAAAACTATTTTTCGGAATCGGAAACCGTTACTGATCAGATCTGATCCCTCTGTTCCGAGACCTAAATGTTTTCAAAACTTAAAATAATATTAGAAATAGATAGATCTTTCGAAGTAGATAGAAATCGATATATAATTTGCGAGATTCCGAGTTAAAATGACCAAGTTATGGCCGTTTTAAGTTGGAATTCCCGCTTAGGACGAGAATTACGAATTTGATAGATTGTATGAGATAGCTTGGACTAGTTAAGTGATGAAATACTTATTAGGGTATTTCTTCCTTTTTAGGTGACCCCGATATCGACGATTCCCTACCACCGGATTACTTATACTAAGAGACCGGTGATCCAATGGCCGAGTGAGTATTACTTCCGATTTCATTTATTGTATGTGATTGTAATAATAGTTGCACTAGGTATTTGGTAAAGATAAAATGGATATGCATGATGGGGACGAATGGGAAAGATGTATGCTTGTTGTTGATATGAGAAATGGAATGTAAGAATATCGAAGCCGAGTGATTAACTATTGCCTGTATAGATGAATTAGAATTGATTGTCTGCGATTATTGACTGATCACTTAAAAGAATTGGTATAATTGATTATTTCGAATTGAAGATGAAATTGAACTCATTCATACACGATGGGGATAGAGCATTAGCATTTGTCGGTTTATCGTTGTACCTTAAACGATTTTATAGTTTATAGTTGTCCGTAAGCTGAAACGGTCTCGGTCGTACCGCAGGATTCGTTAATCTGCTAACCCGGGATGGAGGGCGCAAGTCCATCCACATATGATTTCCGGCAGGTCATATGTTTGTTGAATTCACGAGTTTGATGCATATCACTTGTCTGACTAATCACTTGATTGTATGATGTGTTATAAATGTAATCCTGGAAGTTTTCACTCACTAAGCTAGTGTAGCTTATACCCCTATAGTTGTTTAAATGAACAGGTTATCTCAAGAATGCAAAGTGGGGACTGAATTGGTTGGAGCCGGGTATGACTCCGGGGTTCCGGCAAGACATAAGAATGTCTGAAGTTATTAGCTAGGTTTTCCTATTTGCCTTGTAATAGTTTATGTAGTAGAATCTTTTGATGAATTGTAATTGAAGTTAATGAGTTGTATTTGAAGAATAGTGAATTGAATTTCCTTTACATTGTTCTCAAGTTGTATCAACATAAAATGCATTACTCCGATGAGTCTCCTATGTGTTAGACGCCTTGTACATAGTATGGAAGCCTTTGCGTGACTGAGGTGGTCATTCTTAGGCTTTAATATTGTGTACGGCGGACTGCCACGTTTAGGGTACCCTACGGGGCGTGACAAAACTTTCTTCTCAAAGCTTTCATAGATGATATAGGTAAGGTATAGTAAGAGTTTCATGCATCAAATATCCTTCCATAACCTTAAGAGCTAAGGATGATGATGCCAAAAATGAAACACTCCTCTTTCTCCATTATTATTATCTTGTATCATTATTATTTGCTTTTTTTAAGTTGTTATATTTGTAGATCTAACTTTTTGTAGCGTTGATTTTCGTTTATGCCATAGATCTTGTTATTTGAGTTATTATTGTTGTTATTGCTTATGATTTATACATATATTTGTCATTCACATGACTATCATGGTATTCGTGCACTTATAACTAGTTTAGAAGATTAGATCTAGTTTTTTAGGTTCATACATGCATTAGACTTTTGTTTATGTTCATGAACAACTTGTAATAGCATGATGATAGTAGGAATGTTTTAGACAACTCAAGATCTATTTTATTTTCAATAAAAATCTTTTTTGAAAATTCGGATGAAAATGGAACCATATTTAGAAAAGTTATTTTTTAACTTCAAAATGTGTATTTTTCATTTAAAATGAAGGGCTTAGGATATAGGCAACATAAATGAGTGATTTTGATGGGTAAAGTTTAGATCTATGAGTTTATAGTTTACTACCATGGATTTCTTTTATGTTTATGTTCATATTAAGTGTAGACCTTGATTTTGAACTCAAACAAAAATAGTGAAATTCGTATTTTGGCAAGACTCCTATTTAAAAACCACTTTTCAAGTGTCAAAATGAAATTTTTACTTAAGATAATGAAGGCTTAATGTATATATATCATCAAGACTTTATTTTATATGGTTCAAAGATGATTTCAAAGATTAATTTTCAAAACAAAATTCTATTTTCGGATTTTGGCCAAGGCATATTTTAAAAACATGTTTTCCAACTCAAAAATGAAGTTTTTATTCAAGATATGGAAAGCTCTTAAGATGGGATATATAAGGAATGGATTTTCATAAGTTTAGATAGATTTTATCAAAAGATATGTCCAAAAATAAATTTTGTAAATTCGGATCCCAACCAAAGCTAATTTTAAAAACCCATTTTCCAACTTCAAAACAAGACTTTTATTAAAGAAATGGAAGCCTTAAGTGGTAAGTTTGATTAGGAAATGGTTTTTGAAAGATTAAATGAGTTTTACAAAGAAAACAAGCTCAAATGAATTTCTCAAAATTCGGATTTGAAAATAGCCACTATTTAAACACTCATTTCCAAATGCCAAAATGATAATTTTTATAGAAAAATGGAAGTCCTAGGGAATATATGTAGTAAAAACCAAGTTTTGACAAGATAAGAGAAGTTTATCAAAATATAATCCTAGGATAACAAATGGTTTCCAAGAATAGGATAAACAATGTTTTCATTCTTTAAAATTTTGTAAAATTAGTACTTAGGTAAACCACCTATTTAAACATCTACTTTCTAACCCCAAAATGAAGGTTTTTATTGAAATAATGAAAAACTATTTTTCTTAAGTCTAGTATAATTCAAAGTTTTGCAAAGTAAAAGTTTTCAAAAAGAATTCTTGGTATTATATGTATACATATAGGTAGATCATCTCATAACCATCATGACAATAGCTTGTAGGAAATACATATATGTATGATGCATTGTAGAAATAAGGTATGAAAATTGAGTTTATCCAAAATTTGTAAATTCGGATTATTTCAAAACCATGCCTTAAAAACCCATTTATCAACTCCAAAACTTGTGTTTTATATGAAAAATGAGGAGTTTAGGTCATAGGTATCATCAAGTAATGATTTTGATAAATTAAGATGGGATTTGCCAAGAAAAATATACAGAAAAAGGAGTAGAAATGAAGTAGGAAAGATTTGAGTTGCTGTCATTTTAAGAAATTCGTAGTAATGGAGTAATAGCATGAAAACCCATATTTTTCAAACTCAAATTAGAATTTTTATCAAAGAAATGAAGTCCTTAGTGGCTATGTATGGTTGAGCCCTAATTTTTTAAATATCAAATGGTTTTTACTTAAAGGAATCACTCAAAAACAAATTTTTACAAAATTCGGATTTTGGAATCAACCCTACTTAAAAACATGTTTACAAAGTGTAAAATGGAAATTTTTATGTATAAATGAATGTCATAAGTAATAAATATAATGAAGACTCAATTTTAACAAAAATAATTATATTTTCTTAAGTAATAAATCCAAAACAAATGGAAATGATCAAAGTTAGAAAACTAGATTTTTCATAAGTAGTTGTTATATGGTCTTGCAAAATAAAAAGTTATAAAATTTACTTTTAGCAAAAATCATCAAGAGCATGCATACATCAAGCTCATAACATGTCATCCATGATAGGAAATCATAAATGTTGCATGTATAGCTAATCTATATAATAGGAACATTTAAAACATTTACAAAACTAGTTTTCGGAATTGAAGTTTGCTACTGTTCTGATCTGATCCGACTTTTTTGAAGCTTCAAAGTCTTCAAAACTTAAATATAATATTAGAAATAGATAGATCTTTCGAAGTAGATAGAAATCGATATATAATTTACGAGATTCCGAGTTAAAATGACCAAGTTATGGTTGTTTTAAGTTGGAATCCCCACTTAGGACGAGAATTGCGAATTTAATAGTTTGTATAAGATAGTTTGGATTAGTTAAGTGATGAAATACTTATTAGAGTATTTCTTCCTTTTTAGGTGATCCCGAAATCGACGATTCCCTACCACCGGATTACTTTTACTAAAAGACCAGTGATCCAATGGCTGAGTGAGTTTTTCTTCTTATTTTGTTACCTTGTTTGTGCTTGTAGCTAGTCGCATTAGAAATATAGGAACAAGATAAAAATCGATATGAATGGGGATGGGATATGATGAGACTGTGATGAATGTATGCCAAAGAATACTAAAGCATATCGAAAACCACGATTCGATTGGATAACTGCACTGTTCATATTATTTTTGTTATATGTATGATATTGGTTGGTCACTCTAGAGAATGTATGAATATTTTGGTCTAAGAAAAAATTAAATTGGTCATGCATCGCATTGGACATATTGCATTTGGTAGCATGCTACTCCTACGCAGGTCGATCGGTATGGTCCGATGATGACTCGTTTAGATAACGAGGCCGGTACCAAAGCTCATTCATGGGAACTAAGGCGCATGTGGATGCATTCCATGAGTGAGCCTAGCCGAGTCGAGTGCTATGAGCCGAGGGCTTGAGGACTAGCAGCGATCGTGTAGACTTCAATATCATTCCTAACCCAAGATACGGAGGGCGTAAATCCATTCTGTGTGTAGGTTCCGGATACCCATACATAATTGTTCGCTCATGTGTTTGTTCATGCATAGCATATGATTGACTATAACTTGCTTGTTATGGTAGTACGGAATTAAGGGAATTCTCACTAAGCTAGTGTAGCTTATACCCCAATAGGTGTTTGAATGAACAGGTTATCTCAAGAGTGCTAAGTGGGGACCAAGATGATTGGAGCCGGGAATGGCTTCAGGATTTCGGCAAAGAATAAGAATGTTTGAAGTTATCAGCTAGGTTTATGATTCGCCTTGTAACAGTTTATGTACGGAAGTCTGTGGATGAATGTAATTGAAGTTTAATGAATAGTAATTTGGAGTATAGTGATTTGTATCTGAAGTATAGTGAATTGTATTTCCTTTACGTTGTTACTCAAGTGGTATCAATATAAAATGTATATCTCCAATGTGTCGCCTCTATGTGTTAGACGCCTTGTACATAGTATGGAAGCCTTCGCATGACTGAGGCGATCATTCCTAGGCTTTAATATTATGTACGACGGACTGCCACGTTTAGGATACCCTTCAGAGCGTGACAAGCGTGCTACTCTTATGCAGATCGTTCGGTATGGTCCGAGGACTCGTTTAGATAATGAGACTCGGTATCAGAGCTCATTCATAAGGAACTAAAGCGCACCGGGGATGCAGTCCATGTGTGAGCCTAGCCGAGTCGAGTGCTATAAGCCTGGGGGGCTTCGGGGACTAGCAGCAGTCGTGTAGACTTTCAATACCATCCCCAACCCTTGATACAGAGGGCAACCATACATAATTATCTGCTCATGTGTTTGTTCATGCATAGCATATGAATTATTTATAACTTGCTTGTTATGGTACGAATTTAAGGGAATTCTCACTAAGCTAATGTAGCTTATACCCCAATAGATGTTTGATTAAACCGGTTAACTCAAGAATGCTACCTGGGGACCGAGATTGCTGGAGCCGAATATGACTTCGGGATTCCAGTCGGAAGTAAGAATACTTGAAGATATTAGCTAGGTTTTGTGAATTGCTTTGTAATAGTTTTATATAGTGAAATCTTTTGATGAATTGTATTTGAAGTATAGTAAATTGTATTTCCTTTATATTGTTACTCGAGTTGTATCAATATAAAATGTATCACTCCGATGTGTATCCTCTATGTGTTAGACACCTTGTACATAGTATGGAAGCCTTCGTGCGATTGATGCGGTCATTTTTAATAGGTTAATTTTTATTTTAGGCTCCAATAGCTTAAGAATTTACTAACTAGAACAACAGTGTGATCCTAATATTTATTTGGAGTCTAGATTATTAGTTATACATCTGTTTATATTTTTATTGTGTATTCATAATTTTAATGGTCCATCAATAAATTATCGTTTTCTAACTTTAAGCATTATCTAATATCTTCTTTTCAATAAATTTGAAATCTTAGTTAGGTTATTTTTTTTATCTTGAGTTTTTTATATCCACTTTCAAATCTTACTAGAAATCTTAAATACCATCTAGATAATTTTGTTTTAGGGTTTGAAATTATATACAAGCTCATTTCTACTTGTGGTTTAATTCTAAGGTCTTGATTGAGTCTTATATTATCATTATATTTTCTATTTTTATATTTTCATCTATTTCTATTTGTATAAAAAATCTCGAGGTTTACAATATTTCATTAGCATTCTTGACATATGGGATTCATCGTACTTTTATTTGTTAAGTTTATTTGTGACAGGTATTATGATTACATTGTGTTGTTTCTTTGCCCCTAGTTATTTGATATCTTTCTTTAGTTTCATTTCCATGAAAAGGTTGGGGAGTTATTGCCATTTTAGTATTTCTTCTTTCGCCATTAGTTATATTTTTGTTTATTCTTAACTTGGTGATTTTGAGAATTTTCTAACATTTCCTTTATTCAATGTGTTTGATACTCCTATGTAGTATAGCATATATAAATCAATAAGATTTGATTTAGTGATTTCAACCTTCACTTTACTCGACCTTTTGAAGAGTTTCAGACTCAATCAAGATGATAGATGGCTGACAATTGACTTGACTCGACTCTGGATTGACACACAACACTGGCAAATCAATAGAACAAAAGAAGGTTATGAATTCGCTTTTCCATCCTTATGTGAGTACATATATGACATTACAAATATAAAATACACAATGTACCTAGTGTACTCGTACATAGAGATGAATCCGGTAGATTAGGTTTTGGCAGAGGCCACGGTGTGTGGCCAATTCTCTGTAAACCCCTGAAATTTTCATAATTCATAGAAAAAAATCCTAGAAGTCTAACTCAGAAACCAAACCTCGAAAATCGACCCAAGTTAAAACTAAATTCTAAATAAGGTCAGAAACGAGAATTCTTAGTCTTGAGAAAATGAGAATCCTCAAAACAAAATATAAAATCCAATTATCAGTTGATTCAATATCCGTACACCAATCAAATCATCTATCCAATTCCTGACACGTAAATCAAGACGACCTATCCAAATAACACTCGATAACAAAATACTAATACCTTAAATCCTTCGATAAATTTTAGAATAAAAATTTTCAATTTTCACCAAAAGTCAAACTGAGTCAACCCATAGCCCTAGACTCGGTTAAACGATCCCAAAATAGAAAAATATTAAATAGTCACAAATAAAATAAAAATAAACCATAGACATGGAACTGAAAATATAATACGGAAAAAACCCCAAAATTTTATGATCTTACGAATAACTCAACAAAACCGGAAGTCAAATCGGATCCCTAAAAGTCAACAAAGCTTACAATAAATCCTAGTGTTTAAGATCTGACAATCCCACACTCTTAAACCCTAAACAAAGAAATGAAAATAATTGTTGATAATAATTCGTAATAATATAGGGAAGCTTAAAAATATCATATTCGCAAAATTCTAGTGTCTTTCTACTCCGAACGGGATCAGTTTTCAAAAACAGTGCCTCGGTACACCAAATGTCAAAAATATTCCATTAATACCAATAGAATCGTAAAAATATAAGGAATAAAAAAATATCAGTTTTAGAATTTTTCGATAGTTAAAAATTACATATATTGTATTTATACGTGTATTTTTATTACTACCGGTATTTTATTTGTCTAGTTTACTATTCTTAGTATTTTTCTACTATTCATTACTTTTCCTCTATCTCTATTTTTTCTTACACCCTATTCATATACTTACATACCTATTTCTTACAATTTTCTTCTTCCATAAAAATTTTACACCACATATTACTAAATTTCTCTTATACTTTTCTTCTAAAAATAATTTTTAATCAATTTTCTCTCTCTCCCTCCCTCTTCGCCGTCTACCCCCTCTCTCTTCGCTCTCATTTATTTTCCTTTTTCAATTAATTTAATTACATCTCATTTTCACTCTAAAATTCTATAAATACCCCATTCCTCTTTCATTCTTTCACACAACTCATTTTACTACCAAAACTCTCTCAAAATCTCCCCACAAATCCTCTCTCCAAAATTTCTCTCTGCCAAAACTCTCTTAAACCAATTCTTCATAAAAATCCTTCCTTATATACAAACTATCTACCACATATCACTACCCACATAATACCCTATTCATCTACCATCTTCATACCACATAAACACTTTAGGTAAACTTCTTCCAACCATTTATTTATCCATGTCATGTAACTTAACATGACTATGGTGTTGTTTTGAAAGTCATATGAGTAGTAAAAGCAACAATATGTTCATGTACATGAAATTCAACTTTTATTATGTTGTTATTATGTTCATATATATGTTGATTTTATTGTTGTTATTATGCTAATTTCATATTCATATCTAACTAAATATATTTATATATTTATATATAATCTTTAGAGCATATAAGCTCACTTGTTATTTATTTAATTTCATACCTTGCAATTTATTTATATTAATGCTATTTTAAGACTAGTCTTTCTAGTCTTAAACTTGTCCATGTCAAGTCAATACAACATTTTCTTTCTTTTCTTTATTATTTTTGGGACTAGTCTATTCTTAGTCCCGAAATGCCTTGATGAAGCTAAGGCTCCCAATACTTGACCAGGATACGTTGACGAAGTTAAGGTTCCCAATACTTGATATTTTTATTATTTTGCTCATTATTATTTGTTTCTAGTATTTTCTCATATTCTTATTATTTTACATGCTCATAATACTTGCATCTACATAATGATATTGTCTCAACTAAATTTAAAGGTAGAATTTTACTTTATTAAAGGAGTTTAAAACTAAATTTTCTATTATGTGACTTGTCATTAAATAATGGAGTTGTTATCAACAACATGGAAATAGAGTAATACAAGTTTTCTCAAATAAAAAAGATAGCTTTACCAAGGAAACATAAGAAATAAATACCTTTTTTTTATAATTTAGTAACCTATGTTTTAGGAAAATAATTTGTTAGTTTTCAAAGTTTTCATAAAAAGCTTAAGATTAAACTCTTTTTAACTCCATAACAATCAAAGAAGCAAACTAATTTTCAAAATTAAGATAAAAATCAACCTATAAAGTTATAAACCCACTTAGGAAAATAATGATTTTCAAGTTTCTAACGAAGGAACTTATTTTGAAAGAATACAAATATGATAAGATCAAAAACAAAGGATTTTAGCAATAAAGAGGATTCTTTTCAAATAAAATTGTAGAGGAAATAAAAGACCAAGTTTTAGAAAATAAAAACTTATATTTTAAATAAGAAATATGAAAAGAAAAGACTCATTTTCTAAAACCATTATAAATGCAAATTTATAAATAGGTTATTAACAACTTAATAGACTTTTGATAACTTTGATCTTTTATCACTAGAAATGAAATTATAAAAGACCAAAGTTAAAGGAAAAATTTACTTGTTTTGAAAAAAGGAATGAGGAAAATAAAATAAAAATATACTCATTTATAATAACCTAGGAAAATATAAAGTTTCTTCAAATTACTTAAAAATGAAAATTGTTAAGTTAAGTTTTAACACTTCAAAATGAATTGTTTTATGAAATAAATTATTGAGATACTACCATTAGAATTTTTGCATATAAAGTGAGCTTATCTATATACTAAAGGGATTTATCAATCGTGTATATATCTATATTTTTTATCAATGGATTTTTCAATGAAGTTGAGTTTTAAATTGTTTCACAAAATCTAGAAATATTCATTTTAAATTTGTACCCTACAGTTTCGAAACCCAAAGACCTTATATGACAAAGATAACCTTAGAAATAGATAGATCTTTTTGAATAGGTAGAAAACTGTATATCATATGCGAAATTCTGAGTTAAAATGAACAAGTTATGGCTATTTTAAATTAGAATTTCATTTTATGCGATTTTAACGAACATAGTGAAATAGAATTAGAAAGTTTAAGTAAAATTTTTACGAAATACTCATCCCGGGTATTTCTTTTGTCTAGGTAACGAAGGATACAAGATTACCCTTCCTAAGGATTGCTACGACTAACAAGATTACGAAATAGACGAGTGAGTTATTCCTCTTAATTTCGTTACCTTGCTTGTGCTTGTAAAGTAGTTGCATTAGTATACTAAGAAAATATAAAAATAGATATGTGTGGGGAATTCGGGGATATGTATATATGTGATTCTATGCTTATATGTGAAATGAGAATTTAGAATATTGCAACTTCAAATTGCCTGTTTAAGTGTTTTGTTTACTTACTTATATGATTGCTTATTGCTTGCCAAATTGATTGATCGCTCCCTAATAAAACTTGATAAGGTTTGGCTTAAGAAAAATAAAACACTCATCATAGCATCCATCGAGTCACATCTCTTTCGGAAGGCTGCTACTCTTACACGTACAGTTGGATTGGCTATTATTGTGGTGGGTCATGGGCCATGTTTCTTCCTAGAGAATCCAAATCACTCAGGGAATGCGACTCTAGGTTCGGAGCCAATCCAACCGAACACTTTGGGTGAGTACCTGGGGACTAGCAGTAGGAGATCGCAAATCTTCATCACCAATTCCCTAACCTTCGATACAAAGAGGTAAATCCGTTCTATATGGTTTCCAGATAACTATATGTATTTGTATAATCACGTGATTGTTGAATTGTATGCATGGCACAAATGTGGAAATTTAAATGAACTTGTTTGAAACCATGGTGCAAGTGAAAAGGAATGACTCACTAAGCTAGTTGTAAGCTTATACCCCCATAGATTTTGTTGAAACAAGTATACCTATGGCTATAATTGAAGATCGTGACATTAAGGAAGTCATGGGAGGATGATTAACTTTTATGAAGGCAATAGGGACATAAGATGAAGTTATTTTGTAAGGTTCCTTATATGCAATGTATGCTATGTTAATATTTTGAGAATTTCTAAGAAGTGTATTTATTTTGATTTGAAGCCAATAGAGGGATATACCCCTAAGAATTGTAATTTACCATGTTCGTGTTTTATATTAAGTATTCTCCTTACCTTGTTACTTAATTATTATCAATGTAAATTGCGCTACTCCGATGCATTCCCTTGGTTGTGATGTACGCCTTGTACATGATATGGAAGTCTCTACGTGACTGAGGTAGTTGTTCTTAGGCTTTATTATTGTGTACGGCGGACTGTCGTTTAGGGCACCCCTCGAAGCGTAACATTCTCCAACACCAATATATGTATAATTATCTATTTTTATATATGTTTGTTTTTATAGAGTCATGAGTTACTCCAGATTTGAAACTAGAAGCATAAGGTTATGAATTGAGTTGCTTGTCGGCTAATAAAAGATAAGTAATGATGTTTGTTGCATTAAAAATAGTTACATTTGATTGTATATGTTATGTGTGCACATACATTTGTGTGTGGTTTGACGTACTGGGCTTTTTGGCTCATTCCTTTCATTTTTCAGGAATAGGTGCAGATACAGTTTATTATGATCTATCCAATTTTGACATATTTGTGGATGATGGGGATAATGATAGTGGAATGGATATGTTGATATTTAGACCACCTAGATAGCTTTCAGATTGAGTTGGAGGCTCATGGAACCTTCTATCTTTTAAGAGATTTCTTGTTTTATGAATTAAAACTGTAAGCCTTTAGATTTTTCAATATTTTTATTAACCTTCATCAACCGGAAATCAAACAAAAACCCTAATAACCATACAAGTCAAAATAATGTGTTTAGATCTTGCAATTTCGTGGTCTTAACCCTAGAACAATTAAATCAAGATAATCATAGATTATGGTCCGTAGTTATATAGCGGAACATAAAAAGATCATATTTGAAAGTTAAGTTCGTTTCGTACCCAAATGGATCAGTTTTTAAAATTTGAGTCTGGATTCACGGAATGGTAAGAATATTATGATAATACCGATAGACTCATAATTACATAAGGATTCATAATATAACAGTTTTAGAATTTTTCAATAACTAAAAATATCAGGTATAGACTTTTTACGCGTATTTTTTATTACTATTGGTACTTTAATTGTCTTGTTTACTATTCATTACTATTAATCTATCTCTACTTTTCCTTACAATATATTTTTACTACCTATACACCTATTTTCTTACAAATTTCATTTCCAATACAACTTTACATCTCTCACATCTTACTTTTCATTAACAAAAATATAAAAAATAAATATTTCTCCCCCCTTCTTCAAGAAGTAGCGCTGGCCCCTCAACTCTTTCACTCTCCATTTATTTTAATTTTTATTTAATTAATTATCACAAATTATCCTCCACTTTTTCCTATAAATACCACCCCTTTCTTCTATTTTTTTCACACCTTTCTTACACTACCAAAACTATCCCAAATTCTCTCCAAAAGTTCTCTATACTTTCTTCTTCTTTTATAGGTAATAATCCTTTAAGTTTTTTTTTATGTTCATTTACTTAGTATGGCATAGTGTGTGTTTCCTAAATCCATGAAGGTCAGGAAAGCAACAATATATTCATACTTTGTTCTTGTGACCTAAACTTTATGATATGGTATTTTTAGTAGATTTATTTTTATGTTCATGCAACTTAGCATGAATATAGTGTGTGTTTTTAAAAAAAAACCATGGAGCTTAAGAAAACAACATTATGTTCATGTTTTGTTCATTATTCATACATTATGTTTTATTATTATATTCATTTTTCCTTTCTTTCTTTTTTTTTTCTTTCTTTGGAACTAGTCTATTCTTAGTCTCGGGAAGCCTTGATGAAGCTAATGCTCCCAATACTTGACTAAGAAGCCTTGATGAAGCTAAGGCTTTTTCCTTTCTTTCTTTTTTTCTTTTCTTTGGGACAAGTCTATTCTTAGTCCCGGGAAGCCTTGATGAATCTAAGGCTCCTAATACTTGACATTATTATGCTTATTTGTTTCTTATATTCCTTATTATCTTATCTTGTGATATTCTTATCTTTTTATAAACTACATAATCATATTCATGCATGGCTAATGTGTTGTTGTCCAAATAAAAAGAGATCTTTTTATATAAGAGTAAACCCTTAAAATTTTGTCACTTAACAAATATCTTTCACCAAGACTTAGATGAATAATTTTAACGAATTCCTTTCAAAAATTTATATAAGCTCATTATGAAATTTCAAACTATTAGTAAAGAAAATCTCTTCAAAGTCTAAAATACTTACTTTTCAAATGACAATATGAAAATCTTGATATATAGATGATAACTTGATACTATGCCAATTTTTACCAACTTTCTAAACTAAGAACTAAATAAGTTTTCAAGCTAAGGTAAAAATCGACTTACAAGTCTTAAGAAACTCACTTAGAGAAATAAAATTTATCAACAATCTAAGGAAGTAAATTTTCAAAGAATAAACTCATTTTTCTAAAATATAGATATAATACCAACAAGAACATTAGGTATTACTAAAGAAAATTTTCGAAACTCTATTTTTCAATTCCTAGAAATAAAATTGGTAAATAACTTAAAAAGACCAAACTTTATTTCAACTCACTTTTGATGAACTAAAGAATAAAAATATAGAACACTAAATTATGATAACCCAAGAATTTATAAGTTTATTTCAATCACATAAAGAAAAGTTCAACAACAAATCCAATTTTTCCAAACCTAAGAAAAGTTGTTTTATGGAAATTAATTAAATGAGATAACACCTATGGCATCATGCATAAATTATGAGTCTATTTATGTACTAAATGAATTCTTTTCAATCATATACATATTTAAGTTTTAATTAACAATTTTTTAGTAAAGGAAGGATTAGAAAAAATTGTTTTTAAAGGAGGGAATTTTCGTGGTAAACCTATACCCCTCTGATCCGAGACCCAAATGACTTCTTACAATGAAAAACATGATAAATGGATAGATCTTTTCGAGTAGGTAGAAAATGACATATAATACGCGAAATTCCGAGTTAAATGAGCAAATTATGACCATTTTAAGTTGGAATTTCCACAGATTTTTACCGCAATTAGAAGATAGATTTAGAATCTTTAAGTAGAAATTCTATGAAAGACTCATTTTGGGTATTTCATCTTATTTAGTGAAGAAGGAACTAATATCGCTTTCTCGGAGGACTACTTCGTTTATGAGTGATCAACATTGAGTGAGTTAATCCCATACTAATTATGTTTCCTTGAATGTGCTTGTAAGTAGTAGCATTAGAGATTAGGAAAAGATAAAAAGAAATGTTGTGTGAATTAGATGCATGTCGAATGAATGGTTGTTGAATAAAATAAGTATATTGGAAAAGTTTGGTAAATAAAGCATGTTCTCTTGCTATGGTATGATGAATATTGTGTTTGTCACTCTTAACTTGAAAACTTACAATAATTGGATAAACCAATATTAAAAATGATTCATGCATGACATATTGTGAGTCACATTTTTTTTGCTACTATTCTTCATGTGGGGAAACGAGGAGTTATAGTGGTGTCTAGTAGCAGCCGGGAAGTCTATATGGGCAAATAGAAGCCGGTAAGCCTACAAATATTGATGGTCGAATGGGTCGGTAACCACCCAACCCCCGACATGGAGGGCACAAAATCCTTGCTACACATGGTTTCTGATTAATCGTGTGTATTTTGCTTGCCATATGATTGTTGCATACACATATGATTGTTTGAAATACTTATATGTTTTTATGGAAATGTTTTGAAGAAGAGAGTTATCTCACTAAGCTAATTTTGCTTATACCCCTATAGCTTTTTGTCACGCCCCGATGGGTTCCCTAAACGTGATAGTCCATTGTACACAATATTAAAGCTTAGGAGTGACAACTTTAGTCACGCAAAAGCTTCGATATTATGCACAAGGCGTACTTTCACCATAAGAGTTACATTGGAGTTATGCATTTTAATATGATGGCATCATTATAGCAATAAGAAATTAAAATAATAATTACATAACTTCTGCATTCATATTGTTCTTACATCTAAAAATAAAGTCCTTCCAATACATTTACATAGATTTTTCCTTAATCAACACCTACTAGAGTACCACCAAAATAGTGGTAATATGGTACTTTAAAAGCTTCCGTTCTTATAAACTCCTGAAATTTTTATAATTCTTATAAAATAATCCTAGAAGTCTAATACCAAAACCAAAATCATGAAAATCGAACCAAGTTAAAACATAATTATAAATAATGTTAAACACGGGAATTCTTAATCTTGAGAAAAAGAAAACCCTCAAAACAAAATAGAATATCCAACTATCGATTGATTCAATATCTGTACACCAATCAAATCATCTATCTAATTCCTAAAACGCAAATCAAGACGATATATCCAAATAACGCTCGACAACGAAATACTAAGACCTTAAATCCTTCGGTGAATTTTAGAACAATATTTTTCAATTTTCACCAAAATTCAAACTGAGTTAACCCATAACCCTAGACTCGGTTAAACGATCCCAAGAACTAAAAAATATTAAATAATCATAAATAAAATGGGATAAACCATATACGTCAAAACTAAAAATATAATACGGGAAAAACCTCAAAATTTTATAATCTTACGAATGACTCAACACAATTGGAAGTTAACTAGAACCCTAAAGTCAACAAAACTTACAACTAACCCTAGTGTTTAAGATCCAATAATTTCGTGCTCTTAAACACTAAACAACGAAATAAAAATAATTGTTGATAATAGTTCGTAATAATATAGGGAAGCTTAAAAATATCAGATTCGCAAATTTCTAGTGTCCTTCGGATCCGAACGGGTTCAATTTTCGAAAATCATGCCTCGATATATCGGATGACAAAAATATTCCGTTAATACCAATAGACACGTAAAAAAATAAGGATTCTAAAAAATTAGTTTTAGAATTTTTTCGGTAACTAAAAATTATAGATATCGTATTTATACGTGTATTTTTATTACTACCGGTATTTTATTTGTCTAGTCTACTATTCATAGTACTTTTCTACTATTTATTATTATTCATCTATCTCTACTTTTTTTTACTATCTATTCTTACACCTACATACCTATTTCTTATAATTTTCTTTTCCCATAAAAATTATACACCATATATTACTAAACTTCTCTTACACTTTTCTTCTAAAATTTATTTTTAATCAATTTTCTCTCTCCCCTCTCCACCTTGCCATCCACCCCTTCTCTCTCTTCACTCTCAATTATATTTTTTCAATTAATTTAATTACATTTAATTTTCACTCAAAAACTCTATATATCCCCTTCATTCTTCATTCTTTCACACAACTCATTCTACTACCAAAACTCTCTCAAATTCACTACACAAACACTCTCCACAAAATTTTCCTCTACTAAAATTCTCTTTAACCAAACACTCATAAAAATCCTCCTCTATACATAAGCCATCTCTTATTTCTACTACCCCATATTATCCCATTCATCTACCATCTTCATACCACATAAACACTTTAGGTAAAACTTCTTCCAACCATTTAGTTTATCCATTGCATGTAACTTAACATAACTATGATGTTATTTTGAAACTCACATGAGTAGTAAAAGCAACAACATATTCATGTTTTGTTCTTGCACATGAAATTCTTATTTTAATATTATGCTTTGATATATGTTGTTACTAATATTATCATTGTTATTATTATTATAACTTCTTATTCATATGCAATTAAGTATATTTATGTATTTTATATAATCTTTAGAGCATATAAGCTCACTTGTTATTTATCTAAGTTCATGCTATTTTAATACTATTCTTTTTAGTCTTAAACTTGTCCGCATCAAGTCAAAACAACCTTTTCTTTAGTTTGTTTATTCTTTTTGGGACTAGTCTGTTCTTAATCTTGGGATGCCTTTATAAAGTTAAGGTTCCCAATACTTGATATTTTTATTATCTTGCTTATTATTATTTGCTTCTAGTATCTTTCTCATATTCTTATTATTTTACATGCTCATGTACATGCATAATCATAATGATATTGTCTCAACTAAATTTAAAAAATAGAATTTTTCTTTAATAAAGAAAGTTGAAACTAATTTTTCTATTATGTGACTTGTTATTATAAGCCCCGGAAAATCTTAGTAAATAATTCTAAGATGAACTTAGAAAAATAAACCCTAAAAATCACTCCGAATTAAAACCGAACTTCGATAAGTCCCAAATCCCGAATGAATCCAGAAATTTTTGAATCGTGAGAAAAATAAGAATCCTTAAAAAATAAAATAGGAACCCAATATACTTCAATTCCAAAACCACTATATACGACAAATTTTATACTTAACTCAACTTATAAAATCGGGTAAATTAGAGCCAAAAACAAATTATAAAAAAAAGTAAATAATGATCAACCTTCGGAAATAAACTCAATTCAAAGAATTCCGAAAACATTGAAAGATATTAATACTTATAAAAAAAATCAACCTTACAATAAATTTCTCAAATCAGATATGTTGTATAAACATAAAATATCAGTTTCCAAATTAGCAAAGGTATAAGCGGAAAGTCAACCGGAAAACCTAAGTTCATAAAACTCACAAGAAACCCCGTAGCCTAAATCCGGCAATCCCATATTCCTAAACCAAGGAGTCGGAATAAGAGAAAATGAGTAGTTGGTTCGTATTAAGTCTAAGATGCTCTAAAAGACGAGATTGACGAATCTTCAATCTATTTCCAAACCGGTCGGGTACAGACTTCGAAAAGCGTGCCCCGAGATTCGAAATATTAAATATATGTTATTAATGCCGTTAGACTCATATTTTTATAAGGATCTCTAAAATATTAGTTTTATAAATTTTTTATAACTAGAATTACCTGATTTTGCAGTTTTATTTGTATTTCTTTACTACCGGTAATTAGCTAGTCATTTGGTACTAGTTACTATTATTCATTACACAATTTTATTATTCTTATAATGTATATCCCGGTTTCTTAGTAATTGAATACACTTCGGAAACCGAAGAACGAAACCCCAAATCGGTCTAGTTCAAGCTTAGTGAGAGGAGCTTAGAAACCTTAGATCCGGCTTCCCTTCGGTTTCATAAGAAAAGAAGTTTCATAAAATAAATTAATATGAATTATTGTTTTAAGGTATATTTCAAACCTTAGAAATTTTTAATTTCGAAAAAAATTTTATTCCAGGCCTTCTCGAGCTCAATTACGGAAAAATGAGCCCCGGGACCAGAAACTCAGAAAAATATTCCGAAATACTAATTAGAATCGAAATTTTATAAGGATTTCAAGAATATAAATTTTATAATTTTCCGGGCTATAAAAATTACAACTATAGCCTTTTTCCTGTATTTTCTTTACTACCGGTAAAGTAAATGTCTTGTCTACTATTTATCACTATTCACAAGTACAACCTATACTACACACTACCCATACCCTATTCTTACATCCTTACAACTACTCATTATATTTTCTTTTCTAAGAAATTTTTGTTTCTTATTAAATTAATACATATATTACATTTTATTACTTAAATTACAAATTCAAACAAAACAAATTCTCTCTCTCTCTCTTCCCTCTAGGTGGCCGGCGCACCCCTCCCCCATTTCCCTCTATTTTGTTTTATTTTTGCTTCTTTTATTTCAATTAAACCCTAATTCCTTTAATATATAAGCTTATTTTCTCTCTCTCTCATCATTTTACTCATTTCAAAATTTTACAAAGGAGCAAAACTCTCCCTCTCCTTCCTTTTCTTGCCGTGATCAAGCCCCCTCCCACACACACACTCACAAGCTCATTTCATCTTCTTTTCTTCTTCAAATCTTCATTTAGGTGATGATTCCTAGCCTTTTTATTACATAATCTTGTAATAGCAAGACCATTCTTGTGTGTTTTCCATCTTAAATCCCAATGAGCAAATTGTAGGGATGGGAAAACACTAATATAAGAATATCAAGCCATCACAAGAAGTAGATCTTGTGTTAATGAGTTTTTGTTGAAATAATATTATGTTCATGCATATAAAAGTAGGGATCTTGCATGAAAAATTTATGTTCATGTCTTTAAACTCATGTTCATGCACTATAAGTTGTAGATCTAGTGTTTAGACATTCATATCTTTCTTGACATTCATGTTCATATGAGTATTTTGTATTTTCATGCATTAATGATCATAAAAGCTTAGCCTTACATATATATAAATGTGTTAGATGATAGATCTTTATGAATATATGACAAGGAACTTGAAAAGAATATAGAAATGTGCATGTGATTTGGGGCAAGATAAAATTGGAATTTAAAAATTTGTTTTTGATGGAAACAAAATAGATCTTGAGTTTTTGGCAACATTCCTATTAATACTATCATACTACAAGCCTTTTATTCACATAAGACAAATGTTTATGGTATTTATATACTCAAAACAAAATAGATCTATGTTGACTTTCATGTTATGTATGTAAATGCAAGATAGATATTATGAAGATGAGGTTAGTAGGTATATGCACAAAATATCAGTATGAACCATATAGAGCAATAATATAGTAAAACAACTTAAATAAAATATCCACAACATTGTGATGGCAAGAATATCATGCTTAAATACTTCCACATCTCTTGCATAAAGCTCATGGGGATTTTAGTGGAATCACACGTTTATGATCTTGCCATTACATGTTTTATTTGTGGTAGGGTCTAGATCTATTACCTATTAAGTGTTTGGAACAAGAAAACTAGAAGAAAAATTGTGTGTTATAGAGAGGGAGGGGTCACGGAAACAATAGGGAAGGAGAGGGGAGAGAAAATTTTTCAAATGTTTGATTTTGTGAAGAAAGAAAGAAAGTGAAATGGTAAAGGCATGAAGGTGTTTATATAGAAAACTAGATTAGGATTTGTGTGAATAAATAAAATAAGACAAATTGAAGGCACAATTGGATATGGGGGGATCACATCGGTTTGGAGGGGGGGGGGGGGTGGAAGGGAGAGATGTGTTTTTTTTTGTGGAAGAATTCAAATTTAATAAAGTAATTTAAGTAATAAAATTGAATTGGAAAAATAAATTTGTAAGGAATATGATGTAAGGTTGTAAGAATGGGTTGTAATGATGTAAGAGTAGGGTACGGTTGATTGTACTTGGTGAATAATGATGATTAGAAAACAAAAAGTAGATTAGACAATTAAATTACCGGTAGTAATGAAAATACAAGAAAAAGGACTATAACTGTAATTTTTATAAATCGAAAAATTATTATAATTATAATTTTGAATTCCTTATTAAATTTCGGTTCTAAAGAGTCTTACGAAATATTTTACTATTTTCGAGTCCTGTGGATCAATTTTTGAAAACAGATCCTGGTCACGCCCCAAAGGGTACCCTAAACGCGACAGTCCACCACACGCGATACTTAAACTTAAGTATGACCACCTTAGTCATCCCATAAGTTTGCATATCGAGTGTAAGGTGTACTTTCACAACTTTTAGGATCACACTTTGATCGAGTAGTCTTAAGAAAGCATACATAGCATTAAGAATATAAATCACATCAAGATAAATAGTTAAGCTTTACAAAAGCCAAGGGGGCATACCCCCCCAAAATAATAGGAGTCTACATCGTTTAGCTCCAATTACATAATCTGAATTTATTTAAAGAGATTTTCCTAGAAGTCCACGCCTATACTAGGTCCCGACTTCCTCAAAAGCTCTTTAATCCAATGTATAAACCTGCACAAAGTGTCCTCTCGAACAACCAAAAATAGGAACACTGCAACAAAAACTATTGGGGTATAAGCTAATGCTTAGTGAGATTCATTTTCAAGTAACATACCGACAAGCTAAAATATCTATACAAGCAAGTTATAATTAAGCAACCATATGAATGCACAAGCAATGAGCAAGCAGCATATGACTTTCCGGTAGTCATAAGTGAATGAATTTACGCCCTCCATTCGGGGTTTGGGGTAGTTCATAAGTCATGCAACTACAGTTCCAAAGTTGGTCCATAAGACATGCAACCATAATCCCAATCTTAAGTGGGGTGGTCCATAAGACATGCAACCACAATTTTAATGTTGGTCCATAAGTCATGCAACCATAGTTTTCATTATTTGAATGGGGTGGTCCATAAGTCATGCAACCCTAGTCCCCTTCATTAAAGACCCGCTGCCTCCCGATCATACTTTTGTTCCCACCAAAAGCATTCTCGTAATGCAATGTGACTCACTACGTGATATGCATGTACAATTTATTCATATAATCATGGCATATTAATTAGATAATTTTAAAAGTGATCATACAGATTTCAGACACTCCAAATCTATACTAGCTCATACAAGTTATTGCAACAAAGCTTGCCTCGATATACTTATCGTTCATTCATACAAGTTTAGATCACCATTCAATCACAATTTTATCTTTTCCTAAGTCTAATGCCACTACTACTACAAGCACACCCAAGAGCATAATTAATTGAGAAATGAACTCACTTGTCCATGTAGTGAAAATCCACTAGTCGTAATAGTCCTCGGGAAGTGGTAACCCGTCCTCCAATTCACCTAGGTACAAAGAATACCCTCAATGAGTATCTCTTATGAAGTTCTATTAAACTTAACAATTTTATTTACTAAGTTCGTCAATTTCCGTCTAGGTTGAATCCTTAACTTAAAAAGGTCATATCTAACTCATTTTAACTCGGAATTTAGCTTATAATATACCGATTTATACCTACTTCGAAAGAGCTATCCATTTCTAAAGTTAATTCAAACATTTAAGGTCATTTAAGGGTCGGAAACGTACTGTACAGTAGGGTTGCGAAAATTCCAGATTTGAGCCTTTGTGAAAAATTGCCATATCTACTCTATTTAACTACTTAGGTTAACTCATATTAGTCCTAAACTTGCAAGGAGATCCTCTAAACAAAATTAAGAGATTACATACTTATCTAATCACAAACATAATGCTCAAAAGAAACTTCTAAGAATCCATATTCATAAAACCGAAATTCACAAGTTGAAACTCATTGTCTTGTTTTGAGTAATTCCTTTACTAAAACTCACTTAGTTCAATGAAAATAATTTTTCCTATATTATGTATCATCAAAGCATTCCATTTTCAATATAAAATACTTGTTTTGAGATCAAAAAGAAGGTTTTCAAAATTGGTCTCCTCATAATTACGAATTTCCACTTTGAAACTTACAATGAAAACAAGACCTAAATATTGTCTTCTACAAAGCACTTGATTTATGCAATACTTTTTAGGAAAACCCATTCAAACTTATGAAAATCCATTCCTTAAGATATCTATATCAAGAGCCTCTTATATTTTTGTCTAAATCTTCATTTTAAAGTTGATTGATGGGTTCCAAAAATAGGTCTTGGTCTTGATCCGAATTTTCATAAATTTATTTTGAACATATCTCTTGAGAAAATTCATCAAAACTCATGGAAAACAACCCATTACATATTATATCTCAAGAACCCTTCATTTCTTGAATAAAATCCTCATTTGTGAGTTGGAAAACATGTTTTTATTTTGGATCTTTGTCTTGATCCGAAAATACAATTTTTGTTTTTGAAAATAAACTTTGAAAATCAACTTTGATTCTTGTAAGATGAAGCCTTGATGATATACATCCATCAAACCTTCATTTTCTTAACAAAAGCTTCCATTTTAAGACTTGAAAGAGGGTTTTTAAAATAGGGCATTGACAAGTTACGAATTTTATTTTTTTTTCCAACTTGAATCTAAGATCTACTCAATATATATCCATGAAAGCATAAGAAAAACTTAGTAGTAAGCCTTGAACTCCTAGATCTACACATAAATATAACTAAAACTTTGTAAAACTCTAGATCTACAAGTTATCACATAAACAAGAAAATAAACAAGCCTTCCATAACAAAAATACTAAGAACAAAAGAGATCATCATCTAGAGGAGTGTTTCACTTCTTGGCATCATCATCCATAGCCTTTTAAGCTTTTGGAATGTCCTTTGATGCATGAAACATCCATGGTATCATCCTAGAACATCTTATAAGAGCAAAAAGGGAAAGATTACCTCAAATATTTGCAAGAAATATATGTGGAAGCAAGAAAGAAAAATGGGGCAACTTGTTCTTAAGAAGAACAAAGCAAAGAAGAAGAGAAGGAAAGGGAAAAAGAGGGTTTGAGAGTTTTTGGAGAGTGGAATGAAAAGTGAAGAGAGAGAAAAGTAAATGAGTATTTATATTAGGTGGATTTAGGGTTTGTTTGTGTAATAAAAGGAGTTAAAATGAAACAAATTGGGGGGAAAAGTATGGGGATATGCGCCGGCCAATGAGGGAGTGAAAGGGAAATATATTTGATTTCATTTGAAATTTGAATTTGTGTAATAAATTGTATTAATTGTAATGATTTGTGAAGAGACAAAATTTCTTGGAAAACAAAATGAATTGAGTGATTGAAAGGTTGTAAGAATAGGGCATGGGTATGTGTGTAGTAGGTTGTACTTGTGAATAGTAATAAATAGTAGATAAGACATTTACTTTATCGGTAGTAACGAAAATACGAGAAAAAGGCTATAACTGTAATTTTTATAGCCCGAAAAATTATAAAATATATATTTTTGAAATCCTTATAAAATTCCGGTTCTAACGAGTATTCCGGAATATTTTTCTGAGTTTCTAGTTCCGGGCTCGCTTTTCCGTAATGAAGCTCGGAAAAGCTCGGAATAGAAAATTTTTCGAAATCAAAATTTTGTATGGTTCGAAATATACTATAAAACAATAATCCGCATTAATTTATCTTATAGAGGTTCTTTTATATAGAAATCTAAGAAAAGCCGGAATTAGGGTTTCTAGATTACTTGTACTAATCCTATTTAGGGTTTTGATTTCCGATTTACGGAGCTTACTCAGTTACTAAGAAAACCAGGGTTTACAGATCCCAATCGGGTTCAACTAGATGAATTTTTCCAAAATTTGATCTTTTTATGTTTTGATATATTATTTAGGACTATATTCTAGAGCTAACTTATTTTTATTGTTCTAGCGTTTTGATCTCGATATTGTCAAACTTAGGGTTCCTAGGTTCCATACTAGTCTTGGGTATTCGTTTAAGGTTTCGGTTTCCGGTTTCCGGTTTCGATTTCTGAAACCGAGTTAGGTTTGCTAAGAAAATGTGGGCTTATAGATTCGATTCATCATGTCCACGAAAATGGAAGGTGCATTTGTCAAACCAAAAGACATCACTAAGAACTCATAATGTCCATAACAAGCTCAAAAAGCAGTTTTGGTATATCCTTTAGTTTTACTCTTAACTAGTGGTATCTATACCTCAGGTCGATGCGGGAAAACACACTTGTTCCTTGCAATTGGTCGAAGAGTTCATCAATCCATGGTAATGGATACTTATTCTTGATTGTTACCTTATTCAACTCTCGGTAATCAATGCATAACCTTATAGACCCATCATTTTTCTTAACGAACAAGACTAGTGCTCTCCATGGCAATACACTTAGGCCAATAAATCCTTGATCCAGAAGCTCTTGTAATTGCTTCTTGAGCTCCTTCAACCCTACCGGTGCCATGCGGTAAGGAGCTTTCGATATTGGTTCGGTATTTGGCAACAAGCTAATCTCAAAATCGATCTCCTTCTTTGGCGGCAATCCAGGCAATTCCTCAGGAAAAACATCAGGAAACTCATTGACTATACCTCCACTTTTGGTCCTTCGCTCTCTTCTTCTATTGCGTTGACATGTTGGTCGATTTCCTCCTCCTTAATCGTCACTAACTCGAGCGAACTTAGTCCTTGCCTCCTTATGACAGCGGATTCTCCTTTGAACTCAATATCTTTCCCATTCATATCCTTAAATTTCACCTTCTTCTCTCGACATTCTACCATAGCTTTAATGCGAGTCAGCCAACTCAGATGGAGAATCACTTCATACTTACTCATCTCCAACACAATCAAATCACTTATCGCATGGTGTCCTTGGATCTCTAATGGACATTTCTTCAACATCTCTCAGGTGGTTACAACATTACCCGTGGGTGTCTTTATCTTGAAGCTCCTAATAGTGGTGACTATAGGTAAATTGGTCTTCTTAACAAGGTTGGGGGTGATAAACAAATGGGTGGCTCCGGTATCAAACAAGGCATAAGTAGTCTCATTAGCTACTAGTATATTTCCTGCATTCAACACGCACTAGTTATTAACTGTGCCATACTATACTTCTCTAACCATTCTAAAGCTTTAAGCTATAGAGATGTTGGGATTCTATTGTTATGGATTCGATAATATATAAAGATGCTATAAACAAACAAAATGATAGCTTAAAGTTAAGGCTAACCTACAACTAAACCGTGATCATAGGCTCTGTCTTCCTCTATGGCAACAAACTCACATCCTTCCTCCTCATCATTGGCTTCCTCACACATCTACTGGCCTTCTAGGTTGTAAATTCTTATCCCATGCATTGATGTGCCAGAGCGGTTCCCGTTCCCATTGTCGTTGTTGGTTCTGGCAAGGGCAGACCCTCCTAAAGCATTGGACGGCTTTGCCAGGGTATTTTTCCTTTTCGGGCATTCATTTACTAAGTGCCATGGCTGCTTACACACATAACAAAAACTGATGTTCTTCTTGGGACACTCCAAGATTTTATGATCCAGGCTACCGCAAAAATAGCACTTGTTTTGTAACTGTGGGCAAGACTTTGGATAATGCCTGCCTCGGCATTTCCATTACGTAATATCCACCTTGGTTACTTCCTTATGATTGCTTCCACTTCCATTGAAACTTCCAAAGGTCTTAACCTCTTATTCTTGAATCTAGAACTCAGTCCTTCATAAGGCTTCCCTCCAAACACAAACACTTTCCTCTCTGGAGCGTTTGTCTTCATCTTTTTGGCTCCTTCAATTATTCGAGCCCTTTCCACTAGCTCCCTAAAGCTTCTGATATCAAACTCCTCTAAACGAATCCTCAAGTCCTCATTTAGTCCATTCAAGGAAACTTATATTTTTAACTCCTGCTTTACTTAAAGGATTCAGGAGCATATTGCAAAAGGCAGCTGAACTTAGTTTCATACTGCTCGATGGTTCTCCCCTTTTGGGAAATATGCAGGAAGTCAGCACTGTACTAAACTTTGAGAGTCCTTAGAAAATAGTTCTCTAAGAACTCTTCTCAAAACATATCCCAAGTAACTAGAGTAGGCAATTCTCGCTTCTTCGACTCCCACCATATTCAGGCATTAAATCTTAGCAGGTATGTCCCAAAACTGACTCTTAAATGGTGGGGCACTTTATAAGCATCAAACGATCTCTTGACTTGGGCCAACCAGTCTTCGATCTCATCTGGCTTTCCGAAGGCTCCATCGAAGTAGCGATTACTTTTGATTAAGTTAGGGAGCATGTTTCGGTATGACTTCGATGGTTGTGGCAGTGGAAATGGCACAGCATGCGACTGTATGTCGGATGCTTTCTGTCATGCCCCATGGGTACCCTAAACGAATAGTCCACCATACTCAATATTAAAGCTTAAGTATGACAACCTTAGTCATTCCTAGAAGCTTCGATATTAAGTGTAAGGCGTGCTCTCACAAATTTAGAGGACCATACATGGAATTATGAAGCTTAAGAAGATATAATAACAAATTAAGAAAAGATTCATAATATTCATTTATTCATAACAATAGTCTTACAAATCTTAGGGGCATTCCTCAGCCACAAATAACTATAATCTATTACAAGAATATTTCTATGAAGTCTATATCTTATCCAATACTAAACTTCATCTACAAATTCCTTAACCAAAAAGGAAAATACCTGGCTGTAGGGTCCACGTGGCCTCAACCACAAATAGGTGAACTGCAAAAGATATCTATAAGGGTGTAAGCTAATAGGCTTAGTGAGAACTATTCAATAAATAAACTTCTTGTGTAATGAATTTCAAACAAGTTATTTAAGCAGACAAATGAAATGCAACAGACACGTGGGAAAACAAGGCATATAGTTTTCAGAGAATTATATGTTGAATGGATTTACGCCCTCCATTTGGGGTTTGGTGATACGTAACCTCAAAATAAATAGTTTTAGTAAAAAAAACTTTTGCTTTCAATCAATACCGCCAAGCATATTAAGTCTACTTGAATTGAGTCATGCTTTCAGATTTCTGCCAAGCATTTAACTCCATGTCGCCAAGCAATTGCTTTAGATCATAACCGCCAAGTGTTGCTTTCGACCTGAGCTACCATCCTTCTCATCCAAGGATAATAACCCAGTGCAATGTGACTCATTTCGTGGTATGCATGAATCAATTTATTTATGATATCATAGCATCATTGTTATCAAATTTAAGGTGATCATAGAATTTCATACAAATCATATGTTATACTAAAACAAACATTTAATCAATTCCGGCCTCGATATTCTTAGGATCCTTTCAAACAATTTTTCGCATACATATCAATTTGTCTTTTCTTAATTCTAATGCGACTAAATTACAAGCACAATCAAGTAAAGCATTTTAAGAAAATAAGCTCACGATGCCATGCCGACACTTCTCTAAATGGATGAGTTGTTCACACAATCCACTTAGTCGAAATAATCTTCGGGGTATGGGTATCCTTCCTTGGAATCACCTAGTCAAGGAAAATACCCAAAATGAGTGCTTCTTGATGACTTTCTTGAATTTTGACAAAACAACGTCATGAGAACGTCAAAGTTCGTATAAAGGAAAACTCCAATTTAAAATGGCCATAACTTGGTCATTTTAACTCGAAATTGCGTATATAATATACCGATTCCTACCTACTCGAAAAGATCTACCTATTTCTAAAACTGTCTTTTATCAAACTAGATCATTTAGGCTCCGAAACAGTGGTGATCAGATTCACCACGAATTTTCCCTAACTCAAAAGCAATTTGCTACAAACATTAAATCATTCAAAAATTATTTGATAATTACTTAGTTATCTATATAGTTGAAAAAATTTTATTTTTCATAGATACTTAGCTCATATTTTATCCATGCTCAAGTGTTTGTTGTCCAACCATGTTTCTTGGGTAAAACAATGTTAATTAAGAGTTTAGAAAACTATAGTTTACAAGAAATTCATTTTGTAAATCCTATAAAATGAATATTTTGATTTCCTTTGTTTTCAAAGAATATTTTTTATGTTTGTCTTACTATTTTTCTAAATGACTTTATGATAAAAATGAATTTCTTCTTTTCTAAATCCTCAACATTAGTGCTAATTTTCCTATTTGTTTTCTTTGACTATTTATTTGAAAAATCTTGGTTTTAAAAACTCTTATTTTTGTTTCATGGGATTTCCTTATATTATGAAAATTATTTTAGTGTCAAAGTCATCTTCTTTTAAGAAAACAAGTAATATAGAAAGGATTTAAAAAGCTTTTTCAAAACAAAAAGTAGCTTTTAAATAGTAGTGAATTCTTCCTAAAACTTGGAAAAGAATTTTACTTTGGTTAAACCATAGATTTTATATTATATGTAAAACTGTTCTTATGTAATAAAATCTCATTTTTATCAAATATAATTGGAGCTTAGAAAATTTGGACAACAATCTTAATGGGCATGATTATGAGAAATAATAACAAGCAACAATAGCATAAATAATAAATAAAGTCAAGTATTGGGAGTCTTAGCTTCTTCAAGGCTCCCGAAACTAAGAAGTAAACTAGTTCCAAAAGAATAAAATAAAAGAAAGAAAATTTGTTTTGACTTGATGAGGATTTCACGCCCCGAAAAGCACCATAAACGTGGCAGTCCGTCGTACACAATATTAAAGCTCAAGAATGACCACCCAAGTCACGCGAAGGCTTCCATACTATGTACAAGGTGTCTAACACATGAAGGAAACTCATCAGAGTGATACATTTTATGTTGATATAACTTAAGTAACAACACAAAGGAATTTCAATTTACTATACTCCAAATACAAAACATTATACTTCAATTACATTCATCCAAAGACTTCTCTACATAAAACTATTACAAGGCAAATCATAAAGCCTAGCTGATAACTTCAAACATTCTTATTCTTTACTGAAATCCCGAAGTCATTCTCGGCTCCAACCATCATGGTCCCCACTTAGCATTCTTGAGAGAACCTGTTTAATCAAACATCTATTGGAGTATAAGCTACACTAGCTTAGTGAGTTAGAACTCCCAAGATTACATTTATAACACATCATACAATCAAGTGATTAGTCAGACATGAATTCAACAAACATATGACCTGCTGGAAATCATATGTGGATGGACTTGCGCCCTCCATCTTGGGTTAGCAGATTAACGAATCCCGTGGTACGAACCAAGACCATTTCAACTTACGGACAACTATGAACCATAATTCGTTTAAGGACAACAATAAACCAACAAATGCTAATGCTCCATCCCCATCGTGATATGAATGAGTTCAATTTCATCTTCAATTCCGAATAATCAATTATACCAATTCTTTTAAGTGATCAATCAATAATCAGACAATCAATTCTAATTCATCTATACAAGCAATAGTTAATCACTCGGCTTCGATATTCTTATATTCATTCCTCATATCAACAAAAACCATACATAGTTTCCATTTATCCCCGTCATGCATATCCAGTTTATCTTTACCAAATATCTAGTGCAACTATTATTACAATTACATACAAAAAATGGAATCGGAAGTAATACTTACTCGACCATTGGATCACCGGTCTCTTAGTATAAGTAATCCGGTGGTAAGGAATCGTCGATATCGAGGTCACCTAAAAAGGAAGAAATACCCTAATAAGTATTTCATCACTTAACTAGTTCAAGCTATCTCATACAAACTATCAAATTCGTAATTTTCGTTCTACGCGGGAATTCCAACTTAAAACGGCTATAACTTGGTCGTTTCAATACGGAATTTCGCAAATTATATTTCGATTTCTATCTACTTCGAAAGATCTATCTAATTCTAATATTATATTTAAGTTTTGAAAACTTTGAAGCTTCGAAAAGATCAGATCAGATCGGAACAGTGGCAAATTCCAATTCCGAAAAATAGTTTCGTAAATGTTTGTAATGTTCCTAATATATAGATTAACTACATATGCAATATTGATGATTTCCTATCATGAATGGCATGTTATGAGCTTGATGCATGCATGCTTTTGACAATATTTACTAAAAGGAATTTTAGAAACTTTTTATTTGTAAGACTCCATTGCTATTTACTTCTAAGAAAACTAGTGTCCTAATTTTGATCATTTCCATTTGTTTTGGATTTATTTCTTAAGAAAATAGGATTATCTTTGTTAAAATTGAGTCTTCATTATATCTATTCTTATGACCTTCATTTCTACATAAAAATTTCCATTTTGCACTTTGTAAACATGTTTTCAAGTAGGGTTGATTCCAAAATCCGAATTTTGTGAAAAATAGTTTTTGAGTGATTCCTTTAAGTAAAAATCATTTGATATTTAAAAAATTATGGCTCAACCATACATAACTATAAGGACTTTACTTTTTCATAAAAATTTGCATTTACACTTTGCAAATATGTTTTCAAATATGATTACTCAAAAATCCGAATTTTAGAAAATCCACTTTTTGATGATTCCTTTGGGAAAAACTTGTTTAATGCATTAAAATTTAAGACTTCACTATACCTACTATAAGGAACTTCATTTAATACATAAAACTTTTTTTTTGAACTTGGATAATAGGTGTTTTCATGGGCATCATCCAAAGTACGAATTTTACAAGTTGACTACTAACTCAAAATTTTCCATCTTGATTCTACTTTTTATTTTACACATTAATCTCATCAAAACTCATTTCAACTTGTAAAAATCACCACTTAATTATACCTATTACCTATACCCTTCATTCTTCAGATAAAACATGAGTTTTGGAGTTGATAAATGGGTTTTTAAAATTGGTCTTAGTTGAAATCAGAATTTACAAAATTTATTTTTGGTCATATCTTTTGATAAAATCTATCTAAACTTAGGAAAAATCATTCTTTACGTATCATATCTTAAGAGCCTTCCATTTCTTGAATAAAAACTTCATTTTTCAGTTGGAAAACATGTTTTTTAAAATAGGTCTTGACCTAAATCCAAAAATAGAATTTTGTTTTGAAAATTAATCTTTGAAAATCATTTTTGAACCATATAAAATGAAGTCTTAATGATATATATACAATAAGCCTTCATTATCTCAAGTAAAAATTTCATTTTGACACTTGGAAAGTGGTTTTTAAATAGGGGTCTTGCCAAAATACGAACTTCACTATTTTTGTTTAAGTTCAAAACCAAGATCTACTCTTAATATGAACATAAATGTAAAAGAAATCCATGGTAGTAAACTATAAACTCATAGATCTAAACTTTACTCATCAAAATCTTTCATTTATGTTATCTATACCCTAAGCCCTTCATTTTAAATGAAAAATACACATTTTGAAGTTAAGAAATAACTTTTCTAAATATGGCTCCATTTTCATCCGAATTTTCAAAAATGATTTTTGTTGAAAATAAAATAGATCTTGAGCTTTTGAAAATATGGTCGTATGGGCTTGAAACACCTAACCTCGAATGGAGAGTGTAAATCCATTCAACATAGAACTCTCGGAAAGTCTTATGTATTGTATGCTCACGTGCTTATGCATTTCATATGATTGATAATATAACTTGCTTGTCCTAGTGTATGATGAAGTATTTAATTTGGAAGTGAAACTCCCTAAGCTTGTAAGCTTATACTCTTATAGTTTCCTATTGCAGTATGATTATTTATGGCTATCCCCGAGAGGCCACTCTCCCCAGGTATAGCTTTTGGAATTTAAGGTGCTTCTTGAAGAAGTCAGGACCTAGATGTTAGGTATAGACTTCTAGTTGAATCTCCTTAATCTTATATATATATATATATATAATATATGTTGATGTAAGAAGCTTTTGAGGACCTAAGGACTCTTGATAATTTGACAGAGGTATGCCCCTTAGATTTTGTAATAGTTTAATCTGGTTATAACTGTTATGATTTATATTCTTATCGCTATGTATGCCTCCTTAAGCTATTTCGATTCAAAGTATGGTTCCCTATATGTTGAACGTGAATTTTACACCCGGTATCTAAACTCATTGAGTGACTAAGGTTGTCACACTTGAGTTTAAATATCAAGTGTGACGGACTATCGCATTTAGGGTACCCTTTTGGGCATGACAATGTAACTTAACATGACAATGGTGTATGTTTCTTAAACATTCCAATGTTACAAAAGCAACACTATGTTCATGTTTTGTTCTTGTTTATGAATAAATTTCACATTATGTTGTTTTACTATTATGTTGTTATTATAATCTTATTACTGTAATTATCATGCTTCTAACCTAACTTCATATATATGTTACTGCCTATATATACATATATATATATATTTTAGAGCCTAAATGCTCACTAACAAGCTTATTACTTTTTTTGCTCGTAATATTGCCTTTTCTTTTCTTTCTTTTTCTTTTTTTGGGACATAGTCCCGGGTTGCTTTAATGAAGCTAAGGCTCCCAATACTTGACTGGGTTGCCTTGATGAAGCTAATGCTCCCAATGCTTGACTGGGGAGGATGTAAGCCCCGGAAAATTTCAATAAATAATTTTAAGATGAACTTCGAAAATAAACCCTAAAAATCACTCCAAATTAAAACCAAATTTCAACTAGTCCAAAAACACGAACGAATTCATAAACTTCTTAATCTTGAGAAAATGAAAATTTTAAAATAAAATAAGAACACAGTGGTCTTCAAATTCAAAACCACGACGTACGAAAAATTCCATATTTAACTCCGACTTATAAAATCGGGTAATATAAAACCCAAAAACAAACTATTAAAAAGTAAATAATGATTGACCTTCGAAAATAAAACTCAATTTAAGAATTCCGAAAATATTAAGAGATATTAAATACTTACAAAAATAAAATTTAAAAATAAATTTCTCAAATTAAATATGTTGTATAAACATAAATATCAGTTTCCAAATTGGCAAAGGTCTAAACCGGAAAATCACCCGGAAACCCTAACCGGAATACAATAGCCTAAGTCCGGCAACTTAGTGCCCCTAACCCTAGAGGCCGAGGCGTAGCTAAATATGTAGAATAACTCATAGTAATATGAGTTTGTTTAAAAATATCATTGGTAAATTTTTGACCTATTTCGAACCCGTTCGGATACAGACTTCGAAAAGCGTGTCCCGGGGCTCGAGACATCAAAAATATACCAATAGTACCGTTAGACTCGTAATTTCATAAGATTTCTAAATATATCAGTTATATAATTTTTCGGGTTATAAAAGTTACAGTTATAACCTTTTTATCGTATTTCCATTATTACCGGTAATTGATTAGTCTATGGCACTATTCATTTTTATTTCATTATAAAATTTTATTATTCTTATAAAGCCTTATATTTTTAGATAAATAATTTATATATTATAGAAAATTTTGTTTTTCTAAAAATTAGTTAGTTCGGGCTTTTACGGGATCAGATTCTGTTTAAGACCCGATACTAAAAATAAAATAAATTAATTTAATAATTGAAAAATATTTTAAAATATTTTTATTCTCATAAAATATTTTTTTAGAATTTTTCGGGTTATAAAAATATTATTTATAGCCCATATTCGCGTATTTTGACCGTACCGGTAACATATTTGTTAAAATACTAAAATAATTCAAATAATTATTTAATTTTAATTATGAAAAATCTGCTACAATTATTTGGAATAAATTTTCCAATTTTATTTTATTTTATTAATAAAGTACTTTTACAACCCATACCTTCAAGTACACCTTACACATATCACTTCCTTTTCACTTCAATCTTTTTACACTTCATTATATCTATTCATGGCAGATTTTTGACTCCTTGATGGCTGCCATTGTCCTTCATTTACTCCATTTTGACCAAATTAATTATTTTTCCACTCCTTCTTAAGAAAGTTACATTATACATTTATTACACAATTCAAATTCAAGTCAAATTTCATCAAACCCTCTCTCTCCCTCTCTTTTCACGTGCAGCAGCCCCCTCTCCCTTTGGCTGCCCTTGTTTTATTTTTTTCTCTCTTTTACTCAATTAATACACTCACTTTCTCTCTCTCCTTCATTTACTCACTTTCCCTCTTTCCTTCTTTAGTCTTTCTCTCTCATTTTTCCTCTCTTTCTTCTTCATTTCCTCTTGTTCTAGGAAAAACAAGCTGCCCCCACACCTTCCATTAGCTTCCACACCCATTTCTTAAAGATTTCCAAGCCAAATCTTCTTTCCAAAGCTCCATAGGTGATATAGGTAAAGTGTAATGAAGGTTTCATGCATCAAATGACCTTCCATAAGCTTAAAAGCTTAGGATGATGATGCCAATAATGAAACACTCCTTTTCTCTACTTTTATTATCTTGTATTTCAATTATTTTCTTGTTTAAAGTTCATATATTTTGTAGATCTAAATTTTTGTAGCTTTGATTTTCGTTTATGCCATAGATCTTGTTATTTAAGTTGTTATATTTGTTATTTCTCATGATTTATGCATAGATCCATCATCCACATGTGTTCATGCACTTATAACTAGTTTAGAAAACTAGATCTAGAGTTTTAAGTTCATAAAATGCATTAGACTTTGTTTTATGTTCATGGATGGCTTGTAAAAGCATGATGATAGTAAGAAAGCTTTAGGAAACTCAAGATCTATTGTATTTTCAACAAAAATAATTTTTGAAAATTCGGATGAAAATGGAGTCATATTTAGAAAAGTTGTTTTTCAACTTCAAAATGTGTATTTTTCATTTAAAATGAAGGGCTTAGGGTATAGATACCATAAATGAAAGATTTTGATAAGTAAAGTTTAGATCTATGATGTTTATAACTTATTACCATGCATTTGTTTTATGTTTATGTTCATGTTAAGTATAGATCCTAGTTTTGAACTCAAACAAAATTGTGAAATTCGTACTTTGGCAAGACCCCCATTTAAAAACCACTTTCCAAGTATTAAAATGTAATTTTTACTTAAGAAAATGAAGGCTTAATATATGTATATCATCAAGACTTCTTTCTACAAGAATCAAAAGTGATTTTCAAAATAAAAATTATATTTTCGGATTTTGGCCAAGGCCTATTTTAAAAACATGTTTTCCAACTCAAAAATGAAGTTTTTATTCAAGAAATGAAAGGCTCATAATATATGATAAGTAAGGAATGGATTTTCATAAGCTTAGATAGATTTTATCAAAGATATGACCACAAATAAATTTTCTAAATTCGGATCCCAACCAACACCAATTTTGAAAACCCATTTATCAACTCCAAAACTCATGTTTTATGCAAAAAAGTATATATAGGTAATAGATATCATTAAGCAATGATTTTTACAAGTTAAAATGAGTTTAGGCATGAGTAATGTGTAAAGCAAGTAATGGAATTAAAATGGAAAATTTTGAGTTAGTGATCAAATTGTCAAATTCGTAATTTGAGATGATGCATATGTAATCACTTAGTATTTTAACTCAAATTGCAAGTTATTGTGTTAAATGAAGTCCTTAGACAATAAATATAGTAAAGCTTCAAATTTTGATGCATTAAACAAGCTTTCTCATAAGAAATATGCAAGAAATGAAATTTTTCAAAATTCGGATTTTTGAGTAATCATATTGGAAAACATATTTACAAAGTGTAAAATAAAAATTTTATATGTAGAAATGAAGGTCATAAGTAATATATATAATGAAGACTCAATTTTAACAAAAATAATTATATTTTCTTAAGTAATAGATCCAAAACAAATGGAAATAATCAAAGCTAGGAAACTAGTATTCGTAAAAGTGGTTATCCTTGAAGTCTTGTAATATAAGGAGATTATAAAATTTTCTTTTAGCAAGAATCATCAAGATCATGCATACATTAAGCTCGTCTCATGTCATTCATGTTAGGAATCATTCATATTACATGTATAGCTAATCTATATAGTAGAACATTACAAACATTTACAAAACTATTTTTCGGACTTGGAAATTGTTGCTGCCCTAATCTGATCCGAACTTTCAAAGCTTCAAAGTTTTCAAACTTAAATATATAATATGAATAGATAGATCTTTCTAAGTAGATAGAAATCGATATATAATTTGCGATATTCCGAGTTAAAATGACCAAGTTATGGCCGTTTTAAGTTAGAATTCCCGCGTAGGACGCGAATTATGAATTTGATAGTTTGTATAAAATCGTTTGGATTAGTTTGAGTTGAAATACTTATTAGAGTATTTCTTCCTTTTTAGGTGATCCCGAATTCGACGATTCCCTACCACCGGATTATTATTACTAGAAGCCCGGCGAACCTATGGCGGAGTGAGTTTTCTCCTTATTTTGTTACCTTGATTGTGCTTGTAGTTAGTTGCATTAGATTATAAGAACAAGATAAAAATCGATATGAATGGGGATGGGATATATGATGGGACTGTGATGAATGTATGCCAAAGAATACTAAAGCATATCGAAACCACGATTTGATTGAATAAACTGCAACGTTCATATTATTTATGTTATGTGTATGACATTAGTTGATCACTCTAAAGAATGTATAAATATTTTTGACCTAAGCAAAAAATTAAATTGGTCATGCATCGCATCGGACATATTGCATTTGGTAGCGTGCTACTCCTACGCAGGTCGATCGGTATGGTCCGAGGACTCGTTTGGATAATGAGACCCAGGATCAGAGCTCATTCATAGGGGACTAAGGCACATCGGGGATGCATTCCATGTGTGAGCCTAGCCGAGGCGAGTGCTATGAGCCGAGGGCTTGGGGACTAGCAGCGGTCGTGTAGACTTCAATACCATCCCTTACTCAAGATACGAAGGGCGTAAATCCGTTCTGTGTGTGGGTTTCGGATACCCATACATAATTGTTTGCTCATGTGTTTGTTCATGCATAGCATACGGTTGATTATAACTTGCTTGTATGGTATGGAATTAAGGGAATTCTCACTAAGCTAGTGTAGCTTATACCCCTATAGTTGTTTAAATGAACAGGTTATCTCAAGAATGCAAGGTGAGGACTGAATTGATTGGAGCCGGGAATGACTCCGGGATTTTGGCAAAGAATGCGAATGTTGAAGTTATCAACTAGTTTATGATTTGTCTTGTAATAAGTTTAAGTAGATCTTCTAAGAAATACTCATTTCGGGTATTACTTTTATATAAGTGACGTAGAGTTTGAGCTACCTTACTCGGAGGACTATTTCAACTAAGGAACTTCTGTTGATATGGCCAAGTGAGTTTAAATTCTCACAATTGTACTTATGTATTTGCTTATAGCTTAATGACACTAGATGTAGGAAAAGATAAAATATGAAAGCGCATGTGTTTTACTTACATGGTTGAAGTTATGATAAGTATATAGAGGCATGAATTGTTAATTAATCATTGTATGATTTAGTTTAGTACTGATTTTCTATAAATTCTATGGTCACTTATAAAATGACTAATGCTATGCCATGATTACTTAAATTAAATGATTCATACATGACACGTAGTGAGTCACATTGCATTCATTACTATACCTTTGGTAGGACAAGGGCATAGTAATGAGGTCGAGGACCTGAAATCATAATCCATGACTTTGATTGTCTAAAATTAAATGGTGAGTGGGTACCTGAATCAACTATATTTTAGCGATTAGTAAGAATCTGTACAAAAATACAAAATATATTTGCGAACTATGGCCTTGTTGCCTGGAACACCTAATCACCGAATGGAAGGGTAAATCTATTCAAACATATGATTCCCGAAAAATCATATGTATTGTTTGCTCACGTGATTGCTTGTATTTCATATGCTTGATTAAATAACTTAATTGATTATTGATTGTTGAGTACTTTACTTGTGGATTTGTTTCTCACTAAGCGAAGAAGCTTACCTCCCTATAGATATCTCTTGTATTTTCCCCATTTATGGTTGAAGCCCCGAGGGTATTTCTCACAGGTATTACTTTTTGGCTTAAGGAGTTTTTAGAAGAAGTTAAAGACTAGATGTAGAGTTAGACTTCTAAGTAAATCTCCTTGTAATTGTTTTGTTTAGGCTTCTCTAGACTACAATGAACTATATCTTTTAACATAGGAATGCAAGTTTGATGATTGTAAGACCCTTATATATGTTTCCCTAATTCAGATATTATGTTATGATTTCCATTCTGAAACTACTATACGAATGTCTTCTTAACAACTTGTTTCAAAGTTGGTTCTCTATAATCGTGAATGTATACCTTACACCAGTATCAAAGCTTATGGGATGACTGAGGTAGTTATACTTAAGTTTTAATATTAATTGTGGTGGACTGTCGCATTTAAGGTACTCTTTGGGGCATGACACTCATCCACAACCGGTATATTTCTTACCTCTCGTGGTTCTTCCTCATCAGAGGTATCCTCAATGGGCATCATTTCTTCATCCTCCATCATTAACTCAAAAAAGTTTAACCCATTTCCTCTAGGGATTGTGGTTCTCCAACAAACTCCACTCTTTCCCGTATTGATCATTAAAGCTTACTATCTTCTTTCGACAATCCCCAATAGCTCTAACCATGGTTAACCAGCTCATACAAAGTATGACCTCGTACTTACTCATTTCCCACACTGTCAAATCACCTTTAGAGGGGTGTTCTTGAATTTCCAATGGACAATCCTTCAACATCTCCCGAGTCGACATGATACTTCCTGTGGGTGTCTTGATTCGTAGGCTAGAGGTGGTGGTGCTACTGATAAACTAAGCTATCTAGCCAAACTAATGGCAACGAACAAGTGTGTCGCTCCAGTATCGAACAACACATAGGACTCCTGACAAAAGGCTTCCCATGTAATCAGGGGTACTAAACTCCTTTTCGATTCCCACCAAACCCTAACATTGTATCTAAGCATGTAAGTCCCATAGTCCAACTGAAGGTAAGGTGGAACCTCATAGGCTGCAAAAGATCTCTTAATCTGAGCCAACCAGTCCTCAGCTTCATCAGGTTTGCTAAAGGCTCCATTGAAATACCAATTACTCTATATGAAATCTGGTAAAGAGCTTCAATGAGGTCTTCAGTAAGATGGTGGTGGCATTAAGGGTGCATTGTAGGAATGTTCTTTAGGTGGTGCTGGAGCTTCAGCAGTTACTTCACGATGATCCATGGCTGGTGGTAGGGCGGAATTTTGTACACTTTGGCCCTGGTTTCGATTTTGGTTTTGGTTTTAACTCTGGTTTTGGATGAAAGTGTTTAGAAGGTGGGCTAGCTGCCAATTGCATTCATCATATCCATTTGTCGGTACTGGGTACTATCCCTTGTTGATTTTGCTGGGGTATAGTAGGTTGGTTTTCGTTATTTGCTTCTATTGGGGGAGCTTCCTGTTCCTGATTGCGATTTCTTTGGGGTCGTAGGTTTATACATTACTATGTAACTTGTAAGATGTTCTTTAAGTTATGCCTTTGAGGCATAGTTTGGAAATTGCGGAAATCATATAATCAAATGAAACTTCAAGTGGGTCGTTATAACACTCAAATCATGAAATCAAAGACATGGAATTTTAAATTATAAGTCCTAAATTGTAGTGTTCCAATTATAACTCAAGTTATGAAATAAAACGAAAAAGAATTAATCAGAATGATGTAATGGATGCAATGATATTCATGCGTCTTGTTATTGGTTACGGTTCTCTAAGGGCATAGCACACATAATGCTCCTAATTAGTTGCATTCTTAATTTATGTTTATGTCATTTGTTGAGAAAACGTAAATTCCTTCTTTAAACAAATACATATAAGATTTCATTAGATATTACCAAGGTCTTACATTTGGTTGAGTCTCTTACATTAAGCCTACAAAACATGTAATCCATGTTACTCAACTAACCTGGACCTATCCAAATTACGTCCTCCTATTAGGCCGAAAAGAAAATGAGCAAAATAAGAGACTAAAGACAAAACACACTAAAACCGCCTAAGGACAACATTGAAGCAACTTGGCATTCCTTATTGCTTGTTACAAAATTTTTGTTGGACTGTTTTGGATTATGTTCGCCATTTCCTTCTTCTTCTTTCCTAGGAGTCTCCCAGGGTCGGGGTCGAAGGACGGTCCATACTAGAAGAGGACCCATCATCTCTTCGAACAAGTTGGCTCAAGTAAGCCCTCACCATCATTCTCCTCCTCCTAGGTGGCCATGTCAGTTCTTCTCGATTAGATTCTTCCTCCTCTCTTTCTCCTGTCCTATCCTCAACTTCTCTATTTTCCATTCTCCTTACTTCCTCTCCTGCTTCCTCCTAAATTCCTTCTGCAGTTGCTTGAGCTTCTCTTAACGTTATCTCTTCAGAAATTTCGGTTTCCACATGACTAATGGTTGTTCCACTTGCAACTCTCGAGTTTTCACCAAGTTCATATATATCTTTCCAAAAACTATAGTCCAATTCATTCTCGGTCTTTACTCTGTGGCTATCCAGAATCTGAAAATCTTGGTCAAAATCCATATTAAGTGGGTTCGGTTCATGGTTGGGATCCCCCTTTATGCTAATAGGTTCGGTGTCCTATTTCCTTCTTCATATACCCAATTTGGGTCCTCCTCTAGGTCTTCTTCCTCCTCTTCTTCACTGTCATTCTCATCATAGTCCTCTTCCATTGGTGCATTTTCGATCTACATGCCTACTTCACTCGGATGTGGCGCTTGGATTTCCACGGTTGTCGGCAAAATATCTAAATACGCCCCATGCCAATAAAAATGATTCCTTGCATCTGCCTCAAGCCACTTTCTATGGTTCAAAAAATCATCATGGAAATAAACATATAGAGGTCCTATACTTCTCCATACTCAAAAGTCGGGATGGGTGGGATTTTCCTCCCTTTTTAGGATAAAGGTGGCCTCTCTCAACATCGGCTCATTCCCATAATCAACCATAATCCTTTCCACAACATATATCGTATCTAACATTGTCCACCTCCTTCTCCTTATTGGATCATATCTCACTTGATCAACTACCATTTCCCATCTAGTGTATCCAAGTCCCCTCTTCCCTATTACATACATTTCTTTCAGAGTTCGAGGTCTCCCTGCCATGGAAAATTCCTCACACAAAGTTCTCAATCTCTACCTGTATTCCACAAAGGTCTCTCCATTCCCTTTCAGAAACACTCTTTCTTTCTCCCTTGTTTCTCCCAAGAAAATATTTCTAGTTAGTTTCAACTTTTAGCTCCTTTCTTACCCTAAGATTATTTACTTATACACTTTAAGTTTTTAAATTCTATTGCCATGTTTTATATTTTTGCTGCTGTGATACCAACTTGAACTGTCACACCCCAAAAGGTACCATAAATGTAACAGTTTGCCACATACTAAACGAGACTTAGGAATCACTATCACAGTCATTCAAAAGTCTAGTATTAGATGCAAGGCGTTCCCTTACGATAGTAGAATACTTGCACAATTGGAGATAGATAGGTAATAATTTTTGACAATAACTCAAGCATTTAAGGTTTCCTATGGTCTAGACAAAAGCTAAATATAAACTTTTAGGGGAAACTCCTACTCTTGTGTTACCTGAGTTGGCCAACTCCTGAGACGCAACCATAGATATAGAAACTGCAACAAAAAGAAGCTGTGGGGGTATAAGCTACGCTAGCTTAGTGAGTAAACACTTCCAAAATATACATATCCCACAATTACGTACAATCAAGTTGGTTTAATCATCCATATGAAATGCAAAAACATGGGCATACAAGACTTATGATCAATCGAAAATCATATGTTGAATGGATTTATGCCCTCCATTCGAGGCTAGCATATTAACGAATCATGCGGTACTATCTCGAATTATTGTTTTGTTTTATGGCTCACAGGCAACCACTAATTGTACCGTTTTATCGCTAACGGGCAACCCATTTCATTTATACCATTTATGGATCATGCATAACCAATCATGATTAAATGCACCATCTCCATCGTGAAGTGATTATGTCCATATTACTTGTTAATCCGAGTAATCATTAATTCAATTTCATAGGTGATCAAGCAATTTGCAAACACTCAAAATCATGGCATATGTACAGTCATCAATTAGTCACCCAATTCGGATATACTTAGCACATTTTTCTTAATACATCCAGAAAACATACATTATCTCATAATTACCCATCATATATTTCCATTTTTATCTTTCCTATCATTCTATTGCAACTACGAATTACAAGCATAATACGAAATCGTAAATAGGAAGTATGACTCACTTCGCCATGGTCAGTGGTCTCTATTCGTAATAATCCGGAGGCAATGAATCCTCCGATTTGATGTCACCTAAATGAATGAAATACCTAAATGAGTATTTCAAACCATAACTAATTTCAACTTATCAAACAAAACTTTCAAGTTTGAAATTTTTGTGGTTAGGGGAAATTCCAACTTAAAACGGCCATAACTTGGTCATTTTAAATTAGAATTTCGTAAATAAGTAGTTGGTTTCTATCTACTTTAAAAGATCTATCTAATTCTCGTGTTGGTCATAAGTTTGGAAAACTTTTGGGTCTTGAAAAGCTCGGATCAATTCTGCTCAGTAGCTAAAACATGTTTCTGAAATTGTTTTGTGGAAATTTATATTGTTCTTACCATGTATATTAAGTGTACATGCAATATCAACAAGATATTGTCATGAATGACATGTTATGAGCTATCTATATGTATGTTTTAGATGATATTTGGTTAAAAAGAAATTTAAAAAACATTCACTTTGCAAAAATTTCAAGAATACTTGATTTTGAAAAACTAGTTTTGTTTCTTGAAAATCATCTTTAGTTTTACTAAAATAAAGCCTTGATGACCTATATGCCTAATACCTTCATTATTTTAAGAAATTTCTTCGTTTTGGAGTTGAAAATTAGATGTTTAAATAGGAGTCTTGCCTAATTACGAATTTCACAAACATTATTGGTAACAAAAATAGAGTTTGATGTATGTTGAAATTTTTACTTTGTTTTAGAAATGTTCTTTGATAAAATCCATTTTTTTTTTTTTTTTGCTATAATTAAGCCCTTACAATACCTATTCCCAAAGGCTTCCATTTTTCAAGTAAAATCTTCATTTTGGAGTTTGAATTTAGGTTTTTAAATAGGGTTCCTTTCCAAATCCGAATTTTTTTATTTGTGTTTGAGATTATTTCTTGGGTAAAACTCATTTAATCTTTCTAAATTAAGTCATAATCAAACATATTCCCTAAGGCTTCCATTTCTTTAATAAAACTTTTATTTTGGGGTTGGAAATTAGGTATTTACATATTATGTTCTTGTTAGAGTTGAGACAAAGTTCTAACTTAACGTTTGCAAACTTTTCTTATTTCGAAAATATCTCTTAGTAAACTAGGTTTAACTTATCAAAATCATTCCTTTATGATACCTATTCCATAAGCCCTTCATATTTTATATAAAATCCTCACTTTGGAGTTGGAAAATAGGTTTTCGAAATGGGTGTCTTTCAAAATTAGAATTTAAAAATTTGTTTTTGATGGAAACAAAAATAGATCTTGAGTTTTTGACAACATTCCTATTAATACTATCATACTACAAGCCTTTTATTCACATAAGACAAATATTTATGGTATTTATATACTCAAAACAAAATAGATCTATGTTGACTTTCATGTTATGTATGTAAATGCAAGATAGATATTATGAAGATGAGGTTAGTAGTAGGATATATGCACAAAATATCAGTATGAACCATATAGAGCAATAATATAGTAAAACAACTTAAATAAAAATATCCACAACATTGTGATGGCAAGAATATCATACTTAAGTGCTTCCACATCTCTTGCATAAAGCTCATGGGGATTTTAGTGGAATCACACGTGTATGATCTTGCCATTACATGTTTTATTTGTGGTAGGGTCTAGATCTATTACCTATTAAGTGTTTGGAGCAAGAAAACTTGAAGAAAAATTATGTGTTATAGAGAGGGAGGGGTCACGGAAACAATAGGGAAGGAGAGGGGAGAGAAAAATTTTCAAATGTTTGTGTAGACACCCAATTTTTGCTCAAGTTTAGGGCTCTAATTTATAATAAAAATTAGTGTTACATCAAGCTCATAAAATATATATATATATAATAATAAAAATAAAATAATAAAAAGTAATAAAAAAAATAGAAAAGATAGGAAAAGTAATTAAAAAGAAGAAAATATAGGTAAATAGGAAGAAAAAAAGAATTTTTGAATAAAAATAATAAATAATAAATAAATGAAATGAATAAAAATAATTAATTATTTAAGCTTGATATAATATATTAAACAAATATTCAAAAATTATTTTGTGAATTTTGAATGAGCCTTAAAATCAAAATTTGTCAAACCTAAACAGGCACAGGCCAATGGCCTATTGGTTAAGACCACTGACCCAGACCCTAGCCCAAGCCATAGGTCATGGGTTCGAACCAGCTTGGATGCAAAATTTTGGACTTTCTTCCTCTTTGTTTTTTGCTCAAAATCAGCCCAAACCACTCACTTTGGATCACGATTTGAGTGTGTAATTATTGTTTTTTTTTTCAAAATTGATTATGTAGATTGATAGTCGGCATGGAATAGATTGTAATTGCATTGAATGATTGATAAAATCAAGTCTCGATGAGTCTCAATTTGTCGGTTGAAATTTGGAAAAAATTGCGAAAGTTATGGAAGCTTAAAGGATCATCAATGGTGGCCGACCAAATTCGATGAATTTGGGCAATTAATTTGATCCTATACAGAGATAGGATCGACTATTCGAGTATTTACTCATTAATTTCATCGGTTACAACGAATCGACTTCCAATTTTCAGTTTCAATTTTTTGCGAAAAATCGGGATCTCATTAAATGAAAGTTGTAACTGAAATTTAACCATGGACCTATAAATAGGGGTGATCCATGAGCAAAAGGCACAGATCAATTTCAAGAAAACACACACATTAAGATCAATTCGAAATTTTCGAGTTTAGGGTTTAGAGTGAGAAATTTTTGAATTCGAAGTTATTAGATCAGATTTGATCCAAATTGAGTGTTTTAGGAGTGTTAGAAACTTGTTTTTTATGTTTTAGTGTGCTTAAATTTGCTCGAATTGATCAAATTGATCTTTGCAATTTTTTTTAATTTTTTTCTAACCCTCGCGCCGAGTACCACCACACGAACCGCCACTTCTGGTGGTTCTGGGAGTGAACCACCACCACTAGCCGTTACAGCTCCTCCATAGGCGTCGGGCCGACAAGCTTCCAGGGCTCGAAAACCACCACAGGCGGCGGGAACGCTCGAAAGGCAGCCTCATCGTCTTCTTCGCACCGTCAGGTATCCAAGATCCGACCCGAAATCCGAAGCCCAACCCGATCGTTCATCGGTCAACGGTCGTCGATCATCGGTCAACGGTCAAGCAGATCAGACGGCCCAGATTCAATCATCCAGATCAGACGGTCCAGATTTGATCAAGCAGATCAACAGCCAGATTCAATCAACCAGATGAGACAGCCCAGATTTGATCAAGCAGATCAACGGCCCAGATTCAATCAAGCAAATCAACAGTCCAGATTCAATCAAGCAGATCAGACGGCCCAGATTTGATCAAACAGATCAACGCTCCAGATTGAAAGTCAAGAGATCAGACGGTCTAGATCAAGCAAACGCGACCGACGCTCTAGATCTGATCCGAGAGATCTAACGGCCCAGGTCAGTCCGCATTATTTTATTATTATTTTATTATATAATTAATTTCGAAAAATAGTAAAAAATTCATAAAAATTCATTAAAAAATTAAGAAAAATTCAGAAAAATCTAGAAAAATCAAAATAATTATTTTTCATATAATTTACTTGTTTTAGTAATTTTTGATATTTTTGAATATTTTTAATATGTATTTGTTACAGAAGAGCCAACGGTCCAAAGTTTAGATCCGAATCAACATGAAGACCAAGTGGCAACCATGGAACCTCAAAGAAATTCAAGTCCAATAAGTTTTCCTTAAGGACCAATCACAAGAGCTAGAGCTAAAAAGATTCAACAAGCCTACAATAATCACTTCTAAGGCCTATTAGAGCATGCCAAGGATGAATCACAAGGTTATCAAGGCTTTGGAACAAGGATGGAGCAAATATACTTCAATATTTTTCAAGTAATCATCAAATAGAGCCAAGGAAAGCTGATTTGTGCAGAGAAACAAGAATGGCCGCCAGCCATTATCCCATGGCCGCCGGCCATGACTCCCCTGGCCAATTTTTCGAACTTTACAATTTGCTCCAGAATGCTCATGGCCGCCTGCCATCTTTGATTGGCCGCCAGCCAACATTTAGGACGTATTGAATTCATTGTTTTGACGTTTTGTTTTCATTGTTTGAGTTATATAAACCCTATTTGGGTCCTTGTACAAGACAGATTATTGTTGAATGAAAAATCAAAGCTTTTGCTTGAAATCTTTGTGTTCTTGATAGAATACATGCTTTAGGAACATTCAAAGAAGATCGATCACCTTCTTTGTGGAGTGTTTCGCAATTAGGGTTTGTTATCCTAATTCTTTAAGATCAACAACCTAAGACAAATCTGATATCTAATCCTTCTTAGGGATTGAAATCAAAGGCATCCGTGGGTTTTCTATTCATTGTGTTAGGGGTTCGCAATATCCAAAGGGGTTCTCACGCGTGAATACGAAGGTTCTCGTATCAGTATTTATACATAAATTGCTTTTAGAAATGTGTATTTGATACATGAAAAATAATTTTAATGTATTGTATTTGTAATATAATATATTTTGAACATGTTGTGAATTTATGTGATGATTATTAAAAAAAAATAAATAAAATAATAAATAAAAATGACAAAAATAGGTTTTCTAAAACCAAAATTGTTTTTGAATAAAAAAATGATTGAATTTTTTTTGAAATAAAAAAAATGATTGAATGAATTTGTTTTCAAAATACTTTAATGAATGATGAATGAGATGAATGAAAATGAATGAATTATTGTTAAATATAATTTTTTGGGAATCAAGATATCAATCAATTTTTTTTACCAAATTGTCTTCATAAATTTGCTATGGAGATATTAATCAATTTTTTCATCAAATTATCTTCATAAATTTGCTATGAAGATAATCAATCAAATTTTCACCAAATTATCTTGATAAATTTGCTATGAAGATAATTATTAAAGCTTAATCAAAATTATTTTCATAAATTGTCAATGAAAATGATTCAAATTTTCATCAAATTATCTTCATAAATTTGCTATGAAGATAATTCTTAAAGCTTAATCAAAATTATTTTCATAAATTGTCTATGAAATGATTCAAATTTTCATCAAATTATCTTCATAAATTTGCTATGAAGATAATCATTAAGTTGTTCAAATTATTTTCATAAATTTGCTATGAAAATAATCATCAAGTTTCATCAAATTATCTTCATAAATTTGCTATGAAGATAATTATTAAATTGTTCAAATTATTTTCATAAATTTACTATGGAAAAATAATAAAATTTCATTAAAATATTTTCATAAATTTGCTATGAAAATATTCAATCAAGTTTAATCAAATTGATTTTTCATGTAGCATTAGAGTAGCCATGAATTATCATGAATTGGTTTTAGAAAAAATGATTTTTGGACTTAGAAAAAATATGTTTTCATAAAATAAAAAATCAATTGATTAGATCACAGGATCATCAAAATGGGTTTCATAAAAATTCAAAATTTAATGAATTTAAAGTGAGAAGAGTTCAAAAATATAAAATAGATCAACAAATTAAGTTCTTTTTTAAAAAAAAAAAAGAACTACATTTTGTCTGATCTTGATTAGCGAGTACGTAGGCACCTGCGGGGCGACATTAAAAAATGAAAAAATGTTTTTGTTTTTTTTTTGTGAATAAATATTTTGTAAATATAAGATGTTTTATTGATATTCATATTCTATAAAGAAAAACAAAAAATGTGACTTGTAAATATTTTTATTTGAATTTTTGAGCATATAAAGGATAGATTATAAATTTAAAATTCCAAAAGTGGTAACCAATTTGGTTTTAATAGGTTAGCCCCCGAATCCATGATATCTGGTTTTTTTTTTAAAGTTTGGTTTTTAAATCAAATTTTCGCAGATTAGTAGCTAAGTTAGGATCAACCGACCCATTGATCCTAGCTTTTATTTTTTCCCAATTTATATCGTGTGGCGACTTTAAAAAGTTTTCAAAAATTAAAATTTTCTTTTAACCCCTAGTCGAGGATTCATGTTAAATGGGTTCGGGTTTAATGTGAATCGGGTTAGGAGAAATTGAACCAGATAGTGGGAAAATCCAGGCTCGACAGTTTGATTTTGTGAAGAAAGAAAGAAAGTGAAATGGTAAAGGCATAAAGGTGTTTATATAGAAAACTAGATTAGGATTTGTGTGAATAAATATAATAAGACAAATTGAAGGCACAATTGGATATGGGGGGATCACATCGGTTTGAAGGGGGGTGGGGGGGAGAGAGAGATGTGTGTTTTGTTTTGCATAAGAATTCAAATTTAATAAAGTAATTTAAGTAATAAAATTGAATTGGAAAATTAAATTTGTAAGGAATATGATGTAAGGTTGTAAGGATAGGTTGTAAGGATGTAAGAATAGGGTACGGTTGATTGTACTTAGTGAATAATGATGATTAGAAAACAAAGGTAGATTAGGACAATTAAATTACCGGTAGTAATGAAAATACAAGAAAAAGGACTATAATTGTAATTTTTATAAATCGAAAAATTATTATAATTATAATTTTGAATTCCTTATTAAATTTCGGTTCTAAAGAGTCTTACGAAATATTTTACTATTTTCGAGTCCTGTGGATCGATTTTTGAAAACAGATCCCAATCGGGTTCAACTAGATGAATTTTTCCAAAATTTGATCTTTTTATGTTTTGATATATTATTTAGGACTATATTCTAGAGCTAACTTATTTTTATTGTTCCAGCGTTTTGATCTCGATATTGTCGGCCTTAGGGTTCCTAGGTTCCATACTAGTCCTGGGTATTCGTTTAAGGTTTCGGTTTCCGGTTTCCGGTTTCGATATCTGAAACCGAGTTAGGTTTGCTAAGAAAATGAGGGCTTATAGATTCGATTCAGCATGTCCACGAAAATGGAAGGTGCATTTGTCAAACCAAAAGACATCACTAAGAACTCATAATGTCCATAACAAGCTCAAAAAGCAGTTTTGGTATATCCTTTAGTTTTACTCTTAACTAGTGGTATCTATACCTCAGGTCGATGCGGGAAAACACACTTGTTCCTTGCAATTGGTCGAAGAGTTCATCAATCCATGGTAATGGATACTTATTCTTGATTGTTACCTTATTCAACTCTCGGTAATCAATGCATAACCTTATAGACCCATCTTTTTCTTAACGAACAAGACTAGTGCTCTCCATGGCAATACACTTAGGCCAATAAATCCTTGATCCAGAAGCTCTTGTAATTGCTTCTTGAGCTCCTTCAACCCTACCGGTGCCATGCGGTAAGGAGCTTTCGATATTGGTTCGGTATTTGGCAACAAGCTAATCTCAAAATCGATCTCCTTCTTTGGCGGCAATCCAGGCAATTCCTCAGGAAAAACATCAGGAAACTCATTGACTATACCCCACTTTTGGTCCTTCGCTCTCTTCTTCTATTGCGTTGACTGTTGGTCGATTTCCTCCTCCTTAATCGTCACTAACTCGAGCGAACTTAGTCCTTGCCTCCTTATGACAGCGGATTCTCCTTTGAACTCAATATCTTCCCATTCATATCCTTAAATTTCACCTTCTTCTCTCGACATTCTACCATAGCTTTAATGCGAGTCAACTCAGATGGAGAATCACTTCATACTTACTCATCTCCAACACAATCAAATCACTTATCGCATGGTGTCCTTGGATCTCTAATGGACATTTCTTCAACATCTCTCAGGTGGTTACAACATTACCCGTGGGTGTCTTTATCTTGAAGCTCCTAATAGTGGTGACTATAGGTAAATTGGTCTTCTTAACAAGGTTGGGGGTGATAAACAAATGGGTGGCTCCGGTATCAAACAAGGCATAAGTAGTCTCATTAGCTACTAGTATATTTCCTGCATTCAACACGCACTAGTTATTAACTGTGCCATACTATACTTCTCTAACCATTCTAAAGCTTTAAGCTATAGAGATGTTGGGATTCTATTGTTATGGATTCGATAATATATAAAGATGCTATAAACAAACAAAATGATAGCTTAAGTTAAGGCTAACCTACAACTAAACCGTGATCATAGGCTCTGTCTTCCTCTATGGCAACAAACTCACATCCTTCCTCCTCATCATTGGCTTCCTCACACATCTACTGGCCTTCTAGGTTGTAAATTCTTATCCCATGCATTGATGTGCCAGAGCGGTTCCCGTTCCCATTGTCGTTGTTGGTTCTGGCAAGGGCAGACCCTCCTAAAGCATTGGACGGCTTTGCCAGGGTATTTCCTTTTCGGGCATTCATTTACTAAGTGCCATGGCTGCTTACACACATAACAAAAACTGATGTTCTTCTTGGGACACTCCAAGATTTTATGATCCAGGCTACCGCAAAAATAGCACTTGTTTTGTAACTGTGGGCAAGACTTTGGATAATGCCTGCCTCGGCATTTCCATTACGTAATATCCACCTTGGTTACTTCCTTATGATTGCTTCCACTTCCATTGAAACTTCCAAAGGTTTAACCTCTTATTCTTGAATCTAGAACTAGTCCTTCATAAGGCTTCCCTCCAAACACAAACACTTTCCTCTCTGGAGCGTTTGTCTTCATCTTTTTGGCTCCTTCAATTATTCGAGCCCTTTCCACTAGCTCCCTAAAGCTTCTGATATCAAACTCCTCTAAACGAATCCTCAAGTCCTCATTTAGTCCATTCAAGGAAACTTATATTTTTAACTCCTGCTTTACTTAAAGGATTCAGGAGCATATTGCAAAAGGCAGCTGAACTTAGTTTCATACTGCTCGATGGTTCTCCCCTTTTGGGAAATATGCAGGAAGTCAGCACTGTACTAAACTTTGAGAGTCCTTAGAAAATAGTTCTCTAAGAACTCTTCTCAAAACATATCCCAAGTAACTAGAGTAGGCAATTCTCGCTTCTTCGACTCCCACCATATTCAGGCATTAAATCTTAGCAGGTATGTCCCAAAACTGACTCTTAAATGGTGGGGCACTTTATAAGCATCAAACGATCTCTTGACTTGGGCCAACCAGTCTTCGATCTCATCTGGCTTTCCGAAGGCTCCATCGAAGTAGCGATTACTTTTGATGAAGTCAGGGAGCATGTTTCGGTATGACCTCGATGGTTGCGGCAGTGGAAATGGCACAGCATGCGACTGTATGTCGGATGCTTTCTGTCATGCCCCATGGGTACCCTAAACGAATAGTCCACCATACTCAATATTAAAGCTTAAGTATGACAACCTTAGTCATTCCTAGAAGCTTCGATATTAAGTGTAAGGCGTGCTCTCACAAATTTAGAGGACCATACATGGAATTATGAAGCTTAAGAAGATATAATAACAAATTAAGAAAAGATGATTCATAATATTCATTTATTCATAACAATAGTCTTACAAATCTTAGGGGCATTCCTCAGCCACAAATAACTATAATCTATTACAAGAATATTTCTATGAAGTCTATATCTTATCCAATACTAAACTTCATCTACAAATTCCTTAACCAAAAAGGAAAATACCTGGCTGTAGGGTCCACGTGGCCTCAACCACAAATAGGTGAACTGCAAAAGATATCTATAAGGGTGTAAGCTAATAGGTTTAGTGAGAACTATTCCATAAATAAACTTCTTGTGTAATGAATTTCAAACAAGTTATTTAAGCAGACAAATGAAATGCAACAGACACGTGGGCAAACAAGGCATATAGTTTTCAGAGAATTATATGTTGAATGGATTTACGCCCTCCATTTGGCGTTTGGTGATACGTAACCTCAAAATAAATAGTTTTAGTAAAAAAAACTTTTGCTTTCAATCAATACCGCCAAGCATATTAAGTCTACTTGAATTGAGTCATGCTTTCAGATTTCTGCCAAGCATTTAACTCCATGTCGCCAAGCAATTGCTTTAGATCATAACCGCCAAGTGTTGCTTTCGACCTGAGCTACCATCCTTCTCACCCAAGGATAATAACCCAGTGTAATGTGACTCATTTCGTGGTATGCATGAATCAATTTATTTATGATATCATAGCATCATTGTTATCAAATTTAAGGTGATCATAGAATTTCATACAAATCATATGTTATACTAAAACAAACATTTAATCAATTCCGGCCTCGATATTCTTAGGATCCTTTCAAACAATTTTCGCATACATATCAATTTGTCTTTTCTTAATTCTAATGCGACTAAATTACAAGCACAATCAAGTAAAGCATTTTAAGAAAATAAGCTCACGATGCCATGCCGACACTTCTCTAAAATGGATGAGTTGTTCACACAATCCACTTAGTCGAAATAATCTTTGGGGTATGGGTATCCTTCCTTGGAATCACCTAGTCAAGGAAAATACCCAAAATGAGTGCTTCTTGATGACTTTCTTGAATTTTGACAAAACAATGTCATGAGAACGTCAAAGTTCGTATAAAGGAAAACTCCAATTTAAAATAGACATAACTTGGTCATTTTAACTCGAAATTGCGTATATAATATACCGATTCCTACCTACTCGAAAAGATCTACCTATTTATAAAATTATCTTTATCAAACTGGATCATTTAGGCTCCGAAACAGTGGTGATCAAATTCACCACGAATTTTCCCTAACTCAAAAGCAATTTGCTACAAACATTAAATCATTCAAAAATTATTTGATAATTACTTAGTTATCTATATAGTTGAAAAAATTTTATTTTTCATAGATACTTAGCTCATATTTTATCCATGCTCAAGTGTTTGTTGTCCAACCATGTTTCTTGGGTAAAACAATGTTAATTAAGACTTTAGAAAACTATAGTTTACAAGAAATTCATTTTGTAAATCCTATAAAATGAATATTTTGATTTCCTTTGTTTTCAAAGAATATTTTTATGTTTGTCTTACTATTTTTCTAAATGACTTTATGATAAAAATGAATTTCTTCTTTTCTAAATCCTCAACATTAGTGCTACTTTTCCCATTTGTTTTTTTTTTTACTATTTATTTGAAAAATCTTGGTTTTGAAAACTCTTATTTTTGTTTCATGGGATTTCCTTATATTATGAAAATTATTTTAGTGTCAAAGTCATCTTCTTTTAAGAAAACAAGTAATATAGAAATGATTTAAAAAGCTTTTTCAAAACAAAAAGTAGCTTTTAAATAGTAGTGAATTCTTCCTAAAACTTAGAAAAGAATTTTACTTTGGTTAAACCATAGATTTTATATTATATGTAAAACTGTTCTTATGTAACAAAATCTTATTTCTATCAAATATAATTGGAGCTTAGAAAATTTGGATAACAATCTTAATGGGCATGATTATGAGAAATAATAACAAGCAACAATAGCATAAATAATAAATAAAGTCAAGTATTGGGAGTCTTAGCTTCTTCAAGGCTCCCGAAACTAAGAAGTAAACTAGTTCCAAAAGAATAAAATAAAAGAAAGAAAATTTGTTTTGACTTGATGAGGATTTCACGCCCCGAAAAGCACCCTAAACGTGGCAGTCCGCCGTACACAATATTAAAGCCCAAGAATGACCACCCAAGTCACGCGAAGGCTTCCATACTATGTACAAGGCGTCTAACACATGAGGAAACTCATCAGAGTGATACATTTTATGTTGATATAACTTAAGTAACAACGTAAAGGAATTTCAATTTACTATACTCCAAATACAAAACATTATACTTCAATTACATTCATCCAAAGACTTCTCTACATAAAACTATTACAAGGCAAATCATAAAACCTAGCTGATAACTTCAAACATTTTTTCTTTACTGAAATCCCGAAGTCATTCTCGGCTCCAACTATCACGGTCCCCACTTACGGACAACTTTTTGAATGATTCCTTTGGGAAAAACTTGTTTAATGCATTAAAATTTAAGACTTCACTATACCTACTACTTAAATACTTCATTTAATACATAAAACTTTTGTTTTGAACTTGGATAATAGGTGTTTTCATGGGCATCATCCAAAGTTACGAATTTTACAAGTTGACTACTAACTCAAAATTTTCCATCTTGATTCTACTTTTTATTTTACACATTAATCTCATCAAAACTCATTTCAACTTGTAAAAATCACCACTTAATTATACCTATTACCTATACCCTTCATTCTTCACATAAAACATGAGTTTTTGAGTTGATAAATGGGTTTTTAAAATTGGTTTTGATTGAAATCCAAATTTACAAAATTTATTTTTGGTCATATCTTTTGATAAAATCTATCTAAACTTAGGAAAAATCATTCTTTACGTATCATATCTTAAGAGCCTTCCATTTCTTGAATAAAACTTCATTTTTCAGTTGGAAAACATGTTTTTAAAATATGTCTTGACCTAAATCCGAAAATAGAATTTTCTTTTGAAAATTAATCTTTGAAAATCATCTTTGAACCATATAAAATGAAGTCTTGATGATATATGTATAATAAGCCTTCATTATCTCAAGTAAAAATTTCATTTTGACACTTGGAAAGTGGTTTTTAAATAGGGCTCTTGCCAAAATACGAATTTCACTATTTTTGTTTAAGTTCAAAACCAAGATCTACTCTTAAAATGAACATAATGTAAAAGAAATCCATGGTAGTAAACTATAAACTCATAGATCTAAACTTTACTCATCAAAATCTTTCATTTATGTTATCTATACCCTAAGCCCTTCATTTTAAATGAAAAATACACATTTTGAAGTTGAAAAATAACTTTTCTGAATATGGCATCATTTTCATCCGAATTTTCGAAAATGATTTTTGTTGAAAATAAAATAGATTTGAGCTTTCTAAAACTTTCCTACCATCTTCATGCTACTATAAGTTGTTTATGAACATAAAACAAAATTTTAATACATTTTTATGAACTCAAAACACTAGATCTAGTTATAAATGCATGAATCATAAGCAATAACAAAAATAATAACTCAAATAATAAGATCTAAGGCATAAACAAAAATCAAAGCTACAAAAAGTTAGATCTATAAAATATAACTACTTTTAACAAGAAAATAATAGTAATACAAGAGAATTGTAAACCCCTAAAATTTTCGGTTAATTTTAAGTTTGATCTTAGAATTAAAAGTCAACCGAAATCCTAAAGGTCAACAAAAGGCTAGTACAAACCCTAGGTTCTAGATCCGGCATTCCCGTTTTCTTTAATCCTAGAAAACGAAGTTGGAATAATTAGCGATAATAGTTCATAATAGCTATAGGTTATATAAAAATATTAGAATTTTGAAATTCAAGTGTCCTTTGAACCCGATCGGACACAGTTCTTGAAAAACGTGTCTCGTGGCTGCAATAGTAAAAATATTCCGAATATACCGTTAGACTTGTAAAAATATAATATTTTCAAAAATATCAATTTCGTAATTTTTCGGTAGCTAAAAATATCAGATATCGCATTTATACGCGTATTTTCTTATTACCAGTATTTAATTGTCATGTCTACTTTTACATACACTATTTTCTACTATTCTACACTATTCATCTATCTCTACTTTTTCTTACAACCTACTCTTACAATCCATACACCTATTTCTTACACTTTTTCATTTCCAATACAATTTCACATATTTCATTTCTTACTTTTAATTAACAAAATAACAAAAAAAATAAAATTTTCCCTCTCTCCCATGCACAATTTGCGCCGGCCCCTCCCTCTTTCTATCTATATTGTTTTTTTTTCATTTATTTAATTAACACAAATTATCTCCCACATTCTCCTATAAATACCCCCTCATACCTTCACTTCTTTCACACTTCTTCATTTCTAAAGTTACTCTCTCAAAATCTCTCAAGAATTCTCTTCCAAGAAGCTCTCTTTAGTTCATCTCTTTTAGGTAAACTTTCTTCAAGAAATTCCTATGTTTATTTACTTAGTAAGAACTTAGTGTGTGTTTTCTAAAACCATGAAGGTTAAGAAAGCAACAATAGGTTCATACTTTGTTTTTGTTCATAATCTCAACCCCTTTATGTTCTTTTATGTTCATAACTATCTAATATATCTATATAGATATATATAATATTTAGAGCATATAAGCTCATTGTCTTGCAATTTATTTACTTCCTTGCTATTTATTTAATTTCAAGTTGTTTTTAAGACTAGTCTTTCTAGTCTTAGACTTGTCTCATCAAGTCAAAACATTTTCTTTTTCTTTTGGACTGTCATTTCTTAGTATGGGATACCTTGAACAAGCTAAGGTTCCAATACTTGATTTATTTTCTTAATAGCTTATTCTTTCAAGTATTATGTTCCTTTATATTTTCATAACTTATGACTCATATTCATGCAACATAATGGTTTTGTCTCAACAAAACAAATGAAGAAATATTTTCTTAAAAAAAGATTCTTTTCTAGAACAAAAACAAGTAATTAATGTTTTTAAACTAAGAAGCCATTTTTTTTACAAACTTAGAGGAGTTCCTAATAGATTCTTATAAACATATATAAAGGATTTTAAGAAAACAAGGATTTTTTTTCAACAACTTCATCTTCTCTTCAATAATAGAAATTCCTTTTCATTAAAATGATCTCTAGAAATCAGAAGTCATTTTTAAATAAGAAGTGTCAAATACTTTCAAAAAGTGTTGGAAGTTAAGTTTAGGAAATAAAAATCATTCTTTAAGAAATTAAGAAGATTATAAAATATAAGATTTAGGAAAAGAAAAGAGATACTCATCATAAAAACTTGAAATAATTTTTAAAGCAATTACAAGCAATTAAATTTAGAGAAAGAAATACACATTTCAAATAACTCAAAATCTTTTCAAAGTAAAATAGACACTTCAAGAATTCTTAATTTCAAAATCTTTCAAAACTTTACTTTTTCAATTGAGACAACTTCATTCACTTCATACATTTGTCATGAGTCAATAAATATATATATATACTTTCCAAAAGTTTTACAAGTTATTATATGTCTACCTCATCAAGTGAGCTTTTGATAAAAAAATGAAACAAGTTTTTACAAATTCGTAATGAATCTGGCCGCTGCTTTTTCGGAACCCAAATGACTAAGTTTGTTGAAAATAAGTTTAGAAATGGTAAATCTTTTTGAGTAGGTAGAAAACGATATATTATTGTGAAATTCTGATTAAAATGAGCAAGTTATGGCCGTTCTAAGTTGGAATTTCCTCTTCTACTATTTTACCGCGATTTTAAGAAAAGTTTAGAATCTTCAAGAAGAGAAACTTCATGAAATACTCATTTTGGATATTCTTCTTGATTAGATAATCTTGAGAAGGATTGTTCGTATCCCGAAGATTACTACGATTAGTAGAAATCCGAAACGACTCATCCATTTCAAGAAAGTGTCATCATGGCTGAGTGAGTTTATTTCCCGTTACTTTTCATACTTATGATTGTGCTTGTAAAATTAGTTGCACTAGAGTTTAGGCAAAAATCAAATGGAAGTTGTATGATAACATGTTGAAAGAATATTAAGTATATCGAAACTTGATTTGTTTGTAATAAAGTTGTTTGTACATTACTATCTTGAAGTGTTTGAAATTGGTTGCTCACTTGAAAGAAGATAAATATAACTACTAGACTTTAATTAAGAAATTATGCATACACTTCATATGTTGAGTCACATTCATTCACTACTATACAATTGGTGGGGCAAGTGTATAATAGTGATGGTAGACATAACCGGTATATCAATTGTAAGTGGCGAGTAGGAACCAGTAAGACTACGTAAATTGGTGGCTAGTAGGAGCTTGTAAATAACTACAAGTTTTGATGGCGTATAGGAGCTGGTAAGATCTATAAAAGTGTTTTAAAAGTTGTAGCTGTAATTGGCCTGAATACCCAACCCGCATAAAGGGCGTAATTCATTCAACATATGATTCGGGAAAGTCATATGTCTTGTATGCTCATGTGGGTTGTGCATTCCATATGTTGATAATAAACTTGGTTGATAATTTACTTTGAGTATGAATTTTGGGATTTACTCACTAAGCCCATAAGCTTACATCCCTATAGGTATTTGTATTCTCAGGAAACACCTATTTTTGTGCCCGGGCCTCCCCATGTCCGTGTAAGTTTTCCATTAAAGCTTTTGAGGAAATCTACTTGAGACTTAGATTAGAATTCCTTTGAAATCTTTAATATAGTGTTTAGACGTTGTAAAGACTATCACGATCTTTGGGATTAGCAGGGGTATGCCCTTAAGAAATCATGTAATAGACCTTTGTGTTATTAATGTTATAATATATTTTATTTATGGATTCTTGTATGTTCATTTACTTGCTTAAACTATGATTCTCAAAAGCGTCTCTTTTACCGTGCTAGACGCCTTACATGTAATACTAGGCTTTTCGCATGACTAAGGTAGTCATTCTTAAGTCTTGATATTATATGTGACGGACTGCCACGTTTAGGGTACCCTTCGGGCGTGACAGTTTAAGTTGGTTATCAGAGCAACAAGTTTATAGAATAAAGATAATAGGAATAATCTAGAATAGAGAAAGATAGATATGTTTATGCAAAAGGACTTAGATAAGATTAGATAAGTCTAGAAATTCGCAAAAGGAAAATTAATGACCTCTCTTGTCTTTTTAGCTTACTCTTAGGAGAAGTTAGAGTTAAGGCCTAAAGTTTGAATTTAAGAAATGATGAAACCCTTGTGAACTACCGGTTAAAAGTAAGAAGCCTATGTATGGAGTTTTCCCTATTGGACTGACTTAGAAGTTTCTTACGGTATGGAACGGCTTATGCGCCATTACAACCACATCCCTATGCTCCAAGAACCTTCGTTCATTTTTTCGAAATGATAGACGTCCAGTTTTCCCGATTTTCAAACTTGGAATTCCATAAGCCGGTTATATATTTATGCCCATGGTGAGCTAGCAGATTCACGGATGAGACGAGGATGATTCTAGCCATCAGGAAGCGAGTCAAGATTTCGGATGGACGGTTGAACCAACCCCAAATGAGAACATCCCGAATAGAAGCCAATCTCATATTCCCCTAATAAGAGACCTGACTGAGAATGAAGTGATGGAAGTATCCGATGAAGAGCATGCATCACAGACGGAGTTTGATCAATGGGAGCCAAGCACGTCTGGGAATCAACCCTCTCGCAAAGGAAAAAGAATGATTGGTCCGAAGCTACTTGAAGCTGTTCATAACTAAGAGGCCAAAGACGACTTCTAGTCCCAACCCATAATGCAACTCGCTCACCATGAAGAAAGATCAAAGAAGGAAGGAAGGACCACAGAGCAATCCCATTGTCCAACAAGAATTTTGTTAATCAGATCGACTTAGGATATAGGATCGATCAGTAGTTTAATTTATGCTTTCGGAAAAGTGTTCAACATTGTTGTATTTTGAATTTCTTTTGCAAGCCTTGATTTCTTTATGTATGGGATTTCATTCCCTTCTATGCTTTTTAATTAAATGAAGTATTTTGGTTTAAACAAATTCATCCCTTGATTTAGTTGCTTAAAACTTCTTTTGTATGATTTCTCTTTACATGTTTATTTCCTTGAAAGCTTCCGAAATTTCCGTAACTTAAATATGTAAAAGACTTAATAATCTAGTATTTAAGTAAACGATTAAAACAGTCGACCTAGAAGAGGATGACCGAGGGTAAGGCAGGCATCGAACAACCCACCTGAAGAAGTTAACCCACCAGAAGTGCCCCCTGTGGCTCCTGCCCCGAACCCGCAAGGCGACCTCCAAGCCACTTTGGGTCAATTAACACAACTTCTTAATGTGTTAGTTCAACAACAATAGAGGAATATGCCACCACAGGCACCAGCTCAAGCACCACCCCATCAAGCACCTCAAGCATCTGTACATGGACCAGCAGCACCTGATGCTCAATCGCATACAATCCCCTTGCCGCCTCCACCACCACCTCGACCATACAGAACTTCACTCCCAGATTTTATCAAAAGTAACCGTTACTTTGACGAAGCTTTTGGGAAACCAGATGAAGTTGAGGATTGGCTCGCGTAGATAGAACGATCTTTTGCTGCTTATGAAATTCCTCATCATCTTCGAATAAGCTATGGTACCTATATGTTAAGGTTTAATGCTGCGTCTGGTGGGAGTCCAAGAGTAGAGAATTGCCACCACCCATCACCTGGGATATGTTTCGGAATGAGTTTCTGAAAAATTATTTCCCTGAAAGTTTAAGAGTAAGATATAGTGCGGATTTCTTGTACATATCTCAAAAAGGAAAATCCATAGAACAATACGAGACAGAGTTCAGCCGAATCCTGTAGTATGCTCCAACCAAAAATCACACTTGGACAATTTGGCATATAACTTGTTGTCCCTTAAGGTTTGCAACGCCAAACGAAGATGTTCCTCGTGTTGTTCCTTGGTCTTCGAATATATTAGGATGTCGTTTATGAAGACTATCACACATTTATCCAAAAGTGGCTTATAAACTCTGTTCATAAGGTCCATAAATGCAGCTGGTGCATTAGTCAGCCAGAACGACATCACCAGAAACTCGTAGTGTCCATAACGAGTACGAAAAGCCATCTTTGGTACATCCCCAGGCCTTATCCTCAACTGATGGTATCCCGAACGCAAATCAATGCGTGAAAACACACAAGCCCCTTGCAGTTGATCAAACAAATCATCAATTCTTGGCAGAGGGTATCGATTCTTGATAGTTACCTTATTCAACTCACGATAATCAATACACAATCTCATTGACCCATCCTTCTTCTTTACAAACAAAACAGGTGCGCCCCATGGCGACACACTTGGTCTTATGAATTTTTTATCCAAAAGTTCTTGCAATTGTGTCTTTAACTCCTTCAACTCAACCGATGCCATCCGGTATGGTGCTTTGGATATCGGTTCGATGTTTGGAGCTAAAACAATCTCAAAATCAATTTCTCTTTTTGGTGGTAATCCCGGTAAGATTTCTGGAAACACATCCAAATACTCATTTACCATTGGTATATCTTCTTCCTCCCGAGTTTCTTCTTCGTCCAACACACCTTCGATAGGTATCATTTCTTCATCCTCCATCATCAATTCGAATGAGTTTAACCCGAACCTTCTCGGGACTAGGGTCTCTCCCACAAATTCTACTCTTTCCCCCAATTGATCATAGAAACACCTGTCCTCTTTTGGCAATCCACTATTGCTTTTACCTTACTTAGCCAACTCATTCGAAGGATAACTCCATATTTATTTATCTCCAACATTATTAAATCACTTTTGGAGTGGTGTCCCTAAACTTCCAACGGACAATCCTTTATCAATTCTCGGGTTGACACAACGCTCTTGGTAGGTGTCTTAATCCTCAAACTAACAGTAGTTGTGGCTATAGGCAATCCAAGTTGGTTAGCCAAAATAGTGGTGATGAATGAATGAGTTGCCCCCGTGTCAAATAAAACATAAGCCTCCACGATATTCACCCGTATGTGTCCTGAGGTCAACAAACATCTAACACTTATCAACCCTAAAACACTCTCAAAGCTACTTACCTAGGGTTCTGACTTCCAGCTTTCCCATAACACATTAATTTCATCCAGGCAACAATTCAAATAAGTAAATCGAAATTTAACTCGAGAGGGTTTCTGTTACTAACCTGTCACCAGGCTGCCATCCGCGTCGTCGCTTTGATCCAAGGCTACCAATTCCACTTCCTCATCCTCATCTTCCTCCACCATCCATTGGCCCTCGAAGTTATATAGCCTCATCCATGCATTGCCGATGCTACACGACTCCCACTTCTATTTCTCGACCTCATGGGGTTGGTATTGCTCGAAGTCCCAAAGGGTCGAGCGGCTACACTTTTCCGTTGGGAACATTCAGAGGCTAAGTGCCCCTTCTCCTGGCAAATAAAGCAAGTCACGGCCAGCTTCTTCGGGCACGTATAAACCATAAGGCCAGCATCGCCACAGAAATAACATTTGTTCTTCAACAACGGGCATTGCCTAGGAGCATGCGTCCCCTTACATTTCCAGCATGTGACATTGGGCCTTAATCTGGGTCGGCTTGCTGCTAGACTCATCCTTGAATCCCTGGTACAGTCTGTATCTCTTTCTTTGCCTTTAAATCTGAACTCAAGGCGTCTAACGGCCTTTTTCCAAATACCGTCTTGTTAGGTTCTTGGTATTTCCTTTTTCTGGCCCCTTCAATCACTCGGGCCTTTTCTACCATCTTAGGGTATGTCCTTACTCCAAACTCTTCCAATTTGATTCGTAACTCCTCATCCAAGCCACCCAAAAATACTTGCTTCTTCAACTCCTCACTATCCCTGAAAGAGTTAGGTACATATTGCAGCAAGTGGACGAACTCAGTCTCATACTGCTCCACCGTTCTCCCCTTTTGTTTCACGTGGAGGAAGTCAGCACTATACTTTACCCTCAAGCTGGAGGGGAAGTAATTATCTAAAAATTCCGGCGAAAAGACTCCCATGTAACCAGGGAAGGCAAGCTTCTTCTCTTAGAGTCCCACCAGACCCTCGCATTATACCTCAACATATATGTTCCAAAATCCACTTGTAAGTAAGGTGGAATTTCATATGCAGCAAAAGATCGCTCAATTTGAGCTAACCAGTCCTCGGCTTCATCTGGTTTGCTAAACGCTCCATCAAAATACCGGTTACTCTTAATGATGTCCGGTAAGGAGCTTCGGTAGGGTCTTCTGTATGGTGGGGGTGGTGGCAAGGGTACATTATAGGAATGCTCCTCCTGTGGAGCCAGTGCCTCAGCAGTCACTTCCCGGTGGTCTGCAGGTGGCGGGTGTAGGGCAGAATCCCGAACACTTTGTCCTTAGTGCGGGTTCTGAACCGGGTTTTGGTTCTGGATGAATGTATTCAGAAGATTGGCTAACTGTCCAATCACATTCAACACATCCCCTTGCTGATTCTGAGGCGCAACTCCTTGGGGATTAGGTTAAGGTACAGCCGGTTGGTTGGCTTCGTTCGGGAGAGAATCCTGCTTCCGATTCCAAATCCGTCGGTTTCGTCTGTTTACATATTGTTTAGTAAGTTTTTAGTATTTTCAGGAGGTTTTAATTCTTGAGAATTTAGTTTGTCGATAAGATTCAAAATTTTGCAGGAATCTAGAAATCTAATTTCAGAAGAATTGAATTTCATAACTTTCATACAATCATAAAGGAATTCATATGTAGAGAAACAAGTTGCAATCTCATAATAGTAGCATGAATGAATGAATGCTCATGCAATTTATATGCAGCAGTTAATGTTCTTTATGTCTATGTCTAGCATGCATGTTTTCCACAATTTCTTTCCTTTGAATAAACATGATCTTCATTACTTTAGCGAGCCATAAAAATATTTACATCAAAGATTTCTATCCACAAAATTTGGCTAGCTATGCTCTAATATCAATTCTAAACTTCTCGCCTATTTCGAAAACAAAGCAAAATACAAGGAAAAGAAAGAACAAAATACTAGACTATCTAGAAATCCTAAGGCAAATTGGCATCCCGCATTGCCTACTCAAAATAAGAAAAATAAGGACTTCACTTGGACTTCATAGGTTAGCTATCATCTCGACCTTTACTCATCGTAGTGTCATCGGAGGTCAAACTAGGAGGTCGTCTCTACTAGAAGAACCACCATCGTCCTGTCGACGAACAAACTAAGGTATTCCTTGTAGTCATCCCTCCTTCCTAGTAGTTCGGACTAAGGCTCATGGTCTTCGCTTCTTCCTCTTCCTCCGTTCCTTACCTTCCTCGGGCTCATCATTCTCATCACTCCCACTTCAGGTTCACTCACTTGAGTCTCCACTACTTCGGTTTCTCTCACAAGCTCTCACCACTCTTCCACCTCCATAGGCTCGGGGGCCACAGGTTCTGCTACTATTAGATCAAGCACAGGTGGATTTTCTCCTCAATATACACATCCCTCCATATCATTGGATCTAACTCGGGTTCTACCCTTCCACTATCTGGTATCCAATTCCCGATTAAAATCCCACATGATTTGGTTGGGTTCCGGATTCAGCATAAAACCCTACCGGAAGTCAAACGAAACCCTAAAGGTCAACAAAACCCTAGTTTACCGTATCAAGCTAAATCCGGCATTGCTGTTTTCTTTGGCCCGGAAAAACGAAGTTTGGATTATTAGCTCAAATAATTCGTAATAACCATAGGTTTTATAAAGGTTTCAGTTTCGCGAAATTCGGGTGTCCTTCGAACCCGATCGGACACAGTTCTCAAAAAACGTGTCCGGAAGCCCGGAATAGTAAAAATATTCCGAATATACCGTTAGACTCGTAAAAATATAAGTTTTCCAAAAATATCAATTTCGTAATTTTTCGGTGAGTAAAAATAACAGATATAGCTATTATACGCGTATTTTCTTACTACCGGTACTTTAATTGTCATATCTACTTTACATTACACTATTCATTACTATTCTACACTATTCTTTTATCTCTACTTTTTCTTACACCTACTCTTACACTCTACATAACCTATAATCTTAACTTTTTACCTTTCCATAACTTTATATCACATCTACCTTACATATTACATCTTTTATCTTTCCAAAAAGTCAAAAAATTAAATCAAATGCCCTCCCCCATGCAATGGCCGGCGCCCCCCTCTCTCTTGCCCTCAATTTGTTCCAATTTTGCATTTATTTTAATCACACAAAAATCACTCCTCAAAATCCTATAAATACCCCCCTCCTCTTTCACTTCTTTCACACATTCACTACCCACAAATTCATACCAAAACTCTCTAAATTTTTCCTCTCAAAGCTCTCTCAAATTACTATCTCAAAACTCTCTCAAAATAATTCCACAACAACTTCCACCAACAACAAAAACCCATAACCACATAACCATATCAAAGTCTTCTTTAGGTAACCCTTTATAATTCTTTCTTCTTCTTCATGTCATGTAACTTTACATGACCATAGTGTGAGTTTCCAAATACTACAAGTTGTGGAAACTACATTATGTTCATGAATTGTTCTTGTTCATGCCAATCCATTTATGTTTATGTTGATTTATTATTGTTTATATATCTATACATATTCTTTAGAGCATATAAGCTCACTTGCAATTTGTTTATTTCATGCAAAGCAATTTATTTACTTTTCCATTGCAATTTATTTATTTATTCCTTGTTGAAATAAGACTAGTCTCTAGTCTTAGACTTGTCCTCATCAAGTCAAAACAAGCTTTTCTTTCTTTCATTTTATTTCATTATGGGACTAGTTTATTTCTTAGTCCCGGGAGCCTTGAAAAAGCTAAGACTCCAATACTTGACTTTATTATTTTGCTTTATGTTATTTTGTTTATTGTTATTCTCATAATCATGTTCATTTAGATTGTTGTCCAAAAGTTTTATTTTCTAAAGATAATCAAATAAAAATAAGGCTTTTTGTCACTTAGGAATAAGTTTATGTGAAACATAAAAATATAGGATAACGAAAATAAATTTATTTTCAAATTGCCAAAAAGAATTCATTATGAATTTAGAAACTATTTTTACTTAAAAAGCTACTTAATTCCTTGTTACTCTACCTTGTTTTCAAAAGAAAATACCTTTTTGACAAAACGGTTCTTTCATAAAGAAAATAGGATGAAAGACTACGGAAATTTTTAAAGACCTTACAAACAAATAGGCAAAGAAAATTTATGGTTTGAAAAATAATAAAGTTAATTCTTTTCAAGTTACAGAAAAAAGTTAATAAGATTATAGAAATTAGTTTTTCTACAAAAAGTCTTAAATTGTTCCACCTTGTTTTTATGAAGAAAACAAATTTTCATGCATGGATGATTATTTTTGAAAATAAGAAAAAGAATGAGAAAATATCAAGTAAGGAATTTTTGCATAATAAGTAAACAAAGGAATTTACACAAGAAAAATGAAGAATAGCATATTTTCTAGAAAATTTCAAATATAGTATTAATGTATCTTAGAAAATAGAAATTTATTTTCAAGAGTCACTTAGAAAAAGATAAATAAAACCAACATAAAACATTTTTAGAAAATAAAGAAAACAAGGTATTCATTTTCAAAGGAAATTACAAAAACAATTTCCGAAAAGCTTTAACCCGACATTGTTTTACCTAAGAAAAAAATTGGACAACAAGACACTTGAGCATGCTTAATATGAGTTATATAGTTATAAAAAGAGAATTTTCCAACTATATAGATAACTAAGTATTTATCAAACATTTTGATTTCTTGAACCAAAGTCGTTTTACTTGAAAAATCCGTGGTGAGTCTTGTCGCGCTTTTTCGGAGCCTATATGGCTTTGTTTGTGGGAAATAATTTTACAAATGGGTAGATCTTTTCGAGTAGATAGAAATCGGTATATTATATGCGCGATTCCGAGTTAAAATGACCAAGTTATGGCCATTTTAAGTTGGAACATTTTTCTATACGAACTTCAACGTTCTTTGACATTGTTTTGTCAAAATTCAAGAAAATCTTCAAGAAAAACTCATTATGGGTATTTTCTTTGGTTAGGTGATCCCGAGGAAGGATTTCTTCACCCCAAGAACTATTACAATTAAGTGGAGTGTGTGAACGACTCATCCGCTTAGAGGAATAGACGACAAATGGCATCGTGAGTTACTTCCCGTTATTTTTCATACTCTTGATTGTGCTTGTAAAATTAGTTGCACTAGAATTTAAGAAAATCAAAAAGGAAGTGTATGATAATACGTTGAAAGAATACTAAGTATATCGAAACTCGATTTGTTTGTAATAAAGTTGTATGTGAATTAATATCTTGAAATGTTTGAAATTGATTGATCACTTGAAAGAATTTAAACGTAACTACTAGACTTTAATTGGAGAAATTATTCATGCACTTCATATGTTGGGTCACATTGCATTCATACTATACAATTGGTGGGACAAGTGTATAATAGTGGTGGTAGACATAACGGTATATCATGTAAGTGGCGAGTAGGAGCCGATAAGAACTACAAAAATTGATGGCTAGTAGGAGCTTGTAATAACTACAAGTTTTTGATGGCTAGTAGGAGCCTGTAATAACTACAAGTTTTGATGGCGTATAGGAGCCGGTTAAGATCTATAAAATTGTTTTTAAAGTGGTGGCTGTAATTGGCCTGAATCCCCAACCCGAATGAAGGGCGTAAATTCATTCAACATATGATTCCCAGAAAGTCATATGTCTTGTATGCTCACGTGGTTGTTGCATTTCATACGTTTGAATAATAAACTTGATTGATAATTTACTTCGAGTATGAATTTTTGGGATTTACTCACTAAGCCTAGTAGCTTATACCCGATAGATATCTTTTGCAGTTCCCTTACTTATGGTTAAGGCCGCGTGGACCATGCGGGCAGGTAATCCCTTTTGAACATTAGAAATCTGGATAATGTATAGCTTAGTATTGGCATGATAATATGTATTAGATTAGTAATTCAAGGAATTGTCTTTAAGCTTGTAAAGTTTTGCCATGAACAATTGTGAATCCTCTTTTCTTAATATGTTTTTATATCTCCTTAAGCTTCATAATTCCATATATGGTCCTCTAAAGTTATGAAGTACGCCTTACACTTAATATAAAAGCTTTTTGGGAATGGCTAAGGTTGTCGTACTTAAGCTTTAATATTAAGTGTGGCGGGCTGTCACGTTTAGGGTACTCTTTGGGGCGTGACACATGAAAATCAAAATAATCGTATGAACATAAATGTAGATGAAGATGTGGATGTCTAAACACTAGATCTACCAAATATCATGCATGATTCATGAGTTTCATGGCATGAACATAAATATCTATGCAAGATTCCTACTTTACATGCATGAACATCACTGTCACGCCCCAAAGGGTACCCTAAACGCGACAGTCCACCACATGCGATACGTAAACTTAAGTATGACCACCTTAGTCATCCCATAAGTTTACATATCGAGTGTAAGGTGTACTTTCACAACTATTAGGATCACACTTTGATTCGAGTAGTCTTAAGAAAGCATACATAGCATTAAGAATATAAATCACAACAAGATAACAGTTAAACTTTACAAAAGCCAAGGGGGCATACCCCCGCCAAAATAATAGGAGTCTACATCGTTTAGCTCTAATTACACATATCTGAATTTACATTAAAGAGATTTTCCTAGAAGTCCACGCCTATACTAGGTCCCGACTTCCTCAAAAGCTCTTTAATCCAATGTAGTAAACCTGCACAAAGTGTCCTCTCGGAACATCCAAAAATAGGAACACTGCAACAAAAACTATTGGGGTATAAGCTAATTGCTTAGTAAGATTCATTTTCCAAGTAACCTACTCGATCAAGCTAAAATATCTATACAAGCAAGTTATAATTAAGCAACCATATGAATGCACAAGCAAATAAGCAAACAGGCATATAACTTTCCGGTAGTCATATGTGAATGGATTTACGCCCTCCACTCGGGGTTTGGGGTAGTTCATAAGTTATGCAACTACAATTCCAAAGTTGGTCCATAAGACATGCAACCATAGTCCCAATCTTAAGTGGGGTGGTCCATAAGACATGCAACCACAATTTTTAATGTTGGTTCATAAGTCATGCAACCATAGTTTTATTATTTGAATGGGGTGGTTCATAAGTCATGCAACCCTAGTCCCCTTCATTAAAGACCCGCTGCCTCCCAAATACACCTTTGTCCACCAAAGGCATACTCGACAATGATATGTGACTCACTACGTGATATTCATGTGCAATTTATTCATATAATCATGGTATATTAATTAGATAATTTAAAAGTGACCATACAAATTTCAGACATTCAAATCTATACTAGCTCATACAAGGTTATTGCAACAAAGCTTGCTCGTATACTTATCGTTCATTCATGCAAGTTTAGACCAATCATCACAATTTTATCTTTTCCTAAGTCTAATGCCACTACTACTACAAGCACATCCAAGAGCATAATTAATTGAGAAATGAACTCACTTGTCCATGTAGTGAAATCCACTAGTCGTAATAGTCCTCGGGAAGTGGTAACCCGTCCTCCAATTCACCTAAGTACAAGGAATACCCTCAATGAGTATCTCTTATGAAGTTCTATTAAACTTAACAATTTTATTTACTAAGTTCGTCAATTTCCGTCTAGGTTGAATCCTTAACTTAAAAAGGTCATATCTAGCTCATTTTAACTCGGAATTTAGCTTATAATATACCGATTTGTACCTACTTTGAAAGAGCTATCTATTTCTAAAGTTAATTCAAACATTTAAGGTCATTTAGGGGTCGGAAACATACTGTACAATAGGGTTGCGAAAATTCCAAGATTTGAGCCTTTGTGAAAAAAATTGCCATATCTACTCTATTTAACTACTTAGACCAATTTATTTTAGTCCTAAGCTTGCAAGGAGATTCTCAAAACAAAATTAAGAGATTACACACCTATCTAATACCAAACATAAAGTTCAAATGAAACTTCTAAGGATCCATTCTCATAAAACCGAAATTTACAAGTTGAAACTCATTGTCTTGTTTTGAGTAATTCCTTTACTAAAACTTACTTAGTTCAATGAAAATAATTTTCCTATATTATATATCATCAAAGCATTCCATTTTCAATATAAAATACTTGTTTTGAGATCTAAAAGAAGGTTTTAAAAATTGGTCCCCCATAATTACGAATTTCCTCTTTGAAGTTTACAATGAAGACAAGACCTAAATTTTGTCTTTTACAAACACTTGATTTAAGCAATACCTTTTATGAAAACTCATTTAAACTTATGAAAATTCATTCCTTAAGATATTTATACCAAGAGCCCTTATATTTTTGTCTAAATCTTTATTTTAAGGTTGAATGATGGGTTCCAAAAATGGGTCTTGGTCTAGATCCGAATTTTCATAAATTTATTTTGGACATATCTCTTGAGAAAATTCATCAAAACTCATGAAAAACAACCCATTACATATTATATCTCAAGAACCCTTCATTTCTTGAATAAAATCTTCATTTTTGAGTTGGAAAACATGTTTTTATTTTAGGTTCTTGTCTTGATCCGAAAATGCAATTTTTGTTTTTGAAAATCAACTTTGATTCTTGTAAGATGAAGTCTTGATGATATACATCAATCAAACCTTCATTTTATTAACAAAAACTTCCATTTTAAGGCTTGGAAGGGGGTTTTTAACATGGTGCCTTGACAAGTTATGAATTTCACTTTTTCATTCCAACTTGCATCTAAGATCTACTTAAAATACAACCATGAAAACATAAGAAAAACTTAGTAGTAGGTCTTAAACTTCTAGATCTACACATAAACATAACTAAAGCTTTGTAAAACCCTAGATCTACAAGTTATCACATAAACAAGAGGATAAACAAGCCTTCCATATAACAAAAATACTAAGAACAAAAGAGATCATCATCTAGAGGAGTGTTTCACTTCTTGGCATCATCATCCATAGCCTTTTAAGCTTGTGGAATGTCCTTTGATGCATGAAACATCCATAATATCATCCTATAACATCTTATGAGAGCTAAAAGAGGATGATTACCTTGAATATTTGCAAGAAAAAGTATGTGGGAGCAAGAAATAAAAATGGTGGTAGCTTGTTCTTAAGAAGACAAGGCAAAGATGAAGAGAAAAGAAAGGGAAAAAGAGAGAGGAAAAATATAGGGTTTGTAAAGATGAAAGAGGGAGGGAATGAGATGCTTAAGTAGAGATAAAAGTGTGTTAAATAAATGATAAAAAAATAAAACCAAGTCAGCTGCAAGGGAGGCTGGCGTGAATCTACATGTAGTGTAGGAGGTGGTTTAGTTGAGTTGAAATTGTAATTTTGAAAGTGTAACTTGTAGCTTCTAATTCTAACTAAAAGAGACTTTTAAAATATCAAATAAATAAATAAAAATAATGAAAAGTGGCTAATTTATGGGGAATGGTCAGCTGCAATTTTGGGAAATGGAGTGTAAGAAAAAGTGAAAGAAAACATAATAATGTGTAGTAATGATAATGGATGTGTACTTGAGATATGGGTTGATAAAGTGGCTTTTTGAATAAGAAAATATATAAAATAAATTAAGAAAATTATTTTTATTTAAGTGGCAGAATTTTTATGTTTTAAATAAAATAATCAATTAAATTATTTTTAGAAATTTAATAATTAAGTTACCGGTAAGAGTAAAATAAGCTTATATGAGCTATAACTGATATTTTTAAAATCCGAAAAATTCTAAACTTGATATTTTTAAAATCCTTATAAAAATACAAGTTTAAAAATATTAAAGATATAATTTTAATTTTTCGAGCCTCGGGACACGCTTTCCAAAGCAGTATCCAAACGGGTTCGAAATAAGCTGAAAATAAACCAATCTGATATTTTTAATAAATCAAATATTATTACGGACTATTCTAAACACTTTAATTATTTTTCAACTCCTCGATTTACGAGCTTGGGTTTGTCGGATCTAAACGGTAGGGTTTTACTCAAGATTTGTTGACTTAAGGTCTCCGGTAGACTTTCCGGCTTAAGGTTAAGGCTTAGAAAATAGGGGTTTACAATCACATTATCTCATCAAAAACTCCTTTAAACTCTAGATCCACTTCTTGTGATGGCTTGATATTCTTGTACAAGTGCTTTCATGTCCCTAGCATTTGATCATTGGGATTAATGTGAAAGACACACAAGAATAGCTTTGCCATTACAAGGTTTAGGAAGAACAAGGCTTGGAATCATCACTTTAATGGAGATTTAAAGGAGAAAAGGAGATGAAACAAACTTGTGAAGATGTGCATGTGTGTGTGTGTGTCACGGCAAGGCTAGAGGAGAGGAGGAGAGCATTTTCAACCTTTGTAAATTTTTGCAAGAGTGAAAATGAGGAGAGAGAGAGAAAAAGGAGCTTATATATGAATAGATTAGGGTTTTTAATTGAATAAAAGTAGCAAAAATAAAACAAATGAGAGGGAAAAGGGGGAGTGGGGCACCAGCCATGAGGGGGGGGGGGAGGAGTGTGTGTGTGTTGAAATTTGATAATTTGTAATTTATGTAATTAAAATGTAATAAATGTAATAATTATTTAGGAAACAAAATTTCTTGGAAAAGAAAATTGTAATGAGTAGTTGTAAGGATGCAAAAATAGGATATGTGTAGTGTGTAGTGTAGGTTGTACTTGTGAATAGTAGACAAGACATCTACTTTACCGGTTGTAACGAAAACACAAGAAAAGGCTATAACTGTAATTTTATAGCCTGGAAAATTATAAAATTGATATTTTTAGAATCCTTATAAAATTACAGTTTTAATGAATATTCCGAAACATTTTTCTAAGTTCATGGTCCCGGGGCATGCTTTTCCATAATTGAGCTCGGGAAGGCCCGGAATTGAAAAATTCCCTAATTTAAAACTTTCAAAGGTCTAAAATATACTTTAGAACAATAATTCATATTCATTTACTTTATAAAACTTCTTTTATTATGAAATCGAAGGAAAGCCGGATTTAGGGTTCCTAAGCTTCTCTCACTAGACTTAAACTGGACTTTAGGGTTTCGCTTTTCCACTCCCGGGGTTTTCTTAACTATTGAGAATATCGGGTTTACAAATAAAGAATACGCAATTTGATCTCTCACTTGAATTGTTCCTATGTCTCATTCATTAATTATATGTTATTTTCAATCCATAAGGATATTTATTGTGCATCTAACCAAGTTTGTGTTTGATACTATAACTGTCACACCCCGAGGGGTGTCCTAAACGTGGCAATCTGCTGTACACAATACTAAAGCCTAAGAATGACTACCTCAGCCACACAAAGGCTTTCATATCATGTACAAGGCATACATTACAACCAAAGGGACGTATTAGAGTAGCGCAATTTACATTGATAATGATTAAATAGCAAGGCAAGGAGAATGCTTATTATAAAACATAAACATATTCTTAAAGGCATATCCCTCTATTGTCTTCAAGTCAAAATAAATACACTCCTTAAAAATTTCTAAAATACTAACATAGCATACATTAAATATAAGAACAAGGTAACTTCATCCTATGTTCCCATTGCCTTCATAAAAGTTTAACATTCTTCCATGACTTCCTTAATGTCATGATCTTCAATTTAAGCCACAGGTATACTTGTTTCAACAAAATCTATAGGGTTATAAGCTTACAACTAGCTTAGTGATGTGTTCCTTTTCATTCGCACCATGGTTTCAAACAAGTTTATTTAAATTTTCACACATATTCTATGCATACAATGCAACAATCATGTGATTTCACAAATATATATAGTTATCCGGAAACCATATATATAATGAATTTACCCCTCCATATCAAAGGTTAGGAAATTGTTGATGAAGATCCTCGACCTTATACTGCTAGTCCCCAGGTCCCTACCAAAGCGTTTGGTTGGCTTGGCTCTGAACCTAGAGTTGTATTCCCTGAGCAATTTGGATTCTCTAGGAAGGAACATGGCTCGTATCCCACCACGATAACAGCCAATTTAACTCTACACGTAAGAGTAGCAACCTTCCGAAAGAAATATGACTCAACGGATGCTATGCGTGAGCGTTTTATGTTTCTTAAGCCAAACCTTATTAAGGTTTATTAGGGAGGTGATCAATCAATTTAGCAAATAATAAGTAGTCATATAAGTAAGTAAACAAAACACTTAAACAGGGAATTTGAAGTTGCGGTATTCTTAATTCTCATTTCACACATAAGCATAGAATCACATATATACATATTCCCGGATTCCCCATACATATCCATTTTTATCTTTCTTAGTATACTAATGCCACTACTTTACAAGCACAAGCAAGGTAACGAAATTAAGAGGAATAACTCACTCATCTATTTTGCAATCTTCTTAGTCGTAGCAATCCTCAGGAAGGGTAATCTCATATCCTTCGTCACCTAGACAAAAGAAATACCAGGGATGAGTATTTCATAGAAATTCTACTTAAACTTTCTAATTCTATTTCACTATGTTTGTCAAAATCGCATAGAATGAAATTCCAATTTAAAATGGCATAACTTGCTCATTTTAACTCGGAATTTCGCATATAATATACTGTTTTCTACCTATTCGAAAAGATCTATCCATTTCTAATATTATTGTTATCATATAAGGTGATTTGGGTTCCGAAACCAAAGGATACAGATTCAAAACGAATATTTTTAGATTTTGCGAAACAATTTTCTGACTCAACTTCAACCAAATATCCTTTAGTGAAAATATAGATATATATATATATATATATGATTGATAAATCCTTGAGTATATAGGGAAGCTCACTTTATATGCAAAAATTCTAATAATAGTGTCTCAACAATTTATTTCATAAAACAATTCATTTTGAAGTGTCAAAACTTAACTTGTCAAATTTCTCTTTAAGTATTTTGAAGAAACTTTATATTTTCCTAGGTTATTATAAATGAATATATTCTTATTTTATTTGCCTCATTCCTTTTTTCCAAAACAAGTAAAGTTTCCTTTAACTTTGGTCTTTTATAATTTCTACTTCTAGTGATAAAAAACAAAGTTATCAAAAGTTTATTAAGTTGTTGATAACCTATTTATAAATTAGCATTTAGAATTATTTTAGAAAATGAGTCCTTTCTTCTTATATTTCTTATTTAAAATATAAATTCTTGTTTTCTAAAACTTGTTCTTTTATTTCCTCTACAATTTTTATTTGAAAAGAATCCTTTTTATTGATAAAATCTTTTGTTTTTTATCTTATCATATTTATATTCTTTGAAAATAAGTTTCTTCTTTAGAAACTTGAAAATCATTATCTTCCTAAGTGGGTTTATAACTTTATGGGTTGATTTTATCTTAACTTTGAAAACTAGTTTGTTTCTTGGTTTTGTTATGGAGTTAAAAAAGAGTTTAATCTTAAGCTTTTTATGAAAACTTTGAATACCAACAAATTATTTTCTAAGACTTAAGTGACCATATAATAAAAAGAAAGTGTTATTTCTTCTATTTTCTTGGTAAAGCTATTTTTGTTATTTTGAGAAAACTTGTATTATTCCATTTCTCTGTTGTTGATAATAACTCCATTATTTAACAACAAGTCTCATAATAGAAATTTTGGTTTCAAGTTCCTTTAAAGAAAAATTCTACTTTTAAATTTAGTTGAGACAATAATTATATAGATGCATGTATTATGAGCATGTAAAATAATAAGAATATGAGAAAGATACTAGAAGCAATTAATAATAAGCAAGATAATAAAAATATCAAATATTGGGAACCTCCGATCAAGTATTGGGAGTCTTAGCTTTATTAAGGCATCACGGGATTAAGAATAGACTAGTCCCAAAAAGAATAAAGAAAAGAAAGAAAAGGTTGTTTTGACTTGATATGGACAAGTGTAAGACTAGAAATACTAGTCTTAAAATAGCATGAAATAAATAAATTGCAAAGCATGAAATTAAATAAATAACAAGTGAGCTTATATGCTCTAAAGATTATATATAAATACATAAATATATTTAGTTAGATATGAATAAGAAATTAGCATAATAACAACAATAATATCATTAATAATCAACACATATATGAACATAATAACAACATAATAAAATTTGAATTTCATGTACAAGAGCAAAGCATGAACATGTTGTTGCTTTTACTTCTCATATGAGTTTCAAAACAACACCATAGTCATGTTAAGTTACATGACATGGGTAAATAAATAGGAATAGGAGTTTTACCTAAAGTGTTTATGGTGTAGGAAGAAGGTAGTGAATGTATGGTTATGCGGTTAGTGAGAATGGTAATTGGATTGTGTATAGAGAGAAATTTTGTGAGCTATTTGGTGAAAAGAGAGTTTTGGTAGAGAGAAATCTTTGGAGAGAGGATTTGTGGAGAGATTTTGGGAGAGTTTATGTAGTAAAATGAGTTGTGTGAAAGAATGAAGGAGGAAGGGGGTATGTATAGAATTTTTGAGTGAAAATTAGATGTAATTAAATAAATTGAAAAAAAATAGTTGGAGAGTGAAGAGAGAGAGGAGTGGATCGAAACTTGAGGGAGAGAGAGAGAGAAAAGTGATTAAAAATTAATTTTAGAAGAAAAGTATAAGAGAAGTTTAGTAATATGTAGTGTAAAATTTTTATGGAAAAAGAATATTGTAAGAAATAGGTATGTAGGTTGTAAGAATAAATAGTAAGAAAAAGTAGAGATAGATGAATAGTAATGAATAGTAGAAAAGTATCATGAATAGTAGACTAGACAAATAAAATACGATAGTAATAAAAGTAAGCGTATAAATGCGATATCTGTAACTTTTAGCTACCGAAAAATTCTAAAACTGATATATTTAGATTCCTTATATTTTTACGAGTCTATCGGTATTAACGGAATATTTTTGCCATCCGATGTACCAGGACACGGTTTTTGAAAACTGATCTCGTTCGGATCCGAAGGACACTAGAAATTTACGAATCTGATATTTTTAAGTTTCCCTATATTATTACGAACTATTATCAACAATTATTTCCATTTCGTTGTTTAGAATTTAAGAGCACGGGATTGCCGGATCTTAAACACTAGGGTTATATAAGCTTTGTTGACTTTTAGGGTTCCGGTTTGACTTCCGGCTTATTGATTTTATTTGTATGATTATAAAATTTTGGGGTTTTGTCCGTATTATATAATTTTAGTTCAACATCTATGGTTTATTTCATTTTGTTTGTGATTGTTTAGTATTTTCCAGTTCTCGAGATCGTTTAACTGAGTCTAGGGTTATGGGTTGACTCAATTTGACTTTTGGCGAAAATTGAAACTTTTGATTCTAAAATTCACCGAAGGATGTAAGGTCTTAGTATTTCGTTGTTGAACGTTATTTGGATATATCATCTTGATTTGGTGTTAGGAATTAGATAGATGATTTGATTGATGTACGAATGTTGAATCAACCGATAGTTGGATTTTCTATTTTGTCTTGAGGGTTCTCTTTTTCTCAAGATTAAGAATTCTTGTGTTTAATCTTATTTAGAATTTGGTTCTTAACTTAATTCGATTTTCAAGGTTTCGGTTTTTGGTATTAGACTTCTAGGATTATTTTCTAAAAATTATGAAAATTTCAGGGGTTTACAATAACTTAAGAGGAACAAATATGTAACTACATACCTGCAATGAGACCGTAGTCATCAGGGTCGGCTTCTTCCTATATATTTCCTTCGTCTTCCTCTTCTAATTCCACATCCTCAATTGGAGCTCCATGCATAGCATAGACCCTAGCTGTTGTGGTGGCTTTGCTAGTATTGGTATTCCCATTTTTGGATTCGGTCACACCGACTACTCCTTTAGATTATGAAGGACCAGTAGTTGTATATTGTGGACAATGAGTTGATATGTGTCCTACTTTCTATAGATGAAACAAGTCGCACCATTCTTCTTTGGGCAAGTAGAAACCACGTGTCCACTTCACCACAATAATAACATTTTTGCTGGAGATGTGGGCAATTTCTTGGGTAAAAAGCACCCTTACAATTCCAGCATGAAATATTACTTCTTTCAACGTTTCTACCTTTCATATTTTCCACAGTTTTAAAGAACTTCTTTTTCTTTGGAACAAAACTTGTTCCTACATCATCATGAGTCCTTTTTCCAAATGTCTATCCACATTTCCTATATCTTTCAACCTCATACTTCTTGGCTTGCTCAATGATTTGAGCTTTTTCCACCATAGCTACAAAATCTACGATTTCAAACTCAGCCAATCTCCTTTGAAAATTTGGCTCTACCCCGGCCATAAATGTTTGTCTCTTTAATTCATCACTATCTTGATAAGTATCTAGGGAAAATTGCAACAATCGGTTGTGTAAACCCCGATTTTCTCAGTAGTCAAGTAAACTTCGGGAACCAGAAAGTGAAACCCTAAATCGGATTAGTTCAAGCCTTGTGAGAGAAACTTGGAAACCCTATATCCAGCTTTTCTTCGGTTTCATATCCAAAGAAATCTTATAAAATAATTTAATGTGAAATATTGTTTTAAAGTATATTTCAAACCATAGAAAGTTTTAATTTCGAAAAATTTTCTATTCCGAGCCTTCCCGAGCCCCATTACGGAAAAGCGAGCCTCGGGACTAGAAAGTCAAAAAAACATTCTGGAATACTCTTTAGAACCAAAATTTTATAAGGATTTCAAAAATATAAGTTTTATAATTTTTCGGGCTATAAAAATTACAGTTATAGCCTTTTTCCCATATTTTCTTTACTACCGGTAAAGTAGATGTCTTGTCTACTATTTATCACTATTCACAAGTGCAATCTACAATGCATACTACCCATGCCCTAGTCTTACATCCTTTCAACTGCTCATTATATTTTCTTTTCCAAGAAATTTTATTTCTTACTAAATTATTACATTTAATACATTTTATTACATAAATTACAATTTCAAATAAAATTATATCTCTCTCTCCCTCTCACCCCATGTGGCCGGTGCACCTCCCCCCCTTCCCCCTCTTTTTCCCCTCAATTTGTTTTGTTTTCTCCTTTTTATAATACAACAAACCCTAATTTACTTAATATATATACTCATCTACACTCTCTCTTCTCATTTCTACTCTTTCAAAATTTTTAACAAAGCAAAATCCTCTCTTCTTCTTTCCTCTTTGCCGTGACCCACACCCCCCTCACACACACCTACACCAAGCTCTTTTCTTCTTCATTTCTTCATCAAATCCTTCCTTAAGTGATGATTCTTAAGCTTTATTACTACTTAATCTTGTAATGGCAAGATTATTCATGTGTGTTTTCACTTTAAATCCCCATGAGCAAGTGCTAGGGATAAAAAAATGCTAATACATGAATATCAAGCCATCACAAGAGTAAATCTTGTGTTTGATGAGCGTTTGTTGAAATATTATCATGTTCATGCATATAAAAGTAGAGATCTTACATGAAAAATATATGTTCATACTCTTAAAATCCTTTTCATGCACTATAAGTAGTGAATCTAGCACTTAGACACTCATATTATACTTGACATTCATGTTCATATGGATATTTTGTGTTTTCATGCATTAATGCTCATAAAGATTTAGTCTTGAGTATATATTTGTGATAGTTGGTAGATCTTTATGTAGATAAGACAAGGAACTTAAAAAGAGAAGGTTTTTGTAAGAAATGTTCAAAAGAAAATTCGTATGACTTCAAAGCCCTATTTTAAAAACCCTTGTAACAACTTTGAAACTCATGTTTTATATAAAAAAATGAAGGGTATAAGTAATAGATATCATTAAGTAATGATTTTTTATAAGTTGAAATGAGTTTGGATGAGAGTAATGTGTAAAACAAGAAGTAGAATCAAGATGGAAATTTTTGAGTTAATAGTCAACTTGTAAAATTCGTAACTTTGGATGATGCCTATGTAAACACCTATTATTCAAGATCAAAATGAATGTTTTGTATGTTAAATGAAGTCCTTTGGTAGTGGATATAGTAAAGTCTTAAATTTTAATGCATTACACAAGTTTTCCTAAAGGAATCATTCAAAAGAAAATGGATTTTCTAAAATTCGGATTTTTGAGTAAAGCCTATTTGAAAACAAAGTTGCAAAGTGAAAAAAAGTAACTTTTTATGTAGAAATGAAGGTCTTGGGTAGTATAGGTGATGAAGACTCATTTTTTTATTAAGATAGCTAGAAATTCCTAAAAATGAAATCCAAAACACTAGTGTGGTGTCAAAATTAGAAAATTGGATTTTCAAGTAGTTATTGTTGGAGTCTTGCAAAAATTTAGGAGTTTGAAAGTTTGTTTTACCAAAAATCATCAAGATCATGAATACATTGAAATCATCACATGTCATTCATGATAGGAAATCATTCATACTTCATATATACTTAAATCATCAACTAAATACATTTCAAACAAGTGCAAAACTATTTTTCGGAAAAGGGGAATGGTTACTGATCAGATCTGATCCCTCTGTTCTATGACCCAAATGTTTTCAAAACTTGAAAATAATATTATAATTAGATATATCTTTCAGAGTAGATAGAAATCGATATAAAATTTTCAAAATTCTGAGTTAAAATGACCAAGTTATGGCCGTTTTTAGTTGGAAATTCCGCAAATAACGAGAATTACGAATTTGACTAGTTTTAATGCATAGTTTAGATTAGTTAAGTGATGAAGTACTCACTAGGGTATTATTCTTTGGTAGGTGATCCCGAGACCGATGAATCCCTGCCACCCAATTACTACTATTAAAAGACCGGCGTACCATGGCCGAGTGAGTATCACTTCCAATTTCAATTATTACTTGTGATTGTAATGATAGCTGCTGTAAACCCCCGAATATTTAATAATTCTCAAAAATAATTATAAAAGTTTAAGTATCAAAATTAAATCCTAAAAATCGACTCAAGATAAAAACCAAATTCTAGACCGAGTCAAACACCGGAAACGAAACCCTAAAACTCGAACCAAGTTAAAACTTAATTCCAAATGAGAACAAAAACGAGTTTTCTCAATCTTGAGAAAACAAGAACCCTTGAAACGAAATATAAAGTCTAACTACCGTTTAATCAACGTCCGTACATCAATTAAATCACCTAACCGTTTCTAACACGCAAATCAAGACAATATATCCAAATAACGATCAAAAAAATCTTAAAACCTTCGATAAATTTCAGAAATCACAAATTTCAAATCACAAATTTCAAATTTCACCAAAGTCAAACTGAGTCAACTCATAACCCTAGACTCGGTTAAACGATTCCGAGAACTAAAAACTATTAAATAATCACAAATAAAATAAATATAAATTTCGAGCTAAAATTCTAAAACAATCAAGACTCAAAAATTATACGATCTTACGAAATAACTCAGTAAAATCGGAAATCAAAACGGAACCTTAAAAGTCAACAAGCCTATAACAAACCCTAGTGTTTAAGATCCGGCAACCCCGTGTTTACAAACCCTAGAAAACGAAATTAAGTTAATGACCTAGAATAGTTCGTAATAACATAGGGTAACATAAAAATATCAGATTCGCGAATTTTGAGTGACCTTGGACCCAAAGGGATCGGTTCTCGAAAAGCGTGTCCGGAGCTCGGAATATTAAAAATATTCCGTTTATACCAATAGACTCGTAAAAATACAAGGATTCCAAAAATATCAGTTTTAGAATTTTTCGGTAGTTAAAAATTACAGATATCGCAATATTACGTGTATTTTTATTACTACCGGTACTTTAATTATCTAGTCCACTATTCATAGTACTTTTCTACTATTCATTACTATTTCACTATCTCTACTTTTTCTTACAATTTCTTACACCTACATATCTATTTTCTTACTTTTTTCATTTCTAATACAACTTTACTTACATCAACTTTACACATTACTTCTTTATTACACAAACAAATAAAAATAAAACAATTTCTCCCTCTTCAATGCACAAAACCGGCGCCTCCCCCCTCTACTTGCATCCATTTAATTTTTCTTTTTCAAATTATTTTATTACATCTAAAATTCACTCCAAAAATTCTATAAATACCCCCTTCCTCTTTCATTCTTTCACACAATTCTTTACACTACCAAAACTCTCTCAAAATCTCTCCACAAATTCTCTCATCAAGAATTCTCTCTACCAAAACTCTCTCAAACCAATTCCTCACAAAAATCATCTCTCATACATAAACTATCTACCTCATATCACTACTCACATAATACCCATTTCATTTACCATCTCCATACCTCTTACATACTTTAGGTAATATTTCTTCCATCTATTATTCATCCATGTCATGTAACTTAACATGACTATGGTGTTGTTTTGAAACTCATATGAGTAGTAAAAGCAACAACATGTTCATGTTTTGTTCTTGTACATAAGCTTCCTATTTTATTATGTTGTTATTATTATTGTGATTATTTGCTTATATTATAGTTATGTATTATGTATATATATTTATTTAGAGCATATAAGCTCATTTGTTATTTATTTATTTCTTAAGTTATGCAATTTATTTATTTTATGCAATTATTAAGACTAGTCTTTCTAGTCTTAGACTTGTCCATATCAAGTCAAAACAATCTTTTATTTATTTTCTCTTTCGGGACTAGTCCATTCTTAGTCCCGGGATGCCTTGATAAAGCTAAGGCTCCAATACTTGACGGGATTCCTTGATGAAGCTAAGGTTCCCAATGCTTGATATTTTATTTTCTTACTTATTATTTTTTAGTATTTTCTTATGTTCTTATTATTTTATATGCTCATGATACTTGCATTTGCATAATGTTAATGTCTCAACTAGTCTAAAAATAGAATCTTGTTTTACTAAATGAACTCAAAGCTAAGTTTCCAATTATATGATTTACCACAAAAAATGAAGTTATTATCAACAACCTAGAAATAGAATAATACAAGTTTTCTCAAGTTTTCTTAAATAACAAAGATAGTTTTACCAAGAAAACATAAATAAATATTTTCCTTGTATTTTATGGTAATCTAAGTTTTTAGAAAAATAAATCGTTAATATCGAAAGTTTAAGACTTAAATTCTTTTCTAAACTAAGGAACAAACTAGTTTTCAAAGTTAAGACAAAAATCAACTCATCAAGTTATGAACCCACTTAGGAAAAATAATGATTTTCAAATTTCTAAAAGAAGGAACTAATTTTCAAAGGAATATAAATGAGGTAAGATTTATAATAATGGATTTTATAAAAATGATTCTTTTCAAAAGAAATGAAAGAACAAGTTTTGGAAAGCAAAAGCTTATATTTTAGAAATGAATATAAGAAGACAAAATTCATTTTCTAAAACCATCCTAAATACAAAATTATAAAAAGGTTTTGAACAACCTAATATACTTTTTGATAAAAATAGATCTTTTATCACTAGAAGCGAAATTTATGAAAAACTAAGGTTAAAAGGAAAATTTACTTGTTTTGGAAAAGGAAATGAAGAAAATAAAATAAGAATATACTCATTTATAACAACCTAGTAAAAATATAAAGTTTCTTTAAATACTTGAAAAGAAAATTTCAAAGTTAAAGTTTAAATGAATTGTTTTATGAAATAAATTGTTGAGACACTACCATTAGGATTTTTGCATATAAAGTGAGCATACCTATATATTCAAAAGTGTTTATCAAATATATATTTATATTGTTACAAAAGGATTTTCTTTAAAATGAAGTTGAGTTAGAAAATGGATTTTTGCAAAAGTTTAGAAAATTCGTTTTAAATCTGTACCTGACGTTTTCGGAACCCAAATGACCTTTTATGACCAAGATAAGTTTAGAAATGGATAGAACTTTTCGAATAGGTAGAAAACGGTATATCATATGCGAAATTCCGAGTTAAAATGAGCAAGTTATGGCCATTTTAAGTTGGAATTTCTTCTTATACGATTTTACCGCGATTTTAAGTAAAGTTTAGAATCTCCAAGAATAGAAATTCATGAAACTTATCCCGGGTATTTCTTTTGTCTAGGTGACGAAGGATACGAGAATACCCTACCCGAGGATTACTACGACTAAGAAGATAGCGAAATGGACGAGTGAGTTATTCCTTCTAATTTCGTTACCTTGCTTGTGCTTGTAATGTAGTAGCATTAGTATACTAAGAAAAGATAAAAACGAATATATTTGGGGATTTCGGGATTATGCATATGTATGATTCTATGTTTATGCGTGAATTGAGAATTAAGAATATCGCAACTTCGATCTGCTTGTTTAAATAATTTTGTTTACTTACTTGTATGATTGTTTATTGTTGCTAAATTGATTGATCGCCCCTAATAAACCTTAATAAGGTTTGACCTAAGAACAATAAAACGTTCACGCATAGCATCCATCGAGTCACATCTATTTCGAAGGCTGCTACTCCTACGCGTAGAGTTGGATTGGCTGTGATCGTGCGGTGCCACGGGCCATGTTCCTTCCTGGAGAATCCAAATCGCTCGGGGAAAGCGACTCTAGGTTCGGAGCCGAGCCAACCGAACGCTGTGGGTGAGGACCTGGGGACTAGCAGTAGAAGGTCGAGGACCTTCAACCCCGATTCCCTAACCTTTGATACGGAGGGGTAAATCCGTTCTATATATGGTTTCCGGATGACTATATATATTCGCGTAATCATGTGATTGTTGCATTGTATGCATAGCATATGTGTGATTAAATAAATAAACTTGTTTGAAAATATGGTGCGAATGAAAAGGAATATCTCACTAAGCTAGTTGTAGCTTATACCCCTATAGATTTTGTTGAAACAGGTATATTCGTGGATTAAATTTGAGGATCATGACATTAAGGAAGTCATGGACGGATGATTAAGGATATGGAATCATACGATGAAGAAATTTTGTAAGGTTCTTTATATGTGCTAACCTATATGATTAGGGACGTATATTTATTTGAAGATAATAGAAGATATGCCTTAAGAATTGAAATGTGATATGCTTATGTTTTATATTAAGTATTCTCTTTGCCTTGTTACTTATTTATTATCAATGTAAATTGCGCTACTCCGATGCGTCCCCTTGGTTGTGATGTACGCCTTGTACATAATATGGAAGCCTTTGCATGACTAAGGTAGTCATTCCTAGGCTTTAGTATTGTGTACGGCGGACTGCCACGTTTAGGGTACCCCTCGGGGCGTGACAGCTGCACTAGTTACTTATCAATGATAAAATGAATATGCATGATGGGGTTGAATGGAATTATATTTGTCTGCTGCTGTTATGTGAAGTTAAAATTAAAGGATATCGAAGCCGGGTGATAAATCAGTACTTGTATAGATGAGCTAGGATTGATTTTTTGCGAACAGTGTTTGATCACCTAAATGAACCGGTATAATTGATTACTCGAAATTGAAGATAAACTTCAACTCATTCATAACATGATGGGGATGGAGCATTAGCATTTGTTGGTTTTTCGTGATCCATAAAATGAATATGAGTTGGTTAATCGTGATCCATAAAACGAATATGAGTTGGTTAATCGTGATCCATAAAACGAATATATGAGTTGGTTGATCGTGAGCCTAAACGGCGTCGTACCGCAGGATTCGTTAATCTACTAACCCAGGATGGAGGGCGTAAGTCCATCCATATATGATTTCTGGCTGGTCATATGTTTGTTGAATTTACGTGTTTGATGCATACCATTTGTCTTATTAATCATTTGCTTGAATGATATGTTTTAATTGCAATATGGAAGTTTTCACTCACTAAGCTAGTATAGCTTACACTCCTATAGTTTTTATTTGTTACAGCACAAGTTTATTTGGCTTAGGCCAAGGCAGGCTACAGCTTAGGTACAGGAGCTAGGCGTTTCCTATAGAAGTTGTCTTCAATTTTTGTTTAGACTTCCATAAGAAACTAAAAGACTCTGGATGACTGTATTGGACCTTTAAATATTATTTTACTGGGGAATGCCCGTTAAACTTTGTAACTTTTATACATGCGTTTTGATTTATTATCTAATGCTATTGAATGTTGCGTTAAACTTCTTAACTCCATTGAATAGAGTATTCTATTGTCGTAAATGGATGCCTTACATCTATACAAGACTCCCGAAAGACTTGGATAGTAATTCAAGAGTTTTATATGGCATGTAGCGGACTATTACGTTTAGAATACCCCTATGGAGCGTGACAGGTTGTACTCGTTTCATATTCATCAATGGTTTTATTGCCCTGTGTTAGATTCATCAAGTCAGCACTATGTTTCGCCTTTAGGCTGCTTGGGAAGTACTCCTTCAAAAACTTCTGTCTAAATACTTCACAGGTAATGGGTTGTGGCAATGTCCTTTGCTTGGAATTCCACCATATTCTTGCTCTTAACCTTAGCAAATACGTTCCATATGGCACCCTTAGAGCTTCTGGTACATGGAAAACATTAAGGATCGCTTAATCTGAGCTAGCCAGTCCTCAACTTCTTTTAGCTTTCCTAGTAATCCTTCAAAGTGCCTATTGCATTTAATGAATTTCGCCAACAAATTCCTTTGCGAACATAAAGGTGGTAGTGGTGGTAATTTTTGTTCACATCGAGGAGGCCTTTGCACCTCGGCAGCAGATTCATCAGGGTTCACTGGTTCATTTTCCTTAATTTCAACCGGTGTAGCATGCTTTTCATTTCCTCTAGGGGGTACTGGAGGCATTACTGGTGCCTCCACTGGTGGTGTTGCATTTGTTGCTTGCATATTTTGCAAAACTTGCAAAATCAATACATTTTGTTGTTGAAGGCCTTGCAAAACATCTTCCAATTGGTTTGGAGTTGGTGCAGGAGCATTTGCTAGTGGATTTTTAGATATTCTCACATTTCTACTCCTATCTATTCCTCTTGGCATCCAATTACCACCAAACAAAATATTGAAGTTAAATAAGGACCCGTATTTACTAAAGATCATCAAAGACAATCATATATTTCACATATAATTTACATATCCGAAAACATATATATAGTTCCTGTAAACCCCGGTTTTCTTAGTAACCAAGTAGACTTCGGGAACCGGAAACCAAAACCCTAAACCAGATTAGCTTGAGCTTGGGAGAGAAACCTAAGAACCCTGGATCCAACTTTCCTTTGACTCTAACTAAGGAACTTTTGTAAAATGATTTGATCTAGATATTGTTCTAAAGTATATTTTAGACCATAAAAATATCTTATTTTGAAAAATTTTCTATTCCAGGCCTTTCCGAGATCTATTACGAAAAAGCAAGCCCCGGGACTCGAAATTCGAAAAATATTCCGAAATAGTCTTTAGAACCAAAATTTAATAAGGATTTCAAAAATATATACTTTATAATTTTTCGGTTTATAAAAATTACAGATATAGCCCTTTTCTCTTATTTTCTTTACTACCGGTAAATTAATTATCTTGATTACTATTTATTACTATTCACAAGTATAAGCCCATACCCTACTCACACTCACAAACCATACCCTATTTTTACATCCTTACAACTAAACCATACCTTATTACATCACATTCCTTACAATTACTTTTCCAATAAATTTCATTGCACATTTTAATTTGAAAAATTTTACAAAAATTGTTTTCTCCCCCTCTTCTCTCCTATGGCCGACGCACACCCCCACTCTTTTACCCTTAATTGTGTTTTTTTATTCAATTTATTAAACCATTAACCTTAATTTACTTCTCTATATATATCCATTTTACTCTCTCTCCTCATTTTTACTCTTTCATTTTTTTCACTCAAGTAAAAACTCTCTCTTTTTTCTCCTTGATGCCATGACCCCCTATCACACACACCACACTCACACAAATTTATTTTCATTCTTCATTTCTCCTCTTATTTCAAGCTTTAGGTGATGAATCTTTACCTTTCTACCATTAAACCTTGTAATGGCAAGACCATTCATGAGTATTTTCATCTTTAAGTCCCCATGAGCTCTTGCTAGGGACAAGAAAATACTACTGCATGAATATCAAGCCATCACAAGAGTAGATCTTGTGTTTAAATGTGTTTTTATAGGATGATATTCATGTTCATGCATGTAGTAGTAGAGTAAAATAAAGATTTTGCACAAAAATCTATTTTCATGTTTTCAAACTCCATTTCATCCGTCTTAAGTAGTAGATCTAGCATTTAAATGCTCATATTATACTTGACATTTATGATCTTATGGATATTTTGTGTTTTGGTGCATTAATGATCATAAAGACCTTTGCCTTTTGTATATAAATATTGTAGTTTGTAGATCTTTAAGTAGAGGAGACAAGAAACTCAAAAAGAAAATTAATTGTTTGAAATGGTCAAATGAAAATTCGAAGGTTTCAACACCATGCCTTAAAAACCCTTTTATCAACTCCAAAACTTGTGTTTTATATGAAAAATGAAGAGTATATATAATAGATATTATCAAGTGATGATTTTTATAAGTTGAGATGGGATTTGCTAAGAATAATATGTAAAACAAGTAGTAGAAATAAAGTAGAAAATTTTGAGTTGCTTGTCATTTTAAGAAATTCGTAATTTATGAGTAACAGCATGAAAACACCTATTTTTCAAACTCAAAATGAAAGTTTTATTTAATAAATGAAATCCTTAAGGGATAGGTATATTAGAGCCTTAAATTTTAAAGTATCAAATGAGTTTTTCTCGAAGAAATCACTTTAAAACCCTTGGTACAAAATTCGGATTTGGGAATAGCCCCTATTTGAAAACATGTTTACAAAGTGTAAAATGGGATTTTTATGAAGAAATGAAGACCTTAAGGAATAGATGTAATAAAGATTCAAGTTTAGCAAGGATAACTAGACTTTCCTAAGAAATAATTGCAAAACAAAAGCAAATTATCAAAGTCATGAAACTAGTCTTCTCAAGAGTAAGTATTTATGGAGTCTGACAAAATAAAGAGTTTCTAAAATTTCATATTACTAATATAGTCAAAAACATGCATACATCAAGCTCATAACATGCCATCCATGATAGGAAATCATCAATATTGCATATATATTTGATCTATACAGTAGAAACATTTCAAACATTCACAAAACTATTTTTCGGAATTGGATTTCGCTACTGATCAGAACTAATCATAATGTTTCAAGACCTAAACGTTTTCAAAACTTGGAAATAATATTAGAAATAAATAGATCTTTCGAAGTAGATATAAATCGATATATAATTTGTGAAATTCCGAGTTAAAATGACCAAGTTACTATCATTATAAATTGGGACTTCCACAAATGACGAGAATTACGGAATTACGAAATTACTAGTTTTGTTTAATAGTTTAGTTTAGTTAAGTGATGAAATACTCATTAGGGTATTTCTTCCTTTTTAGGTGACCCTGAGATTGACGATTCCCTTCCACCGGACTATTATTACTAGAGGACCGGTGTTCCAATGGCTGAGTGAGTATTTTTCCGATTCCATTTACTGTATGTGATTGTAATGATAGTTGCATTAGATTTTAGGCAAAGATAAATGAATATGTATGGTGAGGATAAATGGGAATTATGTATGTTTGCTGATGATATGAGAAAATGAATATAAGAATATCGAGGCTGGGTGATTAACTATTGGTTGTATAGATGAATTTGGATTGATTATCTGTAATTATTGATTGATCACCTAAGGAATTTGCATAACTGACTATTCGAAATTGATAAGTAATATGGACTCATTCATATCACAAATGGGGATGGAGCATTAGCATTGGTTGGTTGCTCGTGATTCAAAAACGAAGTAAAAAGTTGGTTAATCATGATCCGTAAACGAAATAATGAGTTGGTTAACCGTGATCCATAAACGAAATTATAAGTTGGTTGACCGTGATCCAAAAACGGCATATTTTAGTAGTACCGCAGTATTCGTTAATCTGCTAACTTAGAATGGAGGGTGAAATTCCATTCACATATGATTTCTGGCTAGTCATATGTCTATTGTTTTCCATATGTTTGATGCATATCACTCGCCTGATTAATCACTTGCTTGTATAATGTGTTATGAATGTAATCTTGGAAGTTCTCACTCACTAAGCTAGTGTGGCTTACGTCCCTACAATTTTTATTTGTTGCAGCACTCGTTTGTCTGGCTTAGACAGAGGCACCCTATGGCTCAGGTATAAGAGCTAGGCGTTTCCTTTAGAAGTTATATTCATTTATGTTTAGACTTCCATAGGATATCGAAAGACTCTGGATGACTATAATAGACCTCTTAACAATATTATTTTGCGGGGGAATGCCCTTTAGTATATGTAACTATTTATATGTGTTTTGATTTATATTCTAATGCTATTGAATGTCGATTTAAACTCTTTATCTCCATCGGTTCAAGTATTCTATTATCGTAAACGGATGCCTTATATCTATACAAGACTCCCGAATGACTAAGATATTAATTCGTGGGTCTTATATGGCACATGGCGAACTGTTACGTTTAGGGTACCCTATGAGGCGTGACAGTTTAAGTTGATATCAGAGCACTAGGTTATAAAGCATGACAATAGAACTTAAAAAAAAAAAAAAATTTGAACCTAGAAGTTAGACAAATAAGTTAAAATGGAGTTAAAGTTTTAGGCTAATTAGAAGCCTTTTCTTGTTGTAGGTCTCTCTGGGAGAGACCCGTTAGCGTGCTAGGAATTTTACGAAGAGGACGGATGAGACTTTTGTGGAGTATCGGTTAAGATTAAGGGAGCTATGTGAAGATTTTGCTTTGGCAAGAAGTCCCCGAACTTTGGGAGAAATGTTTTGACTTTAGAAAGAAGGGTTAAGGTATACTAGATGGGCATCAGTTGTGGACCAAGTGAGGTATGACCCCATGAGGAGAAGGAGATGGACCAAGTTAAAAACCATCTACACCATAGAGAGAATCATGGTGGAATATGGGTATGAGCCCATGACGAGGGAAGCCACTTTCATCCTGAAAAACGAAGGGAACCCAACCCCTCCAGACTTCCGAGTATGGACTAGCATAGGACCCCTCTATGTTTATGCACATGACGACCTCTTTGAGCATCAAGAATGGAATATAGCAGACGCACGGAGTCACATAGTTTGGCATGCCATGTACTTAGACATCCCTCCACCCCATATAGGCATCCAGCCTCCAGCCGCTAGAGATGTCGGTATGCAATTGATTAATGCACCTGTACCAGGAGGAAATAATGAGATTAAGGAGGTTAAAGAAGAAGTAGAGGAAGAGGAGGAAAAGGAGGATCCTGAAGAGGACCCGAACTGGGCAGAAGAGGTAGTGCCAAAGACCCCTACCACTCCCATAGGGATGGAGGAAGATGTGAACCATGAGCCAACCAAGCCATGTGGGATTTTGATCGAGACCTAGAGATCGCTAATTGTGGTAGAAGGGAACCCGAGATAGATCCCACAGTTTAGAAAGACATCTATGTTGAGAATGAGTACCCTCTAGTGATTAATGAAGTGATTCCTGAACCCGTGGTCCCTGAACCAATGGAGGTGGATAATGAGGATGAGATGATTATGAGAGAAGGTTGGGAAACCGTAGACCTAGTGTGGGAAGAAGCGGGAAGAGAGTTAAGGATAGAAGAAAACAATGTTGATGAACATGAAATGAGAGTTGGTGAGGAAGAAGAAAACCATGAGGAAGAGCAAGAAGTGGGAGGAAATGAGGAGGATGAGGAGCATGACCGCGAAGATTTGGTCCGACCCACTAGGAGAAGAAGACTAACGGTGAGAGAATATCTAAGCCAGTTCGTCCGTAGGGATGATGGCGGTTCTTCTAGTAGAGGACGGCTCCCAAGCTCGACCCCTAACGACTCGAGTGAAGATTGAGGAAAAGGAAGTAAGTTTGACCCATAGAGTCCAAGTAGAACTTTTTGGTAGAAGGTAATGTGGGATGCCAATTTGCCTTAGGTTTCCTTTGATGGCTTAGCATGTGTTTCTTTTCTTTTCTTGTATCTTTTGTTTTGTTGTCGGCTAGAAGGTGACGTGTAGGACTAAAGTTAAATTAATAGCTTGCCAAGTTTTGCGAACTTAAAAAAATTTCAATGTAAATCATTGTATGGCTCGCTCAATTAATGAAGTACTATGTTTTGTTTCAAAGGAAGGAAAATGCTATTCTTTTATATTACAAAGATTCACAGATTTCGAACAATCATGTTATGTATTAGCTATAAATGACATTAACCATACTTAGTTGCGTGAGCACCACTTCATTCATATTGTCATTTTGAGCTTGTGATTTTATTACCTTATATGAGTTCTTTCGATTTATGGCTTTCTTATAATAATATGAAGATTTATGAGATTGATTTCCCTTTTTGAAATTTTATGATTTCTCCAATTTTTTTGTCATGAGCCTTGTATGTTGAATCAACTTTTACAAATTTAAAACTTTAAGAAGACACTAAAACTTACCAAATAATGTGCAACAGACGTAATCAAATGAACCATAGCCCTGCCCGAATGAGGCTAGTAATGAGAATCTACCCAACTACCCACAAACTAATCAACAAGAGGCAGCACCCCTAAATCCTCAAACAGTGATGATGAATGCAATAGAACGACTAACAAACTTGCTAAATGCATTTATCCTAACACAGAACCTGCACCAACAGCCTAATCCCGAACAAAGCATGAGGGATTCACCACCACCACCACATGCAACTCATAGAGGGATGACTGCAAAAATTCCTCTACCCCTAAAAGAATAATCTTACAATGCACCTTTTCCACCCCCTCCACGTTACAGGAGGTATCAAAGTAGCTCTTTGCCAGACTTCATCAAAAGTAATCGTTATTTTGATGGGGCATTTGGAAAACCTGATGAAGCAGAAGACTAGTTGGCGCAAGTTGAGCTCTCTTTCACTGCATATGAGATTCCCCCATACCTCCAATTGGAGTATGGAACTTACATGCTAAGGTATAATGCCAGGGTGTGGTGGTAATCTAAGAGGAGAAGCTTGGCTCCACCTGTGACATGGAAAACCTTCCGCAAGGAGTTTTTGGAAAGCTACTTTCCCTCTAGTCTCAGAGTATAGTATAGCACCGACTTCTTCACGCTAAGCAGTGGGGGAGATCCATTGAGCAATATGAAACAGAGTTCAATCATTTACTTCAGTATGCACCAGAATCATTCCGAGATAGTGAAGAGCTGAAAAAGCAAGTCTTCTTGGGAGGTCTAGATGAGGACTTGAAAATCAAATTAGAGGAATCCGGGCTAAAGACTTATCTGGAATTGATCAAAAAAGCCCACGTGATTGAAGGGGCTAAGAAAAGGAAGTACCATGAACCAGAAAAGAGAATACTTGGAAAGAGGCAGCTTGACGCCTCAAGTTCTGGCTACAAGGGCAAGAGATATAGGCCCTATCAAGGATTTAAGGACAACACAAGTGGGAAGCCCACTTAATCTAAGGCCAACATTACTTGTTGGAAGTGCAAGGAAAATCATTACCCAAGGCAATGTCCACAGTTAAGGAATAAGTGCTTCTTTTGTGGCGAGTCTGGTCACATGGTTTATTGTCACACCCCGAAGGGTATCCTAAGCGTGGCAGTCCGCCGTACACAATATTAAAGCCTAGGAATGACCGCCTCAGTCATGCAAAGGCTTCCATACTATGTACAAGGCGTCTAACACATAGAGGAGACACATTGGAGAGATACATTTTATATTGATACACTTGAGTAACAATATAAAGGAAATATAATTTACTATACTTCAGATACAAATCACTATACTTCAAAATACAAATCATTGAACCTCAATTACATTCATCCACAGACTTCCCTACATAAACTATTACAAGGCAAATAATAAAACCTAGCTAATAACTTCAAGCATTCTCATTTCATGCCGGAATCCCAAAGTCATTCTCGGCTCCAACCATCTCGTCCCCACTTAGCATTCTTGAGATGACCTGTTCATTCAAACATCTATTGAGGTATAAGCTACACTAGTTTAGTGGGAATTCTCTTAATTCTATACCATAACAAGCAAGTTATAAATCATCCATATGCTATGCATGAACAAACACGTGAGCAAGCAATTATGCATGGGTATCCGGAACCCACACACAGAACGAATTTACGCCCTCCATATCTTGGGTTAGGGATGGTATTGAAGTCTACACGACCGCTGCTAGTCCCCAAGCCCTCGGCTCATAGCACTCGCCTCGGCTAGGCTCACACATGGAATGCATCCCCGATGCACCTTAGTTCCATGAATGAGCTCTGATACCGGCCTTATTATCCCAACGAATCATCGAACCATACTGATCGACCTGCGTAGGAGTAGCATGCTACCAAATGCAATATGTCCGATGTAATGCATAACCAATTTAAATTTTTTCTTAGGTCAAAATATTCATACATTCTTTAGAGTGACCAACCAATATCATACACATAACATAAATATGAACACTGCAGTTATCCAATCAAATCGTGGTTTCGATATGCTTTAGTATTCTTTGGTATACATTCATCACAGTCTCATCATGTATCCCATCCCCATTTATATCGATTTTTATCTTGCTCCTATACTTCTAATACGACTAGCTACAAGCACAAGCAAGGTAATAAAATAAGAAGAAGACTCACTCAGCCATTGGATCACCAGTCTCTTAGTAAAAGTAATTCGGTGGTAGGAAATCGTCGATTTCGGGATCACCTAAAAAGGAAGAAATACTCTAATAAGTATTTCAACTCAAACTAATCCAAACGATCTTATACAAACTATCAAATTCGCAATTCTCGTCCTAAGCGAAAATTCCAACTTAAAACGGCCATAACTTGGTCATTTTAACTCGGAATCTCGCAAATTATATATCAATTTTATCTACTTCGAAAGATCTATCTGATTATAATATTATATTTAAGTTTTGAAAACATTTAGGTCTCAGAACAGAGGGATCAAATCTGATTAGTAACGGTTTCCATTCTGAAAAATAATTTTGTAAATGTTTGTAATATTTCTATTATATAGATTAGTTATACATGCAATATGAATTATTTCTAACATGAATGACATGAGATGAGCTTAATGTATGCATGATCTTGATGATTTTTGCTAAAAGAAAATTTTATAACTTTTTATTTTGCAAGACCATAATAATAACTACTTATGAAAAATCTAGTTTTCTAACTTTGATCATTTCCATTTGTTTTGGATTTATTACTTAAGAAAATATAATTATTTTTGTTAAAATTGAGTCTTCATTATATATATATTACTTATGACTTTCATTTCTACATAAAAATTTCCATTTTACATTTTGTAAACATGTGTTCGAGTAGGATTGATTCCAAAATCCGAATTTTGTAAAAATTAGTTTTTGAGTGATTCCTTTAAGTAAAAATCATTTGATATTTAGAAAATTAGGGGCCAACCATACATAACCACTAAGGATTTCATTTTTACATAAAATTTGCATTTTACACTTTGTAAATATGTTTTCAAATAGGATTTACTCAAAAATCCAAATTTTTAGAAATCCACTTTTTAAATGATTCCTTTGGGAAAAACTTGTTCAATGCATTAAAATTTAAGACTTTATGGTACCTCTTACTTAAAGACTTCATTCAATACATAAAACTTTCATTTTGAGCTTGGATAATAGGTGTTTTCATGGCCTTCATCCAAAATTACGAATTTCATAAATTGACTACTAGCTCAAATTTCCCATCTTGATTCTATTTCTTGTTTATACCTTAATCTCATCAAAACTCATTCCAACTTGTAAAAATCACTACTTAATGATACCTATTACCTATACCCTTCATTTTTCACATAAACATGAGTTTTTGAGTTGATATGTGGTTTTCAAAATTAGTCTTGGTTGGATCCGAATTTACAAAATTCTTTTTGGTCATATCTTTTGATAAAATCTATCTATACTTATGAAAATCCATTCATACATATCCTATCTTAAGAGCCTTTCATATCTTGAATAAAAACTTCATTTTTGAGTTGGAAAACATGTTTTTAAAATATGTCTTGACCAAAATCCGAAATGAGATTTTTATTTTGAAAATAACTTTTGAAATCACTTTTGATTCTTGTAAAAAGAAGTCTTGATGATATACATATATTAAGCCTTCATTATCTTAAGTAAAAATTACATTTTCACTTGGAAAGTGGTTTTTAAATAGGGGTCTTGCCAAAATACGAATTTCACAATTTTTGTTCAAGTTCAAATCTAAGATCTACACATAATATGAACATACATCTAAATGAAACCCATGGTAGTGCACAATAAACTCTAGATTAAACTTTACTCATCAAAACCTTTCATTTATGTTATCTATACCCTAAGCCCTTCAATTTAAATGAAAAATACACATTTGAAGTTGAAAAACAACTTTTCTAAATATGGTTCCATTTTCATCCGAATTTTCAAAAATGATTTTTGTTGAAAATAAAATAGATCTTGAGTTTTCTAAAACATTCCTACTATCATCATGCCACTACAATTGTTTATGAATAAAACAAAAGTCTAATGCATTTATGAACTCCAAAACACTAGATCTAGTTTTCTATACTAGTTTTAAATACATGAACACATGTGAATGAGAATATATACATAAATCATAAGCAATAACAAAAATAATAACTCAAATAGCAAGATCTATGGCATAAACGAAAATCAAAGCTACAAAAAGTTAGATCTATAAAATATAACTACTTTAAACAAGAAAATAATAATGATACAAGAGATTAACTATAGAGAAGAGGAGTGTTTCATTTTTGGCATCATCATCCTAAGCTTTTAAGCTTATGGAAGGTCATTTGATGCATGAAACTCTCATTACGCTTTTCCTATATCACCTATAGAGGCTTTAGAAGGAAGTTTACTTAAAAATCTTCAAGAAATATGCATGGAGGCTCATGGAAGAAATGGGGGCAACTTGTTCCTTGAAGAAACAAGAACAAAAAGATGAAAGAAAGAGAGGAAAAATGAGAGAGAGAAGTTAATGAATAGTAAAGAGGAAAATGTGTAAATGAAAGAGAGAGAAAATGTGTATAATAAATGAATGAAAGAAAGAAAAATAAATAAATAAAACCAAGGCAGCCAAAAAAGTGTGCTGCATGTGAAAGAGGAGGAGAGGAGAGAGAGGGTTTTGTTGAAATTTGACTCAAAATTGAATTATATAATTAATGTGTAATGTAACTTCTTTAAGAAGGAGTGGAATATAATTAATTTAGTCAAAATGGAGTAAATTAAAGGACAATGGCAGCCATAAATGAGTCAAAAATCTGCCATGAATTGATATAATAAAGTGTAAAAAGATTGAAGTGAAAAAGAAGTGATGTGTAAAAGGGGTACTTGAAGGTATGGGTTGTAAGAATACTTTCTTAACAAAATAAAATAAAATTAGAAAATTTATTCCAAATATTTGTAGCATATTTTTCATAATTAAAATTAAATAGTTATTTAAATTATTTTAGTATTTTAACAAATATGTTACCGGTATGATCAAAAAAACGAATATAGGCTATAAATGATATTTTTATAACCCGAAAAATTCTAAAAAATTATTTTATGGAAATAAAAATATTTTTAAAATATTTTTCAATTATTAAATTAATTTATTTTATTTTTAGTATCGGGTCTTAAACAGAATCTGATCCCGTAAAGCCCGAACTAACTAAATTTTAGAAAAATAAAATTTTCTATAATATATAAAATATTTATCTAAAAATATAAGGCTTTATAAGAATAATAAAATTGTGTAATGAAATAAAATTCAATAGTGCAAAAGACTAATCAATTACTGGTAGTAATGAAAATAAGATAAAAAGGTTATAATTGTAACTTTTATAACCTGAAAAATTATATAACTGATATATTTGAAAATCTTATGAAATTACGAGTCTAACGGTACTAATGGTATATTTTTGATATCTCGAGCCCCAGGACACGCTTTTCGAAGTCTGTATCCGAACGGGTTCAAAATTGGTCAAAAATTTACCAATCTAATATTTTTAAGCAAACTTATATTACTATGAGCTATTCTACACATTTAAACTACATCTCAGCCTCTAGGGTTAGGGGCACTAGATTGCCAGACTTAAACTATTGTATTCCACTTAGGGTTTCTGGGTGATTTTCCGACTTAGATCTTTGCCAATTTTGAAAACTGATATTTTATGTTTATACAACATATTTGATTTGAGAAATTTATGTTAAATTTGATTTCTATAAGTATCTAATATCTCTTGACATTTTCAGAATTCTTTGAATTGAGTTTCATTTCCGAAAGTTAATCGTTATTTACTTTTTCATAATTTGTTTTTGGGTTCTATATTACCTGATTTTATAAGTCGGAGTTAATTATGGAATTTTTCGTATGTTGTGGTTTTGGAATTGAAGTGTAAACCCCGGAAATTCTCAGTAGCTAGAAAACCCCAAGAGTTGGAAACGAAACCCTAATCCGGTCAGATTGAGTTTAGTGAATGGAGCCTAGGAACCCTAAATCCGGCTTTCCCTCGGTTTCATAGTAAAATAAATATTATGGAGTAAATGAATTTGAATTGTTGTTCCAAAGTACATTTCAAACCTTTGAAAGTTTTAAATTCGGGAATTTTTCAATTCCGGGCCTTCCCGAGCCCAATTACGGAAAAGCGTGCCCCAGGCCACGGATTCAGAAAAATGTTCTGGAATATTCATTAGAACCGTAATTTTATAAGGATTCCAAAAATATCAATTTCATAATTTTCCAGCTATAAAAATTACAGTTATAGCTTTTCCCGTGTTTTCGGAACAACCGGTAAAGTAGATGTCTTGTCTACTATTCACAAGTACAACCTACACTACACACTACCCATACCCTATTCTTACATCCTTACAACTACTCATTTCAATTTTCTTTTCCAAGAAATTTTGTCTCTAAATCAATTATCACATTTATTACATTTTCATTTACTAAATTACAAATATCAAATTTTTAAACACACACACACACACACAAGCATGATGGCCGGCGCCCCCTTGTTTTTTTTTCCTTCATTTAATTAATTTCATTCCATTTAATTAAGCTAAACCCTAATTTAAGTTGATATATATACTAAATGTTCTCTCTCTCTCTTCATTTCTTTCATTTTAATTTTTGAAAAAGATCAAAACTCTCTCTTCTTCCTCCTCCTCATTGCCGAGCACTCCCCTTCCCCATTCCCTCACATTTTCAACTTGGTTTCTTCTCTTTCTCACTTCAAGACTCCATTGGTATGTGTATGTAAGCCTTGTTTCTTCCTATTCTTGTAATGGCAAAGATATATCTTGTGTGTTTTCTCATTTAATCCCAATGAGCTCATGCTAGGGACATGAAAAACACATGAACAAGAATATCAAGCCCTCACAAGACATGGATCTAATTAGATGTGTTTTTGATAAGATCTCATCTTGTTCATGCATGTAAAGTAGTGATCTTGTACATATATTGTTGTTCATGCCATGAGATCCATGCTTTATATATCATATGTAGTAGATCTAAGGTTTAGACATTTACAACTTCATGTACATGCATGATCATAGGTTCATTTTGTTTTATATGCTTTGATGATCATAAAAATGAAGTCTTGTTCATGTATATAGATGTTAGATAGTATATCTCCACATATAGGTGGCAAGAACATTGAAAAAGGAAGGACTTTGTTAGATATGGAAAGTTGAAAATTCGATGAAATGGAAACCCTACCTTAAAGACCTCCAAAATCAACTTTAAACTCATATTTCATAAGAAAATGGAGGGTATGTGTAATAGACATGTTAAAGGAATTATTTTCATGAGTTTAGATGAGTTTGGCATAATAAAAAAGGAAAACAAGAGGTGAAGTTAGAATGAAAAATGTTGACTTTAAATGTGTAGTCAAATTCGTAACTTGTGTAATGCCTAAATAACACTTAGTATTTAAGTCTAAAATGGATGTTTTATAAGCTAAATGAGTCCTTAGATAATGTATACATTGAAGCTCCAATTTTTAATGCATTAGACAAGATTTCCCTTAAGAAAAATGTAAGAAAAGGAAATTTGGAAAATTCGGATTTTCACAAATAGCTTATTTAAAAACATGTTTACCAAATGAAAAATGTGAATTTTTATGCATGAATGGAGGCCATGACTATTATAGACTTTGAGAACCTATTTTTAGTTAAATAATAAGTAGATTACAAGATTAAAACCAAAGAAACCCTAAGGAGTATAATGTGGGAAAATAGCTTCTTAGAATTAGTCTTTATGAGACCTTCCCCAACACTTAGAGTTCCTAAGAGTTTATTACTACAAAAATCATCATGACCATGCACATATTGAGTTTCATTACAACATTACACATTATAGTAGTTTCATTCCCAAATCATTCATGCATGAATCACTAAACTAGGAACATTTCGTATCAAAAGCAAAGCACATTTTCAAAGTTGGATCAATTGCGGAACAGAACTGATCCCCACTGTTCCGTGACCCTATTATTTTCAAAACTTGATTAATACTTGAAATATATAGATCTTTCGAAGTAAGAAGATCGATATAAGTTTGCGAAATTCCGAGTTAAAATGCCAAGTTATGGCCGTTTTTAAGTCGGGACTTCCGAAAATAGCGAGAAATCCGAATTCAACTAGTCTAGATATATATTTTTAGATAACATGGTAATGTAAAGACCTCCTCTAAATCCTAGACTTAGAGTACGAATCCCCAACCACATATAACGTTTTCACATATATGTAAGGTTGTCCTAAAACTAACAGTTTATGAAAATTGCTTGATCAAAATCACTGAACTTTGTAAATAACTTTTAAATAAAACAAGATTGCTAACAAAAGCAATCTATACATATATTTTACATCATATAAACATTTCTTTGTGTCAATACATGACACTACAAAACAAATTACATGATTTCTCAAACATAAGACCTAAGGATCTTAGGTCATTACAAAAGAATTTGGCATAACTATTAAGCCATCTATACATAACTTCTCCATCGCAAAAAGTCTTCCAAAGGTCCAGGTAATCGAATCCTATTCGTCCCACTCATCCAAAAATCTTTCGAAATCGGACCCATAGCCCAAGTCATCGTAATACTCGTCTCCATGACCTGCAAAGCAGCAAAAGTGAGCCAGAGGCCCAGTACACAATAACCAATGCATAACAAGTCATCCGATTCATGTAATGCATCATAGAACAAGTGGTTATCTTTATTACATTTTGATTCACAAATCAACAAGAGGGTATTCAAACCCCGGCACACTTCGGGAATCCAGGGATCCTGAGTAACGCAGCTGCTCAGGGGGTTGATATAAGCAGTCCGAATACTTATATCTCCTATATCTATTTCATGAAGTTAATAGCTTCATCTAGGGTTTAAAAGCCGTTGCCCGACTCTACTTAAACTCAGTCCATAACATGAGCCTAGTTCACAAGTTCCCATAAACCTTGAACTAAATCATGGTATTTCCCCCTAAGTTTAAGCAAACGTTACACAGATACAATTCCCCCTATCGGCTACCCACTTAACCAAAAGAATCGCTATTGCATCATAGCGTACCATTGCATCATGGTAAAGTCATTGCATCATGACTTGGTTAAGCACCTAGCTAACATGTCATTGCATTATGACAGGTTTGCTGCTCCTCGGACCAGATTAAACAGCGTAATAGACATCCAATTCATCCAAATATTAAATCGAATCAATTTAGGTCAGGTTAGAAATGTCTGGTCCTAGCAAACATCAGACAAGTTATTGCGTACCTGAACCCGTTAGTATTGAACTAGGATCTCTCGGTGATGAATTAACCGAAGAATCCTTAACTGTAATGAAAATATCACAATAATCAAAGAATTAACAAGTATGGATTTCATTAACACAATTATACACATATTAAATTCATACCGCAATTAATCAAGGAAAACCAATTAATCGAATACAAGGTTACAAATAAGCATTTAAACGTCCAATTATATCTTAAATCTCTTAATAAAACTCAATTTCTCAAATAACAAACTTCGGAAAATTTTTGGAGAAAGTTTTTGAATTTCAAAAGCACAGGGGATAGGCCGGCAGCCAAAGCCGGCGGCTTTGGGCCGGTGCACAAGTTCTGAAAATACACTGCCAACGCTGGCAGTTCAAAGTACGCCGTCAGCCTTTATACCTTACGCCGGCGGCCTTGAGCCGGCGTAGAATCCAAAACCAAAATTTTCAAAAACGTCCAGAGAGGTCTGAGCCGGCCGCTTACTCAGATAAGCTGGCGGCTTTGGCATATACGCCGGCGGCCTTAATTTTCACTGCCAGCGTTCAACATGACAGAATGAACGCCGGCTGACTTTCCCAGCGAAAGCCGGCGACCTTCATCCAGCCTTAAAAAATTCTGAATCCAACGCTGCCTCTAAGCCGGCGGCGTTGAATTCCCAGGTTGCGGCGTACGTATTAAAAACAGGCTTAAACGTGAGAAACTTAAATCCCCTGTTTTTCAACTTTACAAAATCATATCTTAATACACTATAATCCTTCCTCCACCACTTTTCTAACATCATAACCTTACTCATAGCTATACTACTCAAATCTAACAACTCCAAGCATGAATTCAACACAATAAAACACTTCAAAATCTACTTCTATCAACTCTAAATTCCCCTATCCAAATTCTCTTAACAACTTCTCAACACTTCACCAACATACAACAATGCATGCACAACCTCACACACTCATATAACACTTCCTCAATTCATCTCATGCATGAACAAACCATTTGATCAACTTTAAGCTCAATTCATCCAATGATACATACTCTATTTCAAGAAAGAAATAAAACAACACAACAACTTTAACTAAATTAATCCAAGCATATATATACCTTGTCTTGAAAGATACTTTGATTTTCAACTTGATATAACCCTAACTTGAACTTGGAAATGGAGATGGAAATGGAGGAAGAAGAAGAAGAAAAAAAGAAAAAGAAAAGGAAAATTCGGATAAAATTTTGAGCTGCCCAAAAAGTAATCAAATTAGCTTAATTTTGACTTTTACACTTCCAAATTTACCCCTTAATGCTATATTAACTTTAGGTTGCATTTCACTTTAATTTGGACTCCATTTAGCTTACATTTAGGCATAAATGCTACTTAATTACCAAGAACTCTATCAATTAATCTTTAACAAAATTGGAGTTGATTTATTAAATCTAACCTAATTTAACATCTTAATGTGCACAAGACAACATTAATAATTTCATTACTTACACATTAATGCATATAAACAAAATATTAATATCACATATACACATACAAAATCTTATATATTAACTACTAACAACACAAACATACTCATTCAATTCATCTCCTTAAAATAAATTAATAAACACATGAGATTTGATTAAAATGTAAATCTAGGTCATTTCAGTAAGAATCTCATTAGGATTATTCTTGATTGGTAGGTGATTCCGAGCAGGACGACACTCTACCTCCCGATTATTATTATTAAGAAGTTGGTGTCCAATGGCCGAGTGAGTTTACTTCCACTCTCATTAATGCTTGTGATTGTAATGTGTGCATTAGTGATGTAGGCAAAGATAAAAGAAATTGTATAAGCATGCTGGGTATATGGGAATTATTATGTTGTTGATTGTTGAGATGTGAAATGGAGTTTAAGGTATATCGAAACCGGTGTTAGGATATTGACTGCTTTACTAGTATCTTATGATAAATCTCTGCGAATATTTGTTGGTCACTTAAAAGAATTGAATTAATGACTATTCGACTCCGACTATAAATTGAATTCATTCATGTCACGATGGGTTGGAGCATTCGCATTGTTGGTTAATCGTGATCCATAAAACGACTTGTTGGTTAATCGTGATCCATAAAACGACTTGTTGGTTAATCGTGATCCATAAAACGAATTATATTAGTTGACCGTGAGCTTAAATGGCGTCGTACCAGGTTCGTTAATCTGCTAACCGGATGGAGGGCGCAAGTCAATCCACATATGATTTCCGTTGGTCATATGTTTGCTAAATTCATTTGTTTGATGCATACACTTGCCTGAATAATACTTGTTTGACTGAAGTATGTTTAATTGCGTTATGGAAGTATTGCTCACTAAGCTAGTTAGCTACGCCCCCATAGTTTCTATCTTTTGCAGCACGACTTTATATAGCTTAGGCCAAGACAGGCTACAGCGCAGGTACTGGAGATAGGAGTTTCCGTAGAAGTTTAATTCATTCCTTTTTGTATAGACTTCAATTGAAAACTAAGGACTCTGGATGACTGTAATAGACTGTTATTCTTTGCGGGGGAATGCCCCTTAGATTTTGTAAACTTTAACATTATGCGTTTTGATTTATTATCTATGGCTAATGAATGCCTCGTTAAACTGTTTAACTCCATTTGTTGAAGTATTCTATTGTCGTAAAGGAACGCTTTACATCTACTTAAGACTTCCGAAGGCCCCGGGTAGGGAACTCGAGAGTCTTACTTAGTATGTGGCGGGCTGTTACGTTTAGGATACCCTACGGGGCGTGACATGAAGTATGTTGAGTTCTTACTTTGTTTTTAAGAATTCTTATTTTTCCCAAGATTCGGAAATTTTTCGGATTCGTTCGTGATTTAAGACTAGTTGAAATTCGGTTTTAATTTGAAGTGATTTTTATGGTTTATCTTCGAAGTTCATCTTGGAATTATTTACTGAAATTTTCCAGAGCTTACATTTATGCTTGCCCAAAGAAAATGGCTGTGACTTGTTTCATCTGCGAAGAGAAAGGACAATTGGCTTCCAAATGTTCACAAAGGAGAAGTGTAGCAGCCCAACCTTTTAGGGCTTCGGGTAACGCCAACACCATGCGGTCAAGAAGCAAAGGGGGAAGCCGTGCAGCATCTGCCATGCATGGGATGCGACTCTACAACTTCAAAGGACAATGGATGGTCGAGGAGGATGATGAAAGATGTAGAGTTGGCCGCCTTGGATCAAGAGATAGCATGGACAATGGCTTAGTAACAGTTAGTAGCAAAACCCTCTTAAGTTACAAGTTTTTTATTTAACAGTTTTCTTTAAAGGAATTAAAACTTATGAAAAGAAAAGCTGGAACCTTAAACCTCAGAATAGGTAGTCGTGAGAGTGTTTTAGGATCGAGTAGTGATGGATGTTTGTTGACTACAGGACGCATAAGGGTAAATAAGTGTGAAGCCTATGTGTTGTTTGACACGGGAACGGCCCACTCATTTATCACTACCAGTCTGGCTAGACAGATTGGATTATCGATAGCCGTGACTATCACCAGCTTAAGGATTAAGACACCCACCGGAAATGTCGTGTCAACACGCGAGATAATAAGAGATTGCTTGCTGGAAATCCAAGGATATATCTCTACTAGTGATTTGATAGTCTTGGAAATGAGTAAATATGAAGTTATCTTTGGCATGAATTGGCTAAGAAAAGTTAACTTAGAGAAAAACTCACTTAATTTCGTACCATAACAAGTAAGTTATAGTTCATCCATATATTATGCATGACAAACACATGACTAGACAAGCATATGACTTTCCAGTAGCCATATGTAAATGGATTTACGCCCTCCATTCGGGGTTAGGATGGTCCATAAGACATGCAACCATAATTCCAATCTTGAGTGGGATGGTCCATAAGTCATGCAACCATAATCCCGATCTCTTTCTCTTAGTTATACAACCTCTGTTGTTTTATTGTAGTAGTTTTATGTGCCTACCCCACATCCATTAATTTAAGCAATCTCGCATTCTTAATGTTAACAAAGCCCCCTCGCCTTCCGCTAATATACTTTTGTCCCACCAAAGGTATATCAGCAATGCAATGTGACTCAACATGTGATATGTATGCACAGTTTATTCATATAATTGTGGCATATTAATTATGTAGGTTAAGAGCGATCATAGAGAATTTCAGACAATTCAAGTCTATGCTAACTCATATGATGATTTTACAACAAGTCTTGCCTTGATATACTTATCATTCATTCAACCAAGATTATACCACAACTCATCATAATTTTATCTTTTCCTAATTCTAGTGCAACTAGCTACAAGCACAAGCAAGGTATCAAAATAAGAGGAAAACTCACTCGACCATTGGATCACCGGTCTCTTAGTAAAAGTAATCCGGTGGTAGAGAATCGTCGATTTCGAGGTCACCTAAAAAGGAAGAAATACTCTAATAAGTATTTCAACTCAAACTAATCCAAATTATCTTATACAAACTATCAAATTCGTAATTCTCATCCTAAGTGGGAATTCCAACTTAAAACGGCCATAACTTGGTCGTTTTAACTCAGAATTTAGCAAATTATATATCGATTTCTATCTACTTCGAAAGATCTATCTAATTCTAATATTATATTTAAGTTTTGAAAACTTTAAAGATTCGAAAAGGTCCGATCATTTCTGCTCAGTAGCGAAGTTCAATTCCGAAAAGTAGTTTTGTGAATGTTTGTAATGTTTCTACTATCCAAAGCAAGTATACATGCAATATGAACAAGTTACTACCATAAATGATATGTCATGACATATATATATATATATATATACATGTTCTTGATGGTATTGAACAAAAGGAATTTTTAGAAAACTTTCTCTTTATAAGACTTTGTGAAAAATTAACTTAGAAATACTAGTTTTGTATTCTTGACAATCTCTACTTGTTTTTAGAAAAAATCCTTAAAAGATCTATTTATTCTTGTCAAAATTAAGCCTTCATTATGTATATTTCCTAAGGCCTTTTTTTTTCAATAAAAACTCCCATTTTACACTTTGTAAACTTGTTTTTAAAATTGGTTCATTCCAAAATCCGAATTTTGTATAAATTGTTTTTGTGGTGATTCCTTTAAGTAAAAATCATTTGATACTTAGAAAATTAAGGCTCAACCATACCTAGACACTAAGGACTTCATTTTTTTTTAATAAAACTTCCAATTTGAGTTTGAAAAATATGGGTTTTTATGCCATTACTCCATTATTACAAATTTCTTAAAATGACAACAACTCAAATTTTCCTGTTTTATTTCTACTCCTTGTTCTACATGCTTTTCTTAGCAAATCTCTTCTTAATTTATAAAAATCATTACTTGATGATACCTATGACCTAAACTCTTCATTTTTCATATAAAACACAAGTTTTAGAGTTGATAAATGGGTTTTTAAGTCATGGTTTTGAAACCATCCGAATTTACAAAATTTGGATAAAACTCAAATTTCATATTTTGTAATCTCTTCCTATTTTTTAGAATCTCTACTAGTAGATTTACCATTTACTTATCAAAAACATCTCCTATTGATACCTATTCCATAAGCCTTCCATTTTCTAAACAAAACTTTCATTTTGGTGTTGAAAAATGGGTTTTCAAAATTGGTCTTGTTTGAGATCCAAATTTACCAAATTTATTTTTGGACATATCTTTTGATAAAATTCATCTAAACTTATGAAAAATCATCCTTTACATATCCTATCTTAAGAGCCTTCCATTTCTTGAATAAAATCTTCATTTTGGAGTTGGAAAACATGTTTTTAAACTAGGCATTGGCCTAAATCCGAAAATAAGATTTTTATTTTGAAAATCACCTTTGATTCTTGTAAAAAGAAGTCTGATGATATACATCACTAAACCTTCATTTTCTCAACTAAAACTTCCATTTTGAGACTTGGAAAGTGGTTTTTAATATAGGTTTTGTCAAGATACGAATTTTACTATTTTTATTCAAGTTCAAATCTAAGATCTACACATAATATGAACATGAATATATAAGAAATGCATGGTAGTAAACTATAAACTCATAGATCTAAACTTTACTCCTCAAAATCATTCATTTATTATATCTATTCCTTAAGCCCTTCATTTTAAATGAAAAATACACATTTTGAAGTTGACAAATAGCTTTTCTAAATATTGCTCCCTTTTTATCCGAATTTTCAAAAATGATTTTTATTGAAACTAAAATAGATCTTGTGCTTTCTAAAATTTTTCTATTGTCATCAAGCTACTAGAAGTTATTTAAGAAAATAAATCAAAAGTCTAATGCATTTATGAACCGAAAATACTAGATCTAGTTTATTATACTAGTTATAAATGCATGAACACTAAGATAGTTATGTGAATGATGAATATATGCATGAAATCATTAGCAATAACAAAATAATAACTCATATAACAAGATCTAAAGCATAAAAAATCAAAGCTATAAGAAAAAGTTAGATCTACAAAATATAACTACTTTTAGTAAGAAAATAATAATGATACAAGAAAATAATCATGGAGAAGATGAATGTTTCATTTTGGCATCATCATCCTTAGCTTTTTAAGCTTATGGAAGGTCATTTGATGTATGAAAAACTTTACCTATGTCATCTATGGAAGCTCAAGAAGAAAGTTTACTTAAAAATCTTCAAGAATGGAGTGTGGAAGCAAGATTTAAAGATGGAGGCAGCTTGTATTCTCTTGCAAGAACAAGGGAAAGAAAGGAACGAAGAGAGGAAAAAGAGAGTAAATGAGATAGGGTTCCAAAGGAATGAAATGGAGTGAATAAGAGACATTAAATAAAGAGAGAGGAGTGCATTAATTGGAAGAAAAAAATAAAACGAGGGCAGATTTTGGGATGGGAGCTTCACGTGAATTCAAGAGAGAGAGAGAGAGGAGTGTTTAGTTGTCTTGTAACTTAAATTTTGAAAGTGTAACTTATGTCATTTAATTTGCTAACTAAATGAGAACTTTAAAACCTTAAATAAATTAATAAAATAAAAGAAAAGTGGATGATTTTGGGAGTGTGGCAGCTACCATGTATGGGGAAATGGAGCGTAAAAAGAGAGAGAAAATTTCAATAATATGTAGAAGTGACAAATGAAGCGTACTTGAAGTATGGGTTGAAAAAGTACTTTTTATTAAGAAAAAAACAAAATAAAATTAGAAAAAATATTTTTAAATGAGTGGCAGAATTTTCATAAATAAAAATAAATAATTATTTGAATTATTTTAGTATTTCAAAAATTATGTTACCGGTATGATCAAAATACGCGAATATGAGCTATAAATGATATTTTTATAACCCAAAAAATTCTAAAAAATTATTTTATGAAAATAACAATATTTTTCAAATATTTTCAATTATTAAATTAATTTATTTTATTTTTAGTATCGGGTCTTAAATAGAAACCGATCCCGTAAAAACCCGAAATAAACTAAATTTTGGAAAAATAGAATTTTCTATATTATATAAAATATTTATCTAAAAATATAAGGGTTTACAAGAGTAATAAAATTATGTAATGAATAGTGGTGAACAGTGCTAAAAGACTAGTTAATTACCGGTAGTAATAAAATACGAAGGAAATAAAAAAATCAGATATTTCTAGTAATCAAAAAATTATTAAACTGATATTTTAGAAATCCTTATGAAAATACGAGTCTAACGGTACTAATGGTATATTTTTGATATCTCAAACCTGACACGCTTTTCGAAGTCTGTATCCGAACGGTTCGAAATAGGTCAAAAATTTACCAATATGATATTTTTAAGTGACCTTACATTACTACGAGCTATTCTACACACTTAAACTACACCTCGGCCTCTAGGGTTAAGGACGCGAGATTGCTGGAACTTAAACTACTGTATTCCACTTAGGTTTTCGGGTGATTCTCTGGTTTAGATCTTTGCTAATTTGAAACTGATATTTTATGTTTATTCATTATATTTAATTTGAGAAATTTATTTTAAATTTTATTTTTGTAAGTACTTAATATCTCTTAACGTTTTCGAAATTATTGAATTAGATTTTATTTCGAAAGTTAATCATTATTTACTTTTTAATAATTTTTTGTTTTTTTTTTTTTTGCTCTATATTACCCGATTTTATGAGTCAGAGCTACGTATAGAATTTGTCGTACGTAGTGGTTTTGAGTTTGAAGAATGTTGAGTTTTTATTTTAAGGATTCTTATTTTTCTCAAGATTAAGAAATTTTGATTCATTCATGATTTAGGACTAGTCAAAATTCGGTTTTAATTTGGAGTAATTTTTAGGGTTTATTTTCGAAGTTCATTTGGAATTATTTACTGAAATTTTCGGGGCTTACAATACGTTAGTCCAGTTTTGAGGACAAAACTTTATTTAAGGTGGGTAGGTTGTAAACCATGGTTTTCCTAGTAACCAAATAGACTTTGGGAACTGGAAACCAAAACCCTAAACCGAATAGCTTGAGCTTGGAGAGAAACCTAAGAACCCTAGATCCGGCTTTCCTTTGATTATAAACTAAGGAACTTTTGTAAAATGATTTGGTCTAGAATATTGTTTTAAAGTATATTTCAAACCATAAAAAGATCTGATTTTGAAAAATTTTCTATTCCAAGCCTTCCCGAGATCTATTACAAAAAAATGGGCCCCGGGACTCGAAATTCGAAAAATATTCCACAATACTCTTTAGAATCGAAAATTAATAAGGATTTCAAAAATATATATTTTATAATTTTTCGATTTATAAAAATTACAGATATAGCCCTTTTCTCTTATTTTCTTTACTACCGGTAAATTAATTATCTTGATTACTATTCACAAGTATAAGCCCATAACCTACTCACACTCACAAACCATACCCTATTTTTATATCCTTACAACTAAACCATACCTTATTACATCACATTCCTTACAATTACTTTCCAATACATTTCGTTGCACATTTTAATTTGAAAAATTTTACAAAAATTGTTTTCTCTCCCTCTCTTCTCTCCTATGGCCGGCATACCCCCCCCCCCCCCCCCCCCCCCCCCCCCCCCCCCCCCTCTTTTACCCTTAATTTGTTCTTTTTATTCAATTTATTAAACCATTAACCCTAATTTACTCCTCTATATATATCCATTTATACTCTCTCTCCTCATTTTTACTCAAGTAAAAACTCTCTCTCTTTTCTCCTTGATGCCGTGACCCCCTATCACACACACACACTCACACAAATTTATTTTCCTTCTTCATTTCTCCTCTTATTCCATGCTTTAGGTGATGAATCTTTACCTTTCTACCATTAAACTTTGTAATGGCAAGACCATTCATGAGTATTTTCATCTTTAAGTCCCATGAGCTCTTGCTAGGGACAAGAAAATACTACTACATGAATATCAAGCCATCACAAGAGTAGATCTTGTATTTAAATGTGTTTTTATAGGATGATCTTCATGTTCATGCATGTAGTAGTAGAGTAAAGTAAAGATCTTGCACAAAAATCTATTTTCATGTTTTCAAACTCCATTTCATGCATCTTAAGGAGTAGATCTAGCATTTAAATACTCATATTATACTTGACATTTATGATCTTATGGATATTTTGTTTTTTTAGTGCATTAATGATCATAGAGACCTTTGCCTTGTGTATATAAATATTATAGTTTGTAGATCTTTAAGTAGATGAGACAAGAAACTCAAAAAGGAAAATTAATTGTTTGAAATGGTCAAATGAAAATGCGGATGGTTTCAACACCATGCCTTAAAAACCCTTTTTATCAACTCCAAAACTCGTGTTTTATATGAAAAATGAAGAGTATAGGTAATGGATATCATCAAGTGATGATTTTTATAAGTTGAGATGGGATTTGCTAAGAATAATATGTAAAACAAGTAGTACAAATAAAGTAGGAAATTTTGAATTGCTTGTCATTTTAAGAAATTCGTAATTTAGGAGTAATACCATGAAAACACCTATTTTTCAAACTCTAAATGAAAGTTTTATTTAACAAATGAAATCCTTAAGGGATAGGTATATTAGAGCCTTAAATTTTAAAGTATCATAGTTTTTCTTGAAGAAATCATTTTAAAACCCTTGGTACAAAATTCGGATTTGGGAATAGCCCCTATTTGAAAACATGTTTACAAAGTGTAAAATGGGGATTTTTATGAAGACACGAAGGCCTTAAGAAATAGATGTAATAAAGATTCAAGTTTAGCAAGGAAAACTAGACTTTCCTAAGAAATAATTCCAAAACAAGAGAGAATGATCAAAGTCATGAAACTAGTCTTCTCAAGAGTAAGTATTCATGGAGTCTTGCAAAATAAAGAGTTTCTAAAATTTTCTTTTAGTAATATCGTCAAAAACATGCATACATCAAAGCTCATAACATGCCATTCATGATAGGAAATCATCAATATTGCATGTATGTTTGATCTATATAGTAGAAACATTTCAAACATTCACAAAACTATTTTTCGGAATTGGATTTTGCTACTGATCAGAATACTTCAAGACCTAAACGTTTTCAAAACTTGGCAATAATATTAGAAATAGATAGATCTTGAAGTAGATAGAAATCGATATATAATTTGAGAAATTCCGAGTTAAAATAACCAAGTTACAGCCGTTTTAATTCGGGACTTCCACAATGACAAGAATTACGAAATTACTAGTTTGTTTAATAGTTTGGTTTAGTTAGTGATGAAATTCATTAGGATTTCTTCCTTTTAGGTGACCCTGAGATTGACGATTCCCTTCCACCGAACTATTATTACTAGAGGACCGGTTTTACAATGGCTGAGTGATTATTCTTCCCAATTCCATTTTGTGATGTAATTGTAATGATAGTTGCATTAGATTTTAGGCAAAGTAATGAATATGTATGGTAAAAATGGGAATTATGTATGTTTGTTGATGATATGAGAAATGAATATAAGAATATCGAGGGTCGGGTGATTAACTATTAGTTGTATAGATGAATTTGGATTTATTCTGCAATTGTTAATTATCACACAAAGGAATTGGCATAACTGACTATTCAGAATGATAAGTAATGGACTCATTCATATCACAAAATGGGATGGAGCATTAGCATTGCTCGTGATCCAAAAACGGAGTAAAAGTTGGTTAATCATGATCCGTAAACGAAATAATGAGTTGGTTAATCGTGATCCATAAACGAAATTATAAGTTGGTTGACCATGATCCAAAAACGGTATATTTTAGTAGTACCGCAGTATTCGTTAATCTGCTAACTTGGACTGCAGGGCAAAATTCCATTCACATATGATTTCCGATTAGTCATATGTCTGTTGTTTTCCATATGTTTGATGCATATCACTCGCTGATTAATCACTTGCTTGTATAATGTGTTACGAATGTAATCTTAGAAGTTCTCACTCACTAAGCTAGTGTAGCTTACGTCTTTATAGTTTTTATTTGTTGCAGCACTCGTTTATCTGGCTTAGACAGAGGCACCCTACGGCTCAGGTACAGGAGCTAGGCGTTTCCTTTAGAAGTTATATTCATTTATGTTTAGACTTCCATAGGATACCGAAAGACTCTGGATGACTATAATAGACCTCTTAACAATATTCTTTTGCGGGGGAATGCCCTTTATTATATGTAACTATTTAAATGTGTTTTGGTTTACATTCTAATGCTATTGAATGTTGATTTAAACTCTTTATCTCCATCGGTTCAAGTATTCTATTGTCATAAAGAGACGCCTTATATCTATACAAGACTCCCGAAGAACTAAGGTAGTAATTCGTGGGTCTTATATGACATGTGGCAGACTGTTACGTTTAGGGTATCCTATAGGGCGTGACAATTCCATGGTTAGTGCTATATTTACATGTCAAATATTACACTAACTCTATTCATAATATCTACTACTAATGTCATCAAAGAGATTCACATACATCACCTTACATACTATATGTTACATATACATATATGTCATCAAAAGTCTCTCAAAACATCCCATCTATTACATCATCAGTCATAATAACATGATCATCATATCATGATTAAGGATTTGACTCTATGGGCTAGGGTACAATCATCCCTTGTCTTTCTCTTGGGGGCCTAACTGAGGGTAATGGTCCTCCTCCTTAGAGCTACTGCCACTGATATTGATCCTCCCTGTCGATCCCCTGGTGGTGCCAAGGTTGAATCTGTATTCATCATCCGAATACCTCTAGGAGAAGGCTTTTGCTCATCCATAGTACTAGGTGTGGTATATCTCTCTTAATCCATCCCCCATGAGTAGTCCCGATCCATCATGCATCATTGTAATTAGATACATATTTTTCAACTTCCATTCTTCTCTTTTTGCCTTCTTTCTCATCTATTAAAGCTAGTCACACTCTGTATATAAACAGTAGTTTGGATTGTTGCTTGCTTTCTCTCTTGCCAAGTGGTTTAAGAAAGCGTCTGGTCTCACTTCCCTCTTATGGAATAATAGGGGGGCCTATATGATAAAAACATCTATGGGAAAGCTGCTTCTAACCACATGAGTTAGCATCCAATCATCATCATAAGCAGTATCCTCCTGAACTAGAGCATGATCATGTCTAATGTCATGCATATATACTAATCGCCTCCAATAGGAATCCAGACTCTGAAATCTGGAAGATCAGTCTCACAGATCTAGCTGATACTATAAAAGCTATATTATTATCTCCAAGTCTCCGCCTCTCTGAATAATTAGCCTCTCAAATCTGTAAATAGTCTCCACTGCTATGCCATTGTTGAGGAAGGCTCTTTCCATCAGAAATAGCCAATTTTTCAGCAAAGGTTATAGACCTCTCTTCTAGGTACTAAGAATTTCATCCAGGTTCTTTGTAATGCCTGGCAATGCCAAGTCTTCTACTAAGACTTTAAGTCATTGCCTATAATCTGTAAGCATCTCTTCCTCCATCATACTAAAAATTTTCCATTAATATGGCAAACATTGGATTTAGTTTGCACATAATAAAAATTTGTATGATAGTAATCACATAGATTTTATTCCTAGTTGTGCATCTAACACTACCAATGACTACCTAAATAAACTAAAAGGTTCTAATTGGATCTAACATATACTATCATCACTACATTTACCAATTTACTTTCTTATACACATTTGTCTTCCTTATACTAGCAACCACGCTCTGATACCAACTTAAAACTGTCATGCCCCAAGGTTACCCTAATAGTAGTAAACAAGATACAATTGAATACTATTACTAGTTTACCTTCTGAGAATGACATGTTTTCAATAAACAGGATCTTTTAGTTGCTTTGATAAGAAAGAACAAATATATATAAGGCATAAATTAGTAAATAAATGTCATCCAAAGTAGAAAATATCATAATAATATTACAAACCATAACTTATCTAGAAAATCTCCAAGTACATGACTAAAGTTTCAAATGCTAACGATTTATAAATATCCTATTCCAATCTATTCCATAAACTTCCAGCTTTAGATTCTTACCAGGACCATGCTCCTGGAAGTAATAAGCCAAGGTCATAGTGTAAGCCTGAAAGAATTGTTAGAGTGTGAGCGAAATCATGGGCTCGGTGAATAACCAGAACTTACCATATACCAAACAAGTTTATTAACAACCATATGTAATGCATCAATCAAGCATATGTACAAATACAAGCCTGATAATCCGAAATCCAAACAATATGAAGATTTACGCCATCTCATCGGATGAAGAAACACAATGCTATGGCCTACCTACCCAGGAGAGACTAAGCTCTTAGGAAAATAACAATATTCACTTTAATTTTCACTTTGAATTTATCATATCTTTAACACTCATTTCCTGTTTTAGCTTTAGAAACTCCATTAAGTGTTAGTCATTTCAAGCAATACCATAAGCGGCGTCCCTCTTTTACCATTTAGTTCCTATGGTATCAACAGAACAAAGGTAATCTTGCAATTAACTAATAGCTTCTTTGCCTAGATAAACCAAGCATTACCAGAGATCCAAATACATAACACGTAGTAGGCTACCACTTACTCAAATGCTACTTTATGCACATCATGTAATGCATGTTCAATTTCCTTTATGGTACCAGTAGTTTTAATCAAGTTTAAGGCGATTAATCATTACTCAGACAATCAATATGTTATACAAGCAATATAATCATACAGAATTTTGTTATTATTACCATTAGAGTGGCTTGGCAACCAATTTTCCATACAGCAAACAATTCCCATAAACCCATACAGCACATTCAGGTTATTATCTTTTATTAATGGTTCGCTGAGCTACAAGCATATACAATGTAATAAGATTGAGTTACTCACCTACTCATGTTGACTTAACCGTAATAGTCTTCTAGAAAGTCTGCTATTTGATCAATATCACCTATTGAATAAATAAATGATTACTAGTCAGATATATATTTATATATATCTGTAAAAGGAATCCTGTTAGTCGTCTAAGTGTCCTATTGATATTTAGTTTATTGTTTATTACTGTATTGGTCATTTAATGGTCTTATGATAATAATTATTATTTAATATTTTATTTTCATTTTGCTTGTTTTGATCTTGTCGGATATTTACATATTTTTATTGGGTATTCGTAAAGTTGTATTCAGTAAATTGATATTTTTATCATTACTATCATTGCTATTTTTTATATATTCTTTTCACTTAACATATTACGATAACTAGTATTTATTTCTTATTATTTAGTTTCGTCGTGTTTCTCTTAATCTACTTCATATAATTATTTTTGTCATTTTTAGATATCATGTTATTCATAAATTTAGCTTATTTAGATTTCCATTATTGTAGATTTGTCTATATAAGACAAATATTTTACAATTACAGTTGCTAATGATACTAATATTTCCCTATAGCTCTTAGGGTTTAATGATCTTGAAATATTATTATTATTATAATAAATATCTTGTATGCATTTGTTTACTTGGTAAAAAAATCTGTTTTCTTGTTAATATATATATATATATAAAATCTATGTTTATTATTATTAATATATATCTAATATGTTGGCATAGAACAGATTTCACGCAAGAAAAATAGTGTGTACGCCGGCTCCAACGTCGTCAGCGTTGATACCCAGATGCTAGTGTTCGTAGGTTTTACATGTTATTTTGTATCAAGGTACGCTAGCCTGTAGTCCGCCAGCCTTACCACGTACGTCGGATCCTACGCTATCTACGTAGAACTCAAGTTGGTCGGCGTTCGTTTATTTTACATGAAAATAAACTTTACGTAGCTTTTGTTCCAGATTACATCGCTTCTATGTCGCCAGCTTATCTCTGTAAGCCATCGGCGTTAGGGATATAAGCTACCGGCGTAGGATCGATGTTGGAACTGTTCATCATCTTCTCTGATGAACCAATCCGTGCTTGTTCAATTTTCCACGTTAAAATTATTTCTAAATCATTCCTAAGTGTTTCTATGTGATATATATACATATATCAACTTATAACGCATCAACATGTATATGATCTATAATTTTCAAATTTGGAAAAGTGCAACTAGGGTATTTACAAGTTTTACCTTTTTTATCCGAATTTAGATGTTCTAAACTCTACTCCAAAGTTTGTATTAGACCTAGGGCAGCAAGAAACATTATTTAGAACACTGTTCGAGACTTAAACTAGCTAAAAACGAATTTAACCTTACCTTAACATCTTGTTTCCAAGCTTATGAAGTTTGCTAATGGAAGTTGTGTTCTTGATCTTTTTTGCTAAGATATTTCGTTTGTTTATGTGGGTTTACTTAGCTCTTACTTGTTCTGATTCAGAGCTATCTTTGGAGAGGTCTTCTAAGGAGTATTAGAGCTTTGTTTGGTGCAAAATAATGGTTCTTGTCTCCTTGTATATGAATGATATAAATAAGGAAAAGAAGGAGAAGTAGCAGCAAGATTTTTCCTCCGAGACCTCTCCATCACTTGGGTTAGTTCTCTAGTTTTTTCCATGCATTGCTTCTTAGTTGGCCATTTAAGATTGGTTTATGTGTATGTTTCTTTGACTTTTTGGAGCAATTTTAGGCCAAATTATGAAGAATTCGGCTCTCTCCATCCGAGAAATTCTCAGCCAACAATTTGTGTAATTTGCATCGAAATTTGGCTAATTTTGTAAAGAAAAAATATTATTATATTTATTATTAAATAATTATCTTAGTTTTTGGTAGTTTATTAAGTTAAATGGGTACCAATATATCAGTTATTTGAGAGTTTTTGTCTAAAAGTATTTTTATAGAGTCCTATAAAATTTTTAGATTATTATTAAGTTCAACTTCAAATTTAAAGTTTATGCGATTAATTATTTTTAAGTTTTATCTCACCCAATTAGAGTTTTCTAAGCTTAATAGATCAATCTTCATTTTAGGCTCCAATCGCTTAAGAATACCCTAACTAAAATAATGGTGTGATCCAAATATTTATTTGGAGTTTAGATTATTAGTTATACATATGTTTATGTTTTTATTATGTATTTATAACCATAATGATTTATCTTTAGGTCATCATTTCCTAACTATAAGCGTCATTGGTTGTTTATTCTTTATCGTACTTAATACCTTAGCTAAGCCATTCTCATATTTTGTATTTTCGATACCCACTATGAAATCTTATTAGTAATTTTAATACTATTTAGAAATCTTTGTTTTAGGGTTTAAAACTATTTATAGGCTCATTACTATTCATAATTCTATTCTAAAATCTTTGTTGAGTTCAATAGTAACCATCTATTTTCTATATTTATATATTTCTGTCTATTTTTATTGGTATGACAAGTTTCAGGGTTTGAAATTTTGGATTACCTTTAATTATATCTTGAGTTATTAGCTTAAGATACGGAATCTCGGCTTTTGTATCAAGTAAAGTTAGGAAGTTTTTATTCAGGCCTTTAAATCATAAACGAGCTAAGTTCAACTCATAGATCTATTTTAGGGTTTTTATTAATTCTAGATTTACTAGCTAATTCACATTTTCTATTCTAGTGTCGTGTACTAGTATGAAAATTTTCGGGGTTTACATGTCAGGATGAAAAGCTGTTAAAAAAATTATTGAAAAATGTGCCATGAGGTTATTCTTTGAAGTAGATAGTTTTATTTTAGCTAACAAACTAGGGCAAGATGGAGTACCAGTAAGCATCGTTTTGGATAGGGACCCACGATTCATATCAAAGTTTTGGAATAGTCTTCAAAAGTGTCTGGGTACTAAGTTACACTTTAGCAATGCTTATCACCCACAAATAGACAGACAATCAAAGAGGACCATACAATCTTTCGAGGACATGCTACGCACATGTGTCTTGGAGTTCAAAGGAAGTTGGGACATCCATCTACCTTTGGTAGAATTTGCCTATAGTAATAGTTATCACTCCACTATCCAAATGCCACCATATGAAGCCCTTTATGGGCGAAGATGTCGATTGCCCTTGCTTTAAGATGTTGTGGAAAAGCTCGCAATTGGACCCGACTTAGTACAAGATGTAGCGAACAAGGTGCAAATCATAGCCAAAAGATTAAGGAAGCATAGAATAGACAAAAAATTTAGGCCGATTAGAAATGATGAGTTCCATAGCTTGTAATAAGAGACCATGCATACCTGAAGCCAAATCCTATCAAGAGCATACATCGAGTACACGCTCAAGGAAAACTGAGTCCAAGGTATATAAGAGCCTTCGAGATACTTGAACGAGTAGGAGACTTTGCTTATTGGTTACTACAACCACTAAATCTACCAAGAATGCACAACGTGTTTCATGTGTTAATTTTATAGAAGAACAAGCCTGATCTAGATCAAGTTGTAGAGTTAGAATCAGTATTGCTAAAAGAGATCCTCACGTATGAGGAGCGCCCAATTTAGATCTTAGATAGAAAAGTCCAAAGCTTCAAAATAAAGAGATCAGGCACGTCAAGGTTCTATGGAGGAACCATGTGCAAGAAGATGTGACCTAGTAGCTAAGGACGAGATACGACATAGATACCTAAACTTGTTTGAAGAATCAAGTAAGTATGTCAAGTTTTGAGGGCAAAAATTTATTTAACTACCCTAAGATCCTAAAATATTAGACAAATTAGCTAAGTAGTGAAAAGCCTAAAAATAAGTTGAATATAAGGTTTTTATCCTAAAATGGTAAGAGTTTCTGAAACCTTAACCTTTCTAAACCTTCTTGACTACAGTTTTTTGTATCTAACCATTAACACGTAAAACAAGGTAAAACAATTCGACAAACAATTAATAGTAGAGAAATATTACACTATCTTTATATTATTAGATAAAATTTTATCAGTTTATAAAAACATCAATTATAGCAACTTATACTCGTATTTTACTTTCTATCGATAAACAATTTATCTTTTCTACCATTCAATTACTATTCATTTTAATCACTATTTGTCCTATTTTTCTTATACTTATTTTTACACATATCAAATCTATCTTACTTCTCTCTCTCTCTCTCTCTCTCTCTCTCTCTTCTTCTCTCTGGCTCTCTCTCCTCTAAATGGCCAGCACTCATCTCTCTCTCCTACACATATTTTATTTTCTTTTCATTTTTTCTTTCATACTTTAACTCAACTATTATTTCCTCTATGAATACCACTACTTCTCCCTCTCATTTACACTTTACAACATCACTTTACACTCTCAAAATTCTCTCTTTTACTCTTCAAATATCTCCTCTCCTTCTCCAACAGCAACAATAGCAGCCATTGCTACCCTCGCCCATCCCTCTTCTTCTCTCGGCTCATCCCTCTCTTTCAACACATAAATATATTTCCTTGATTCCATTTAGGTAATCACCTTAAACACATCTCTTATGTTATGATAATATAAGTTTTGTATGAATTCCATACATGTTCCTAAAGAAAATTTCTCCCAATGATGCTCAAAAGTTAGAGATGGAAATATATGCTATCATACAATGACTCAAAGCTTTGTTTATAATTATGTTGTTTATATTCTTGTTACTAATCTAACCTTCATATGTATGTATCTATATGGTTATGTGTATATATATATTCTTTAAAGTCTATTGCTTACTAACCTAACATTTTATTTCATGTTCATCACCATAACGCAATTTATTTATTTCATGTTTTTGAGACTTGTCCTTAATCAAAGTCTCAAACTTGTCCATCTTTAAGTGAAAACAAAAAGGAAACTTGTCCATTTTTGAGTCTTAGGGAGCCTTGTCCAAATTCTAAGACTCTTGTTTTATTTTATTTCATTTCAACTTGTTACATTCTCTTTTATTTATAAGATGATTGAATTTCAAGTCTCGAAGAGCCTTGATTATGAGCTAAGACTCCCATGTTTCTAATTTTTATTATCCTTGTATTTTTATTGCTACCTTTGTCGACTTTTTATTATGATAAGTTCATATTTTTAAGTTAAGCGTTATGTTCGTAAACATAAATGCTCATAGTGATGTTGTTATAATGTTAAAATAAGTTCCTAAACCTTATATGTTGACAATTCTTTGTTATATAAACATTTTCAAAAATTTATTTTCAATACTTACAAAAATCCTTGACACAAAGAAAAATTTAGGAAAAAAAATCAATTTCTTATTTTCTTAAAATGTCGAGACATAGGCATCAACTTGTAGAAATTTTACAACTTGAAATTCTTTTCTTGAAAACATATGAAAAATCAATGTTTTAACAAATGAGTTTTTTTATGGCCAAAAAAAAAAACAAATGAGTTTTTCAATAAAAATTTTAAAAAAAATTTACAAGGAATAAAATAAAGTATGATACCTTCTTTTGATTTTGAACCATCTATTCGTAAGTACTAAAAAATAAAATTTCATTACAAGTTTTCAAAGTTTAATTTTCATGAGCTTGAGCCTTCTAATTTATTGTAAAGGCCATTGGGTGAAAACTCTATTTTTGAGCAACATCACTAGGATAATGCATATATTATGAACTACTATTAAATTCCTAATATGTTTGAGTATAGGGATAATTTATATACTTATCTTAGAGAATCCACTTAAAATAAAACTTGCAAAAAGTGTCAAAAATAAACTTGAATACAAGTATGGGCGTAACCTAACCCTTGTAGTTCTGAGACCTAAATGACCCTAAATGTTTGAAATAACCTTAGAAATGGATAGAGCATTTGAATTAGGTAGAAATTATCTACCCATATGCAAAAATCGGAGTTAAAATGAGAAAGCTATGATTGTTTTAAGGTTTAAACTTAGTAACTGGAACATTTACCGTGAGTAGAATTGACAAAGTTAGAAATTGAGTACTACTATGAAAGACTCATTCCAAGTATTTCTTTTGTCTAGTGATGAGTACTTCAAAGCCCCACTCCCGGAAAACTATTTTGACTAAGAAAGTTTCCAATGGATAAATAAGTTTATCTCCCCGCTATACATATTCTTGTATGTGCTTATAGAATAGAAAACTAGAATGTAAGTAAAAATAAAAATGGAATTGCATGTAGGCTGTATCATGCTTGTGCTTCATAGTGTTTGATAAATGAAAGATAAATATCGAAACTTAAGTTATTGATTAATGCTTGTTCGATATTATGTTGAAATGTTGTATACATTTTAATAGTTGTAAACCCCTAGAATTTACGGTAATCTTACAAACAAACCTTCGATTCAATATCAGAATCGAAACCCTAAAGTCAAACCAAGTCAACTCTAACCCTAGAAACCCTAGACTCAATCAGATAGATTCTAAGACCCTAAAATAATAGACAAGTTTAAGACTTAATCTTTTGAAGCCATATATAATATATATATATATTTATGTTCAGCAATTCTTCTATGCTATTTGTAGCTATCTTCTTAAATTACATAACTCTACTGACGCTTCCTATTGTCGTGAAAGTAAACCTTGCATATAATATTGAAGCTTTTGTGTGACTAAGGTAGTCAGCCTTAAGTTTTTTAATATTGTGTGCGACGGACTGCCATATTTAGGGTACCCTTTGGGGTGTGACATACATTCCATGATAAAATGGGTTAACCAAATGCAAACATCTCCATATTTTTTACTTAGCTTATAAGGTTCACCTCTATGCCAACCTTCCCCCTCTATTTAGGTAGATGCTACCTAATTGATGTTTACCTATTAATCATCTCCCCTCCACCTTCCTTCATCATGAATCCTCATTTGAGTTCCTTCACCACATGTCACTAGCCTACTACTTCCTTTGCACGTTTAGTTGCCTATCTTTCCCTAACTTAACCCCTCAATATCCTCACAAACTCTTACCTTGATCCATTCCATGTCTCTTCATTAGCCACTGATAAGTCATTTTTACTCTATATTTTTCATAGGATTTTAAGCTCATTTTGCTAAGAATTTCATAAAAATCCAGCAAAATTGATGTTTTTGATAAATAATGTTGTTTTGAAGCTCTTAGAATCTAATGAGGAATAATCAATGTGTTTTAAGTCAGATTTGGAGCAAAAACAACAAGTAATGTCAAGATTGCAGAAGTCAAGCCTTGTAAAGTCACAACCGAGGCCAAACAAAGGAAGAAAACAATAAAAATTGATCTATCAAGCCTTAACTGCGAGCCCTCGATATGACCCTCGACTTCAATCGTGGTGATACAGCATCATTCTGGAGAAAACACATTATCTAGCCTCAAATGTGAGCCTCAAATCTCGACCCTTGACAAGTGTTTTGACAGACCAATTCTTCATTAGAATTAGCTCGAGCCTCAGCAATATGAGCCTTGACTTTCTCAATTTTACCCTCGATAGAGCAATGGACAAAAATGCATAGTTTACTTTGGAAATTCCTAAAGTCAAGCCTGATTTTGCTTTATACGAGCCTTGACCAACAGATCACACACGACCATCGATGAGTGTCTTCACAGATCATAGGTGTGCATGGAAAGTATCACAAATTCTATTAGAAAGAATCTGCCACGTATCAATAAAATAGGTCATGCTTTCTGTGCCCAATAGCCTATAAATAAACGGGCAAGCATGCGTAGTGAGATATGTACCAATAGTGTAACTTAGCATATTAACGTAGATTAGTTTTCTGAAGGATTCTTGGGTGAAAGAATTTTTATTTCTTCTTACTTGATAATTTCTTCTATTTTCTAGGTAAAATCAATTTAACCCGATGTTTGTAATTTCTATGAATTTCTGAGCAATTGATTGACTAATCTTTCGAATCTAATTTATTTCTTCTAATTCGTGCTTATTTTGATAAATTCATGGAGAAATAAACTCCTACAACTTAAGGATTACGAATCCAATTCCTGATTCAATTGATTTCAAATGTGCTTTCAAGTTAATTTGATTGGGTGTTTATAATTAGTGACATGAATTTAAACTTGTGGTTTTTAAGGGATTGGTGTACTCTTTTAGATCCACAATTGATTTCAATTGGATAGATCGAGAGATCATTCAATTGAAATGATCTATGGTTGCTAATAGAGTAGATCCTAACTACCTCTTACCGAGGAATGGGTGAAGACTTTTTGTCACTTATTTTAAAAATTCATTGAGTTTTTTTTTTTTAAACAATGGATTTCTACTCTTTATGCGGGTCTAATTGGAATTTCATATTACTGGTTTCGGCTATATCTAAAACTACTAACTTTGAGAGAAGCTTTAGTTTAAATTAGAGAATTCGGTAATATAAATACACAATTCAAACAGCTTTTAAGAAGTTTATTGTTTTTAAGAAATCATTCTGATAAGGAATTGGTGAAGTGACCTTGAGCTGCTGCTTCATAAAAGTTACAGGCTTATTTCTTATTTTACACATTAAACGTTTGTGAATATTCCTAACTTAGCGTAGTTCCTTTTTCTTTATGATTTTTCTAAACCTTTCTTTGGCTAGACAATAGGTGAAGTTAAAAGTACACTAGCTGCCAACCATTTCCATAGGACCGACCTAAATCACTATCTATGCTACATCCGATGGATACGCTTGCCCTATGAATCTATAGTTATTGAAACTGATTTAGAAAACATTTATAATTTTGAAAAAACTCGGTCAATGATCAGTGTGAACCAAAACTGAAACCAAACACCACCTAGCAGCTACACAACACAACATAAAGGTAATTGGTGTAACCACAGGTAAAGTGTACACAAGACACCATGTAGTTTTTCATGAGTTAGCGTTTCCCTACATGCAACTTGTATCCCCTACTACCGCTATAAATGAAACCTACCTCCCCAACCCCCCCCTACTCTCACTTTACCCACTACTACCTTCCCAAATAACCTTAAATCCCTTATTCACTCCTCTGATTTTGTGCACCTCTCCAACTCCTCTACGAGCTCTCCTCCATTGACAACTTCCATAACTATACCTTCTGCTCCCCACTGCTCTCATGAACCATTGACTTTTTCTTACATATCATCCATTTCCACCATCGTTCTAGGCCACATGCCACATCATCTTCAATAAAGTCTTCTTACACAACTACTTCCACACATCATGTAGTTGTTTCCTCCATGTCCTCTACACAAACCCCTTCAACCACTACAACCTCATTTACCCTTCCCACTCCATGCATACCCTATCTAAATCTGGTATCATAAACCCTAGCATCATTTTCAATCTTCACACACATTCTTCTCTCCCTAAACCCACTCACTATACCATTGCCCTTTGCAACCTAAGTAGGAAACTGCTATAAGAGAATAATTTGAATCCCTTCTCAAAAACAAAACTCGAATCCTTATTCCTCTACATCCAAATCATAACCTTGTAGGCAGTACCTGGAAATTCAAATTGAAACACAATGCTAAGGATCAAATTGCGCGTCATAAAAAACTCGCTTAATTATTTAAGGCTTCACCAAGTGAGAAGTTATTGATTATACTAAAACATTCATCCCAGTTATTAGTCAACTTGATGTTAAAAACACTTTTTTATGTGGTTATCTTAATGAGATAATTTTCATAAAGCAACCCCTGGTATTTGTCCACATCTATTATTCTCACTATGTCTGTAAACTACAAAAATCTCTATATGGCTTGAGACAGGCTCCTTAAGCTTGGTGATAGGATCAAAAGACTGAGTTTTATATTTATAAATCTTCTATCCTTTTCCTTTCAACTACGGTCTTATAGAGTAGGCGCACCAATCAAATATAGCATGTAAAAATGATATAGGTCATATTCCTAGGGAATGTTGATGAGTACTTCTACTCACTCTTTTCCTATTATCTAGCCGAAAAATCAGATTCGGTTTTATATACATAGAAACTAAACTAAGTCTAATATTTACAGATTTCACAGCAAGCATACAAAAGGATAAATCAATTTATCAAGGTTGATTGGGTCATGCTTCACTTAAGATCTATTCATGTGACTCAAGAATTTTCTCAAAAAGTTATGTTGATTATTGAACCATCAGGTTCACTAAATTATGCTAAGGCTTCTCTCAATGTCAAAAGCACCTAAACCTAAGCCAAACTACCGAAATCTCTTCCTTACTATTAGCAACTTATATTTGCATAAAGAACAAGAATCATTCGTTTTAAAACCAAAGTAATGAATTTCAAAATGAGTGACAGAAGATTTCACCATCCTTATCTCTAGGTGATTATGAGCAATCTCATCAATAGCTTTAGATCTATTCATTAAATCAACCTCTCAATCTATTTTTAACAAAAATCAAACATGAATCCAATGGGATACACCATCCAATTGGACTCATTCTTTAGGCACAAGCTCTTGAATACAATAAAATCAACACGTTTTGAAATTAAAAACAAAGGAATCATATGAAATCAATCAAGGATCCATAATACCCAAGCAATATTAAACCACTCCTCCATAGATAAAACAATATAAAGCAATGATAAGGAGAAATGAAAGATATAAAATTAGATTTAGCAATACAAACAATGTTCCTTGATAGATTGATACACTCAAGCACAAACGCTGCTGTCAAAGTACATAAAAGTGTAAGGATGTTTTCTCTTCGTACTACTTTTTCTCTTGCCTCTATCTCTCTTTTTTTATTCTTCCCTCCATCTTCATTTATAATGATCTTCATGATTGTGGAATTGAATGCTCATTATGGGAAAGTAGGAAGTTATGGAGTTACGGGTCTCTTAGCTTTCCAAAGTAATATCCAATAAACGTTTTCTTAATAAATAGGGGGTTACTATTCAATTAAAAAGTTGTTTCTCAAAAAGTAATGTACTGCCAAATCGATAGGGTTGATGATAGGATGTGTCGCTGAGTGTGTCGGGTTATTTTCTTTATGAAAATGGACACGATGGGACACGGCTTGTCGTGTCACAAGCTGTACGCTCCATGGAATCAAAAAAATTAAGGACAGGTTGTGTCACAAAATTGTCCCTTGCAAAGTTGATTTTCTAGATTGATATGGTTTGTGACAGGTCGTGTCATTGAGCTTGTCTTTTCAAAACTTGAGTTTTAGCCCTCGATTGTGCTTTTACTCGACATGGTTGAAAGACATGGCATGTCCTTGTTGTGTTGATCACTTCTTGGTCCAAACTTTGCATTTTTAACCCGTTTTGCTTTCTTTTTGTAAAATAACTCCATTAAATACCTGATAGCATAAATTAATATTTTTAAGTATCAAATTCATAATATTTATCAATAAAATGACCAATAAAAGCCCATTTTAGCATTCATAAAATAGGAATAATTTTGCTTTATCACTTGGTGTCATCAATTTAGCAACTTCTTGCTCCATTCAGAGTTTCGCTAAAATAAGGCTGACATGTATATGTTCATTCAACCAAAGGCTCCAGCATTTTGGTTCTTCTCTATGTTGATGACATCATCTATAACAACGGTAGCACTTTTCCATCATTGCATTTCAATTCTCTCCCATCAGTTTGCCATGAAAGATCTTGGTCCTCTACATTTCTTTCTTGGCATTTGTGTCACTCACACTACTATTGGCATTCACTTGAGTCAGTTGCAATTCACTCATGATCTATCCAAACATCATCATATGCACCTATCTAACCCAATTGCATCCCCCTTATTGCCTCAAAGTCACCTAGTACACAGGGTTCTCCCTTTTTGCAACACCCCCTACCTATCGTGAGATCGTTGGTACACTATAGTACCTTACAATTACTTGTCCATATATCAATTTTGCAGTGAATCAATTAAGTCAATAAATGCATAATCCTACCGTTGCTCACACACATGTAGCAAAAATGGGTTATGTTTGGGGCACATTGACAATGGGCCTTCCTCTCAATCCCACATCTTGTACTTCTCTAACCACTTTGCTGATGTTGATTGGGTTGGTTGTCTTGATACTTTGTCGATCCATGACCGGTTTTGCCACCTGTCTTGGTAGCAATCTCATCTCTTAATGCTCTAAGATATAGCCCATGGTGTCTCAAAGTTCTAATATGGCTAAATATAAAGCTCTTGCCTATGTTGTGGTAAAAGCCACTTGGATTTACCAACTAGCTCAAGAGCTTGGCAATCCTATTCAACGGCCCATCGTCCATTGCTGACCCGATTCAACATGATAACCCCAAGCATGTTGACATTGATTATCATTTCATTTGAAAAAATGGTTGCTACTATCAAATTTTGGTTTGTTACATTCCCACTTGCCAACAATACACCAATGTCCTCACAAGGGACTTATCCACCTTAAGCTTCCTTAATCATCGTTGTAATCTCACATTCACCCTTGCACCATAAGATTAAGGGGGCAGACTACTACTACATTTTAACAACGTACAAAAATATTTTTGTTTTTCAACATCATTCAATCTCATCTATCATGTATAAACATAAAGACAAGCAATTGTAACATTCGAGCTATATACTGTAAAATGTATCTTATGCAGCTAAGACATGGAGAATTTATGTACGAGATAAATAGAATTAAGAACTTCAATTTATAAATGCGGTATGAAGTTTCATAATTATTGATTATTATGAACAGATTTTAACCAAGGTCCATCAAATAAACCATTTAATAAATAAGGCTAAAATAAATGTTCAAACATTAAGACCCAAGATCATGTAGTTTTAATAAAAGGATTTCCATGGATATCGCTAATATTCTATACCCAATACGTCATTCCAGGGAATCATGAATCTGATTCACATAACTGCCCAGCCTATAGCTTTGTTTCTTACATGATCTTTCCGGCTTCGCAAATCAAGTAGCAACTAAAATGATACGTGCGATATCCATTTCAATTGGAGGAAGAAAATTGAAATATTACCAGATTTCACACATTTCCACCTAGAATATAGTAAAACTTCCATTGCCAATCACCAAGTCTAGGACAACTTACTCTCAAAGTATTTACACAGATTGAGAGGTTAAACACCATGCCAAGCTGCAAAAAAGGCAAAAGTCCCCTAATACATATATAAAGGTCTAAATTGTAGAGGCAACCAGAGTGAAGTACAAATGTATCTGTTCCTCAAACTCAACAGATAAAGCTACCCTATTTTATGGTATTAATGATTAGCATAACACATACCATTGGCATAAAACCACCGCAAAGGTATGTTACTTCAGTGAAGAGTAACAATAGGTTCACAAAACTACCATGCATTCCAATCCAACTGCAAGTTTGTCAGGTTGGCACAAAGTCAAGAATGGACGAAGACATAAATCAAAAGACTGAATATCAACTGCTATTATTTTGCATAAAGTTGACGTTATAAGTGACTTAATTCATAACCCTTTCTACTTGTGCTGTTTCTTCCATAGAACCCCAAATTTCTTGAGCACATTTCCATTCTTCTTCTTCAGCTGATCATCATCCATATCATCAGCATAAGGTGAGCCAATCTTTCCTGCTACAGGATTATAATTGCTGTCTAATGATCCAGTTCTCTCCACATACTTACCATTATTCCCAGCTGAAACCATTGCTGCTGCTGCTTCTGCAGCCTTCCTCCACTGGTCAGTCTGCACTTTAAGCCTTCTTAAATCCGCCTCCATTTGTGAGTTTGATGCCTGGGCAGCCTCAAGTTGCTCAGTCACTCTGGCTACTCTCTTGTTACTTTTTTCGACCTCCTCCATCATAATATTTAGCTTCATGAGTGCCTCATGCTCTGCCTCTTGCTGCTTCTAACTTTGCAGTAATGTGGTCATTCACTTTACCACTGTCTGTTTCCTTTTTATTTCCTCCTCCAGCATTGCATTCTCCTCTGAAATGCTTTGCAATTCCATCTCTTTATCTATTAGCTGCGCCTTAATGCACGTCATCTCTTCCTTTAATTTCTTGAGTTCATGTCCTGTTGCAGATTCTTTATGGACTGGCAAATTCCTTTCTATCTTCAAATTCAACCCCTCATTTTCCTCCAAAACTCCCTGCAGCTCTGTTTCTTTATCCATCAGGCTTGCCTTCAAATCTTCAATTCCAGTTTTGGCTTTTTCTAGTTCTGCCAGAAGTTCATACTCTCTATGGCTTGATTCAGATTTTATCTGCTCTACCAGTTCATTGGCCTGCATTATCTCTTCCACATTCTTTCCCCGATCTTCATTGTATTTGCTCTCAGCAACTTCCAAAGCAGACCTTAGATGTCCCACCTCAGACCGCAGAGAACAAAGCTCTTCTTCCAAATATTTTGCTTCTTGATCATTTTGATTCTTATTTGATGGCTCCTCAACAACCGTTATCAATGAAGGGATTTTGAGAAGAGCATCTGCCAGCATTACTGAGGTCTCCTTCTAGTTTGCTAACTAGATTCTAGCAAGTTCACTCGAGCCCTTGATTGATCTAGCTCAGACGTGATGGAGCTGTAGGCTTCCATGGCTTTAATTCCATCCACCCGAAGACTTTCCACAGCTGCTTTCGCAGTTTCCAGTTGCAACAGGGTTTCACTGACCAAAGCTTGGGCCTGAGCTTCTGACTTTTTGCAGTCCTGCAGCTGGTTTTTCATGTCTTCTACAAGTGTCAGAGATTCTGCCAGGTTTCCTTTCAAGCTTTGCAGCTCCATGTTCACTGATTCCACATGTTTGGTCTGCGCAGCCTCAGATTCTGCAACTGTTTCAAGCTCAGCTTTAAGCCTTTGAATCTCATTAACAGCAGATGCTAAGGCAGCTGAGTCAAGTGATCGCTGCTTCTTGATTGCCTCAAGCTCAGATTGCCACTCCTGGTCCCTTTCTTCTGAGATCTTTTCAAGCTCTGTCAGACCATCTCCTTCAGAAGCAGACAGCTCCAAAATTTGCTTCTCTGATTCCTCAAGTTTTGAGGAGATAGCCAGTAATTGCTTTTTGGATTGTTCAGCATCCTCTTCAGCTTGCTTCTTCGCTGACACAGAATAACTTAGCTGCTCCTTTGTTTTCTTCAGATCACCCTGTAACCGTCCAACCTGAGATTCCAACTCCGAAATTCGGGATGGCCGCTTTTTCTGGTACAAAGCATTAACAACTTCCATCAAGATCTATGTCAAATACTCAAATCAAATATTCCTAACATTCCACTTCGATTTAAAAGCATTTTATCCATATGCCCATATACAATGAAACAAGATCTTTGACTATGTTTTCTGAGGGATATGGAGGTTAGGTTAAACACAGAAAGAATCATTAGAAAGATCTTAAGGTAGCATATCATTCAAAAGATCGTCAAGCAAAATAAAATAAGACTGACATACTTCTGCAATGCATGGACATGAGCACAACGGGAATACTCTTAGTGGACTCTAATTAGCCTCACCAATCTCAACCAAGTAGTCTCCAGTAAAAAAAGAGTTTTAAAGCAAACTCAGGATTAATCCATTTCACCTACACTCTATGATGCCATAATATAACAAAGAGGTTTTTAGTTCTAGCTGAAGTTCTTCAAATCAAGAGAAAAAGAATCTGAACAATTTCGTTTTTTTTCAGGAAAATAATTACAAGTCGCATAGCACGAGCATGAGCACATATAAACAAGACAATTATCTGGAACTAACAAGCATATACAATTCCCCATCATTAATAATTAGAGAAGGAATTCATGGAGAAAAGCAGCATATATGCACATTGCATCAACTTATATTGAACAACAGAGACCGCTTTATAAAAAAATCAATGATTTTACATTTAATTGATGAAAATGTAGATTAAACCTTAACTTTAGCCTTTAAAATTGTTATTCTCAGGAATACGCGGAAGCTGGGTTTATTATTCTTTCTTCTGTAATTAAAACAGTTGCATCCTTTTTACCTCAGACACAGGGCTCCGAGGTGACCTTCGCTCGACCACTTTGGGGCTTCTCTCTTTAGGAGTTCTATTAGCTAAACTTGAAGGAGACACCAAATCAGAATCTGATGTTTTCAGTTGGCGTACAACTCGTGGAGAGACCTTCTGAGGGACTTCGGCACTGCTTCTGAAATTGTAATAAAAAAGGGTCACCATTCATAGATAAAAGGGAGGCAAAAGGGAGGCTTAACAATTTTGAGGAAAAAGAGTTTCATAATGGGAGGTACTGAATTTAAGTTGACAAGGACCAGTATATCTGATATTAGGTTATTATTTAAAATCCATGCACAATTCATAGTAAGTCTTGAGCTTGGAAAGGATTGCCTGCGCACATCCTTGATGGAAGGCCATGGCAAGACCATCGAGAGAAGGATTAAACCGTAGAAAACTTTTGTCAATGTGAGAAAGATATGGGACACAGACCCAATAAATTACTTAAAGAGATGATAAGATCTGAAAAATCAGACATGAGTAGTCCACATTAAAACTTTTGCGTTTACAATGCAGACTAGCCCAGAAATTACTAATAACTGAATACCATGTGCATAATTAAACAAAAATATAAATAAAAGGCAAATTACCAAATATTAAATTATTAACAGGCCAATTCCAAAGACCACTTGTATCAAAAGCTGAATATGATACCCCATAAGCACATCAATCTGGTATAGTTGCCATTATTTTGCAGTTCTATCATTGTGAATGAGTTTGATGAAAAATTCAAACTCGAATTCCAAATTTTGTAACAAAACTGTCAGCAGCTTCAATCAATATGTTTCTTTTAAGAGCTGCCATTGATTGAGATTTAACTTACTCTAAATTAGTCATATGAACAGTTATTAGGGGAAAAAATAGAACATTATTTCGATGCAAAGGCAAACACTTTGCAAATGTACAAGTCTATTTGTTTCATCATTTCCGAATCATTTTCCTGTCGTTTTCACAAAAATATCATCAAGAAACTAATACCAATGAAAAATCAACAATTTGCTCATAAATTGACCAAATAGAATCGATACTGATATGATATAGATAAAATACATATGCTAATCCAATACAAATACGACACAGATAAAAATCCAACAATCCAAATACACCGCCTATTAGAGATGCCAGGCTATTATTAATCCACATGAGTTTAAAAGAAATAACAAAAAGTGAAATATAAATCTCATAGTTGATTTTGTCAATAAAAGAATGGGAAAACATGAGCTTTTTTCCATTTAATTTTTGGGAAAGTAACCAGGAGCAAATAGACATAAAATCCTGATTACTTTTCAGGAAAATAATATGTAAATAGCATAATCAAGCTTTTTGTAATTAATCAATACCACATAACTCCCAGTATCATATTCTCAGGGGGAAAAAATTATGCTTTGCTTGCCAATGCAAGCCTAGACATTACTGCCCAGTTGATCACAAATGGCTCCGTTTCTCCTCAAGGTAAGGAAAAATTACTGCACAATTTATTCTAACTATCTTCGGTTTTAATTTTGATGCTAATAGAAGAAAGCCAAGAGAGGACAATTTTGGGTTGGAGAGATATCTAAGGATGCTTTTAGAGATTCCAGCAAATTTTTTGTAAACAATAACTCAGAGACAAAAAGAACCAGGAAGTAAGGATGGTATAAATATCTCCATGCACCATAATCTGTAACTATTCATATCACAACAAAACTAGGAAAATTCATTTGGAGATTATCTCCTAGAAATTCAAGAATGGTAAGATAGATTGCATTTACAACTCATTTATCTTATAAAAGCACAGACAACTAATCCAGACAACTTACTGTAGAATCTTAAAAAGGACATTAAAAAGCCACATAAAATTACCTTCCTTTTGGGGTTTGCATTTTGACTATCCTTCTTTTGGACAAAGTTAAAATGGAGTTTTTAATGCAATCTTCAAGCCTTCAATGCTGCCTGACCCACAAGTATGTAACAGGTGAGAGGAAAAAACATAAGTAAAGAAAAGAAAAGGAGAGACCATAAACTTTACAAAAAGCATCCAATGTGCTACTGTGCATCTACACAGTGAAATAAATAGTTTCATGAAGGGCATGTGCTTCTTATCATCGACTAGGAATGACATTTATGGCAATAGATTTTAGCAACCAGAAAGAATCATATCAAGCCTGACCATAGTAAATACATACCTCAAACATATAGAGGATTTAGGCCCAAAAAGCCAAAAATCTCCAAAGCCAAATTTTTACGCTGATTTGTCCACTATTAACATAAATTTATCAGAGAAGTGATAACAAATATCCGATACTATGGTGAAAGTGAACAGAAAAATGTAAAACCGAAGCCCTTATTAACTCATTTGACATGACTATTCTTCCATTAGGTTGGAACGGGTGCAGTGTCCCCTCCCAATCCCCTGTATAATATCTACGGTTCATGAATATCAGCCCCATGGGCAATACAACCATCTGAACATGTAGTCCAAAACCGATCTTTTTGATAACAAAACATCAACTAACGTCATGATTACACTATCAAGTCATATACTAAACTGAACATGAATCAAAATTCTAAAACCACTACATTTCTTATAGCAAAGTAAGCACATGGGACCTGATATCATATTATATAAAAAACAAGCACAAAACGCATTCTAAGATTACTAAGATACCCAAACAACATCAATATAATCCCGATCCTAGGGAAAGGGCAGTTTTGGAATTTCGAAAACCACAGGAGGAATTTCTTTTTCAACCTCCATTCATGCCGCAACAGAAGGGTCATGAAATCAAGTGGGGTTCAACATAATTAAACAAAAACCAATTGTTACATAAGCTGACAAAAGCTTTCAAAACACAAAAACTACCCTCATATACATAATCTGATTGTCCTCTGACATCGATTAATGTGTCTAAAGTGTTACGTGATTCCTGGGCAATTCTTATAAAAAAATCAAAACAAATTTTACAGATTACAGGGGAAAAAAAAACTGTTATGTAAATTAGGACATAATTTAAATCCTCGTTTCACAGCTTTAGTATCAGAAAATCACATTTTCGCAACAAGCATCAGTCCTACAGATATTTTTGTTAAATATCTCTGTTTGACCCTAAGAAAAATATTAATACACAAGCTTACCTGCAATGAATAGCAAAACTTTGAAGATTATAACCATTTATGAACCAGCAAATTCAATGAAAAACTACCGTTTTAAGAAACTGGACTTTTTGAAGAGTAGCCACGTCTACATGCTTTAGGACTCACAATGAACCCTAAACATTATAAAGCTAAAATTCTATCTGAAAAGACGAAAAGGGAAATAGAAATGAATATAAACTGAGACACTATAAGTTTTTTTTAACTTGAAAGTAGTGCCACATTGGACGTGTTATCCTTCAAAAGGAGACCTTTTTTCAAGCAAGAAACAAAAATTCAATTTTTATTCTAACGAAAAAGGAAAGAAAAACAAGGAACATCGAAAAAGCACATCATTTACTATAAAGACAATGACGATATTTAAAGAAAAGGAAAAACAACACCCAATTAAAAAGATCTCATCTATGAAACGTTACTCAATAAAAGTATACAGTTGCGTCATGTTTGGCATATAAAGAATAAAATAAATAAAACAACCTACACGAAACAAAAGCAATTTATGCAAAAGAAACAATATTATTAATAAAAAAATATAAAACTAAAAAAGAGGAAGAGAACTTTCACATTCTTTTTCACTAAAAACAAAAAACCCCAAAAAACCAAAAACAAAAATAAACAAACTTTTTATGCAAATCTCAAAAGAACTTTTTTAATCGATCTCATTTACTTAAGAACGAAAAAAAAACCATTTCCAAAAAAAATGTCTTTTAAACATTATTCACTAATAATCACAGTGAATCAACACATGGTGAACAGGAAAATGCGCCCCCCACCCAACGCACCCCAAAAGAGAAAAAAAGAGAGAGAGAAGAAAATTATGTATGCAGAAAACACAGCAAAGGACAATGTGGCTATGCATTGACTTGTATAATGTTGTTGCACTGAGTTAAGAACGCTTTCTAGCTGAGTTGAGCTTAGTACTCTCTTACCGAGTTAAAAGGGTTTTTAAACAATGGTGTTTGGAAGTGAGCGGAGGAGCGAGAGTGGTGAGTGAGCGAGTAAGGAGTAGGTTCGGTTTGGTTTAGTAGTTCCCGAGGCTTGTTTTAGCTATGCTTCTTCTCTCTCTCTTGCTAGTTGGTGTTGGTGTTGTCTTTTTGGACTTTTACCGGAAGAATACTGACTGCAGTGCTTCTGTCCTACAGGGCTAAAAAGGAAGAAAGAGATCGGACATAAAAGATAAACCGTTCAAGGGAAATTACATGGAATTTGCGTAGTGACATGTACTAGGCTAAAATAATAGCTCTTTATATAATTGTTTTCTTAAAGTAATTAATTTGAAAAAGTATATATATACACATATATATATATATAATCCTTCTTTTTTCTTTTTCCAATCTTCTCCCAGCAAATTTGGTACTAATATTTAAAAAAAAATTAATTTAACACGTAAACTTTGAATTCATTTAACTAAACATTTTATAATTATTTTTATTATTTTTTTAGCACTATTTGTCGCGACCCTCCAAGGGGCCTAATAGGATTTTCTCGGATCGCCATATCACGTGTGCACCTACAACATGAGAATCATCTTACAAGTCAGAGTTTACAAGACTCTAGTTAATTATTCCCTCATTGTATTATACATATAGAGATTTATTATGAAAATAATTTAATGGATATCGAAACTTCCACAGATTACAAAGATCGTAGAGAATCGGATATCCTACCAAACGATAAGATAAGGTAAACATAGATTTAACACAAAATATTAACTAGGTTTAAGTTAAGAAAAAGACTACATTTTCATGTTTATTCTCTCAACTAGGTTTAACCTATCAAATTCTCAATCTTATATCGATCTTGTACAACTTGATCTTTATCACGCTCTACACTCAGATCTTATCCCAACCATTTATTCAACTTACATGCAAAAGCAAACTGTTGGGGAGTCAGCTACAACTAGCTGAGTGAAGTATATACTTGCTCCATATCGTTCCAGTAAAAACAAACAAGTTATTAAACAAGCATATACAATACAAACAAGCAAATGAACAAATATATATGGCCAATCGGTAGCCACATATATATTCAGATTTATGCCCTCCGAATCCGAGGTTGGGGTACATCCACATATCAGCACCCAGACTGCTAATACTTCGGGAATCAAATTTATTCAAAGAGTTTTTCATATGCGGAAAAATAATATACATATAATAACATCCCATTGAAGCAAGATATCCATAACAATGACTCTACGTGATCTTAGGAGGTGGGCCGTCTCCCCAGGACGACTTAGTTCCCATTCCCTAAAACAAGGCCCATGGTACACACTAGGCATATACCACTTCGGTCCTCCATGTTCACCGTCTTCACGAGACAGTGTGGCCCATCGGAGTCAAAGTGTAGTAGTGATGGCCTTCTACATGCAATCATGCAATACATGCTCAATTTTATAATTATCACGTCCTTAATTATTAAGTCTATTTATTTGGCGATCAGAAAATTATCAGACACTCGCAAAGATCAAAATGATTAAACAACACTCGATACTTAATGTTCGGAATAATATATAGTATTTTCAACACATATAACAAACACGAGCAACCACAAGCGTAAATTTCTCAACCCTATACATGAATCATTATATTAACAAAATACCATACTCTAAACCTACAAAAATAAGCAGATATGAAGGTCATCGCAATATACTCCTTACTTAATGGTCGTAGAAGTCTACAAGAAAACTTAAAGACAGATCTGTTTCTCTTGAGAATTTAGATCACGATACTTATTACTATACTATTATTCATACAAAGAAACCTAGTGTGTCTTTGTGTCTTAAACTTCGAGTTTTAACATTCTTAATCTAATCTTAACACATAATTAGTCATTTTGAAGCTTGTAAATGCTACGCTTCGTAAGTTAAACTATAAAGTTCGTATAATCTTAGTTTTCTCAAGAAAAGTATTTTAAATGTTTTCAAATATCGAGTTCAATCACGAAATCTTAAATTGAGCATATTGTACTCGTTTTAACTTAGATTTTAGCATATGAGTAGTTATTGGAAAACTTATCGAATGTAGTTTTTAATTATCAGGTCAAACTAATCATTTTTGTATATTTTTCCTTATGTTATTTCAGGGGTCTGAAAGATTTTACAATTGTGTTTATCTTTCTTGTTTTGTATTTTTAATTATTATTTCAAGTTTGATTCCTTGTTTTATGTTTATTTCATCAAGTATTAGTAATTATACTTAATTTAAGTCCATTACTCAACTTTTTAGTAAAAGCATATATGTTTATATTTATTTTCATTTTGCTTGTCTTGATCTTATTTTAAGTATATAACTTTAGTTAATTTGATTATGTTAGCTAATATTTCTATGATTGACAACAATCTACACTTTATATCCTATAAGTGTCGAATTTCATACTTAGGCTTTCAAGATTATTTCTTAAGTTTAATTTCTTAATCACAATTCTTATATCATCTTGATATTCTAATTTGTACTTGAATTACTTAAGTTTTGTTTTAGAAATCTTATTCTTTTATATGTGTTAATATCTCCATATGTCTATATAGGCTTTTTATTGAGTTTATCTACTAGATTAAAAGCTAAATTATCTTTTATCTATATAATACTTAAATCATATCAAGTTTATGTATCAAAATCTTATTTCTACGTATGATATGAAACTCATATTTGTATATAGGGTAATATATTAAAGTATAATTATATATTTAGTCTTCTTATTGATCAAATATGTTCCATTTATCAAATTCAAGTAAAATTTTCTTATAGGGCTGAAACTTTTATAATAGGGTTCTACAGTTTTCTAAGCTTTTTATTTTCCTCCTTAATTTCATTTCTACTCATGAGTATATGTTGTGTGTACTTTAAATTATTTAAACTTGCCATAGAATATCTTCATTAGTTTTAAATGTTGGAACTACACTATAGGTTTACTTTACTTAATTCTAATTATTTCTTTAGTTAAGTTTTATTTCATAAAACATAATGAGTGTTTATATAATGACATTTAACCTAGGATTTAAATTGAACCAATATGATCTCTATGTTTTCTTTTACTAATTATCTAAGTATTGTTAAAGAATATAAATCATTATGATTTCATCTTTTCTTCCCTAAGATTTTGTATGATGTTATTTTCTTAAGGAATTTAGAATAAGTGAGGTGAAATGTTTTTGGAAATGTCGTATGCTATTGTTTTATGGTGAAGATGTAAAATAAAATGGATTGGTTTCGTGTTTTAGGGAGTTTACAATATATATAAGATGAATAATTTATTATATCAGATAAATATTGATAAATACATAACTAAATTACTAATTAATATCAAACAAAATATTTAAATTAGGTTTTAAGTCCTAGATTTTGTAAGAGATAGTTTTGATTTGATTTTTAGTGTTTTATGTTTACATAATTGAATAATATTATGGTATTTGTTTATCCAATTATGGTTTAGGATTTTAAAACCTAAAATTGTGCTTGGTGTTATATAAGTTAAGAATATTTTTGTTTTAGTGTTTTCGATATTAAAATCTTAATTTAAGTCTTATTTATGTGAATTAGACCGAATATCTAATTTTAACAGATATATCTCAATCCTAGCAATTTATCTTTAAATTATTATATACTAACCGATGTACTTTAAAGATCTAATAATTCAATTATAAACCAGTGGTTATTGTTTTAGAGCTATATTTATCGAGATATCACTCGTTTTGGAGAATTACTATTCATTTCCCAGTAGGTCACTTATCTTAGGTGTAAGCCCCTAGATTTTTCAATAATATAAGCAAACCCTAAAAATCGGAATTCAAAACGAAACCCTAAAATTAACTTAGTTCTATGTTTAGTCTAGTGAATCTAGATCCGTCAATCCCTTGTTCTTAAACTCTAGAAAATGAAATTGAAATAATTATGGAATATGGTTCGTATTAATATAGGAAAGCTTAAAAATATCATATTCGTAATTTTCAAGTGTCCTTCGGATCCAAACGGGATCAGTTTTCGAAAACCGTGCCCCAGTGCACCGGATAGTGAAAATATTTCGACAACACCAATAGATTAGTAAAAATATAAGGATTTCAAAAATATCAATTTTAGAATTTTTCGGTAACTAAAAATATCATATACAGGCCGTTTATACATATTTTCTTTACCACCGGTATTTTAATTGTCTAATCTACTATTCATAGTACTTTTCTACTATTCATCTATCTCTACTTTTTTTTACACTCCATTCTTACACACTACCTTCCCCATACAACTTTAATCACATCACACTTTACACATCACTTCTTTTATTACAAAACAAACAAAAATAAATAATTTCTCCCCCCTATACAACCAAAACTGGCGCCTCCTCCCCTCTTCCATCCATCAATTTATTTTATTTTCTATTTTATTTTATTACATCTAATTTCCACTCAAAAAATCTATAAATACCCCCTTCCCCTTCCTCTTCCTCTTCCATTCTTTCACACAACATAATTCATACTAAAACTCTCCCAAAATCACTCCATAAAACCTCTCTCTCAAAATCTCTCTCAAGTTCTCTCTTTTCTTTAGAAAACTCATTCTCATATATTACTACAAACCATTCCATTCTTCTTCAACAAACACATAAACCTTAGGTAAATTTCTCTTGTTCACTCATCATGTTCATACAACTTAACATGAGTTTAGTGTATGTTTCTTAGACTCATGAGAGTTAAAGAAGCAACAATTTATTCATGTTTTGTTTTTGTTCATGTTTTTATTTTTCTTTATGTTGTTATTATTGTTATTATTTGTTTCTAATCTAACTTATATAAAGTATTATGTATATATATTTATTTAGAGCATATAAGCTCATTTGTTATTTATTTACTTTCAAGTTATGCAATTTATTTATTTCATGTTGTTATTAAGACTAGTCTTTTTAGTCTTAGACTTGTCTATATCAAGTCAAAACAATTTTCTTTCTTTACTTTTCTTTTCTTTTGGGACTAGTCTATTTCTTAATCCCGGGATACATTGATGAAGCTAAGGTTCCCAATACTTAACTTTACTTTTATGCTCTTATATAATTTATCTTGTTATGTTGTTTTCATTATATTTCCCATAGTTACATATTCTCATTTATGCATGAACATGTTGTTATTGTCTCAACCATAATGAATATGAGTTTTCTTAAGTAATTAAAATAAGAACTCTCTTTAAAAATAGTTTTTGTCACATAGGAAATTTTTTTTTTCCATAAAGACTTAAAGTTTTATCTTAATAAATATTTTCTAAAGTTAGATAAGTTAGCTCAAGTTTTAGTAATAATACTATATGGTATTTTATCAATGAAAATAAAGTTATTACAAACTCTCTTTTAAAACAATAAAATAAGAAAGTTTCTTTAAACTTAATTCCTTGTATAACCAAAAGTTTTCCTAAACTCATTTATCAAAGTTTTCTACCAATACTCTAAAATACTAAAGTCTAGATAAGTTTTTCAAAATTAACTTATAAGATCATTGATAGTATTCTTTTAAAGTGGATCTAACATTAGAAAAGCCTTAGAACACATAACCAAGAAATATTTAGAAGACTACATTTTATAGCCACTAGAAATAAATTTATGGGAATCTTAAAAGATTAAAATTTCTTTTTGAAAATGTAATTATTCTCAAAGTTAAGAAATGGAGTTAAAAGAAGGAAATATTTACTAATAAATTTTCCAAACAAAATTAAAAAGGAGATTTTCAAGTCTTAGCTTTTCTCACTTTCAAGACACATTGTTTTATAAGATAATTATGGAGACAACACCACTAAATTCATGCATATTGTTGAGTTTATATATATATATATATATATATATATATTCAAAGGATTTTTTTCAACCATACCAAATATCTATATTTTTGTACAAAAGCTATTGAATGGAGGAAAGTTTGAAAACTCTAATTTTGAAATCTTAAATTTTCGTATCAAATCTGTACGTTACATTTCTGAGACCCAAATAACTTCTTTTGAAAAAAATAACCTTAGAAATAGATAGATCTTTTCGAGAGGTAGTAGAAATCGGTATATAATATGCGAAATTCCGAGTTAAATAAGAAAGTTATGACCATTTTAAGTTGGAATTTTCATTCATACGATTTTTTGACGAGTTCAATAAGATAAAATTAGAGAGTTTGAATAGATCTTGGACGAAATACTCATGTCGGGTATTTCTTTTGTTTAGGTGTCGAGGACCAAGATTTTCTCTTCCCGAAGATTACTTCGACTCCTAGAAGAACGTTATGGATGCGTGAGTTTCCTTTACGCTTATGTATTCGCGCATGTGCTTGTAGAATAGAGTACTAGATGTTAGGAAAAGATAAAATTGTTATGCATGTAGGATATCATGGGAATTATGTATGCGAATCATTGTGTGTGATCAATGAACAATAAGTATATCGGAACCCGATTTGTGATTGATATAAATGTTTCCATGTATGTATTGTTATGTGTGCAAATATTATTTGATCGCTTTAAATGATTTAATGTCATATTGAAATCCCCATATAATAAATTGCTCATGCATATCGTTTAGAAATTTTTCTACTACTCCTCAGCGTGGGACCGGAAAGGTAAGCTACCTTGCTACAACCTTGAGAGTTTAGGATGTTCGGGGAATACGGTCTCAAGTTATAGCCGAGCCGGATCGATCGCTTTGGTTAAGGAAAGCTCGGAGACTAGTAGTACGGTTCGTTGGAACCCCAAGACACGCACAACTTTAAGGAGGTCATTTGGGACCCAATGCAAAGCATTCCCTAACCACCGATGGAGGGGTAAATCCATCATACATATGAAACCGGATAGTCGTATGTAATGTTTGATCATATGGTTGTTGCATTTCATATGCTTGATTAATAAACTTGGTTGATTGCCTGTTATGAGTATTTTGCATAAGGAATATCTCACTAAGCTAGTTATGCTTATACTCTATAGACTTTTGATATTGCAGGATTATCTTTTGCACCCGAGACCATCTTGATTCAGGTAGAATCCTTATTTTGGGAAGCATTTAGAAGAATTCTGTTTTGAAGTCTAAGAGTAGATTTCTTCTAAAACCTTCTAACTTTAGTTATTTTATCTTTAGTAGAACCATGTTGTTATGAAATTATCGAGGGAATGCCCCTTAGAAGTTGTAAGACTTTATATTTCAATGCAATATATTAAGTGTTATTTTATATGTTCCGCTGCCAATATCTTAAAATGCATTATTTCACCGGTCTCCCTTTGATGTGAAAGTATGCCTTATACCAATATGGAAGCTTTCGAGTGACTGAAGTAGTCATTCTCAAGTTTTAATATTGTATACGGCGGGTTGTCACTTATCACGTTTAGGGTACCCGTTGAGGCGGGACACTAAGTCATGAGCACGCTTAACCTTTAGTGTTTTGAGAATTTTCAAGTATTATACCAAACATATCACAATAGTTAAAATTCTATCTTTTTCTTACATTATTTTCGAATTGGAAACTAAAATCTAAATTTTACGGAATTGGATGGATTTAGGTTCATCATCTACGCGATTAGAGTTTCTAGATCTAATAAGGTAAGCTAGGGTTTTTAGTCTATATATGATTAAAATTTTCATGTTTGTGAAATCAGAATTTAATTTGAGCTTTAGATTAGAAGATTCCGATCAGTTATTGATCCTATCAGGTATATTTCAACTCTAGTGATTTGCCTCTAAATTTCTATTTACTAATAAATAGACTCTAAAAATTAATTATCTAATATTATAATCAATTTGCTACCATCTAGTTTTTATTTATCAGTTTATTATCCATTTGATAAGTGAAATATAATATCAACTAGTCTAAATACACATACTAGCATGACATAATTTTATATTATTATCATTTTATACGCATGTAAATATGTATATTTATAGTAAAAACTAATATAAAACTTCTAATATTATGAAAACTTCTACGTCTAGGATCATAATAGCAAAATTTTAGAGTGAAAGAAACCTAACCTTGTATGGTCTTGAATTGAAGAGCGTATCGCCACGATCACAATACCACTTTCGAAATTAGAATCGATTGTCGTATGTGAAAGATACGAGCTTTTTAAGATTGAAGGAGCTTCTAGGTTCCTTTTTTTATTATTTCTTTATTTTTTTCTTTTTCTTTTTTCTTTCTTTTTCTTCTCCTTTTCTTTTTCTTTTTTTTTTCCTTTCTTCCTGATCAGATAAGCTGGAAGAGGATTTTTTTAATAGTCTTCGGTTGAAGACTTTTAGAGAGAGAAAAAGAAAGAGAGAGAGAAGAAATGAAAAAAAAAAAGAAACGGAAAGAAGGATGAGAAGAGAGAGAGAGAGAGAGCGATAATTTATAGTGGAAATCTGGGGCGAGGAGCAAGCTGAGGGAAGTTTCACAGACATTTCATTTTTTTTTGTTTCAATTAACACGTATGATAAATACTTATTCGATATTATTTTTATATGAAAATTCATGCATCTACTATATTAAATATTCTGAACACTATGGTATACTTAAAAATTTTAATTTAAGACTTTTATTTTTTAACTTTAATATATGTTTTCGTAAATTGTAATTTATCCTTTAAGAGTTTAAATTATTAGTGTTTTAATATTTTATGACCTAATTAATAATTATATTATCTTTAATTTGACTTTATTTATATTTTACTATTATAAATTTATAGTGTTTATCTTTTGTTTGTATATTTTGAATTATTTTTTAGATTAATTTATTATTTAGCTTATCGTTATCAGCCTTTAGTTTATATATTAATCACATTATTATTGTTATATCTTATGAACAATTTTTCTTTGATATAGATATAGTTTATGCTTATATTTTTATTTTGATTAGGTCTTTTATTATCTATATTGTAATTATCGATATTTAAATTCGAAAAAAAAAACAGGGATGATTTTTTTGACATTATCTAAAATTTCCGCTAGACATTACTCTCGATTTAACAATTACCAAAAATTAAATTGGCGTATAACTCAGGATGTTACACTATTGGACTTTTTTTTTCCTATTTTATTTGATAAAGCAAATGGCACTAGTGAATAGAAAAAATAATTATAAAATTTTTTATTAGATACTAAATTAACTAATTTGAAGTTTAAATATCAAATTTAATATGTATCCTCGATAATAATTTGGAACATTCCTTATGGAATGAAAATAAGGAAAAATAGAAGGAAAATGGATAAAAGGAAAGAAAATTTCGTTTGTTTCTTGAATCACTAAGATGGGAATGAAAAAAAATAGATGGAATGATATTATAATTAAAATATTTATTACTTTATATTTTGAACTTTGCTTTTATAGATATTTCTATAATTTTACCTGTTTTTTATTAATTTATGTGATTTTATGTAAAAGTCGAAACAAACAAATAAGTATTAAGAGTGAAATATTTTTACTAGTCTCTTTCCATTTTTATCTTTTTCCACTTTCCAGGTATTGAAGTATAAAATTTTCACTAATTTTCTTCCATTTCTAAGGCTTTCATTGATTTTATTTTTACCAAACACAATATGTATATATATAAACTGTATCTTATCTCTATGGATAATATCGAGTTACTTTTAAACTGTAATATATAAAAATAAACGATTTATAATGAAAGGTAAAAGTGTCATTTGTTGATTAATAAGAGGGTTTTATAGCCTATCCTAATATGTAAATATATGTTATATCAAATGGCAGACACATGATTAAGGACAAGAAGACGCGGTTATACACCGCCTTGTAGCCTTGTAGGCCGCTGGCTTTGGAGCTTACGCTGCCATGTTGGTGGCGGCTTTCATGGCCACAATTTTGTCTGAGTTTTATATCCATTGTCACATCCCGGGAATATCCTAAACGTAACAGTTCATTGTACACCATATTAAAGCCTATAAATGACTTCCTTAGTCATACAAAGGCTTTTATATCATGCCTAAGATCTACATTACAACAAGGAAACGCATCGGAGTAGCACCATTTATGTTGATAACAATTAAATAACAAGACAAGAGAAATATAAATCATTAATCATAAATAAGGTCAAATACAATTCTTAAGGGCATATCCCTGCTAATATCTTCAACTCTATATGCATACATTTCCTAGTGATCTCCAAAATAATAACATATCATATATTACTCGTAAAGAAATTTTCAAGAATGGAACTTTATTTTATGCTCACTTCTTCCATAGAGGCTTAAAAATACACCCACAATTTCCTTAATATCTCGATCCTTGAATGGAGTCTCATGTATTCCTGTTTAAATCAAAGGTCTATATGAGATTCTTCTCATTATTCGCATCCAAAATCATAAGTAAACAAGCTGTTAGTTAAGCATATGCTATGCAATAACCATATGAAGCACAAAAATATGAAGGTCATCCAAAAACTGTACATAAAACAGATTTACCCTCCATAAAAAGGTTAGGGAAATCAAGTTAAGGCTTCTCTTCCTTTACTACTAGTCCTCAAGCACCCGTTCAATATTTATAATTCCCTTTGAAAGGAATAGATGTACGCCTACAGCAAGATTTATAGTCTTCTAGCTTTTCACGTAGGAGTAGCAGCTTTGTAAATGTGACTCGACGATATGCAATGTATGGTTATTTCTTTTTCTTAAGCTAACCTTATTAAGGTTCTTTTAAATAATTTATCACTGATAGACATCCATGCATATACGTAATCACACAATTTAAACAAATGATTTAAGATTTCGATATGATTAACATTCTCTGGATCACATAAATATGCGATCACTTACATAACCCATAAGTTCCCTATACATATCCATTTTTATTTTTTCTTAGTATACTAGTACCACTTAGAGGTAGGTAAAAATGACCAACAAACAAATCAATCCGTAACTGAACTAAACCAAACCAAAAATATGGTTTTTTTTTTAACAATTTGTTTAAAAAATTTTCAATCCGAACTAATCCGTAAATTTATGATTTGGTTTGGAAGGTAAACCAAACCAATCCGTAAAACCCAACCAAACTGTTTTAGAAAAATATAATAATATTTTACTTATAAGTTATAACTATAGAATTTTTTATGATGATTGACTAAAGGTCATATATGCTTATATGAATTTATTTTATATTTATTATCAGATGAACATTGATTAAAATTAATTTGTTCATTTTTAAATTTGTTTCTTAGGCTCATGTATATATATATATATATATATAAATATATGTATTGATGATGAACTATTGTTTTATTTCAATAGTTTTTAACTTTATAAAGTATGAAATTTTATTTATTTAGTTATAAACTTTTATTATGTATTAATTGTTTAATGTATTTTGTTAGCGAATCATTTTATTTGCTGATGAATTTTGTTGATATATAATTTTTTATTTTGGCTAAATTTATGGTAGATGATTGATTTGATGGTTCCATTGAAAATTATAAATTATAACTTACTATGTATTAATTAGTAAATGTATTTTATTGGTGGATAACTAATTTTATAAAGAACTATAGATTAAAAGTATGATGAATTCATAAAGTATTTTGTCATGGTTTATAATATAAACTTTGTAAAGTGATATAAATATTTAAATATCCACACAAATATAAAAAAATATAACAAAGAAAATTTTTAGTCAGAATTTTGATGTAATCCATAATTTAAATCGAACCAAATCGTTATTTAATGGTTTAGAAAATTTCTAATCCAAACCAAACCATGCTTAAGGGTTTGGTTTAGGATGGAAAGAAAAACCAAATCGTAAATTATGGTTTGGTTTGATTTTAGGAAAAACCAAACCAAATCAATCCATGCCTTCCCCTAGTGCCATTATTTCTACAAGCACAAATAAGGTAACGAAATTAGGAGAAGAACTTACTCGTTCATTAGAGCAATATCTAGTCAAAATAATCCTTCGGAAGTAGTACATCAAGTCCCTCATCACTTAAACAAAAGAAATACCCGAAATGAGTATTTCATAGATGTTCCACTTAAATTTCTATATCTATTTTTTATTCGCATCATTTTTCTCAGTTGTGAAAATTTCAACTTAAAACAACCATAACTTACTTATTTTAACTCGAAATTTTGCATATTAGTAGCCGTTTTCTACCTACTCGAGAGTTTACTTTTAATTTTTTAGGTCATTTAGGAGTCAGACTAAATGGGTAAAGATTACGTATTTCATGTTCTAAGCCTTGTTTTATTTGTTTTCCAAAGTTTCACTTTGTTTGAATGTTTTATGGTATGCATAAAAATATTACTATCTTTGAGAGATATTTAATATTGATATTAACTCATATTACATGCATGATCCTAGTGATGTTGTTCAAAAATAAAGATTTGTTAAATAATCTTTTATAGAAAAGTAATAATGTTGAGTTTTATAAAAATCACCTTTTGACTTGTAACCAAAATTCTTTTTCTTAAATCTTGTAATCATGTGACTTAACAAAAATCATGGTTCAATATACTTGGAAACCTTAAAGATCTTATATATATTTCGAAAACTTCATTCGACAATTTATTTTCACAAGACATGGGTTTTATTTATTTGTGACACAAATTTCTAAGTGTATTTTCCTTGAATTTTTCTTAAGTTTACTTTTTAAAAATAAAATCTCAATTCTTAGATTTCGTAAATATGAAGCTTAATTAAAGAAAATCATGGTTTTATGTTTATTTTGAATCCAAAAATATTTCATTTTCATGTTAAACTTCTTTTAACTAACTATTTTCCAAAACATGAATTCTTATGTGTAGGCGAAGGAAAGAATCATTCTAAGTTGAATCATCTTCAAATGTTTTAAGTTTTAGCTTATAAGACATTAGGTAAATGACTTGTTTTAAATTTTTATTTTTAATAAAAAGGTTTGTTCATATATTGTAAATAAGATTTTTAGAAAATTTCACATGAGAAAAAATTATCAACAAACGTGTTTAAGAATACTCATTTTAGCAATTCGAAAAAAATACTTGAGTATTTTCTTTCAAATTCTTAATGAAAGGATTTCCTAAGCATTGTAAATAAGATTTTTGTAAAATATTTTGCATAAAAAATTATCAATAATTGTATTATAGAAAAAACTCATTTAATGTTTCAAAAGTCTAGTTAAGTGCCTATTTTTGTTCTAATGACAAGTTTTCTTAAGTGTTGAAAATAAAGTCTTGACAGTTGGTTTTGTAAAATGAGGAATTTCCAAATCTTTTGAAGATTTTACCATGATAACATCACTATGACCATGTGCATGCATGAGTGATAAAAATATAGCTATTGTACAAAAAAAAAAAAAAATCCATCATAGACTCAAGAAAAGTATTAAAAATAAATAATCAGTAATAAAAATATCAAATAAAAATTATAGGAGTCTTAGTTTAAAATCAAGGCTCCTCGGGACGGATTAAATTCCAATCACCATAAAAATAAGAAAAGCCTAAAGAAAGAAAAATATGGAAGTCATAGATCTTTTCCAAGGCTTCCGAAGACTTCAAATACCTCCATCTCATAAATAAAATAAGAGTAGCAATGACAGAATAAGAAAACATAGGAGTCTTAGATTTATGTAAAGGCTCCCCATGACTTAAAAATTGACAAGTTCCTTGAAGTAGTAAAATAATTAAGAGAAAAACAAATATAATGGAAGCCTTTGAACTTTTGGATAAGGCATTCTCGAGACTTAGATTATGGACAAGTCTTCTTTTTGTTTTAACTTGATTAAGGAAAAGTCTAAGACTAGAGTTTAATTAGTCTTAATTTATTAGCAAGAAATAAATAAAAGCACAAAATAAAGCATTAATAAGATGTTAGATTAGTGAGCTTTAAGCTTAGAATATATATACATATACTTATACATACTAACATATAGAAAGCTATGTTAAAAACAAGAACACAACATAATCATAAATTCAAATATGGAGTTAAACAAGACATGAACAAGATGTTGTTTTTATGGTTTCATTCCCTAGCACAAGCTCATGGGGATTTTGTTTGAAATCATAATATATATATATGTGGTTCATGTTATGTTAATATAAACTAAAGAGAGGTTTTAGTGTTTTACCTAAAGTAGATGAAGATGGATGAAGAAAATATGAAAGAACAAATGGGGAGTGTATGTTATGTTCATGTGGCGTGAATGAGGGTGTAGAGAGGAGAGTGTGTGTTGAGTTTTCAATTTGCAAGAGTTTTGTTATGTTTAAGAATGGATGTGTAAAGAATGAATGAGGATGACATATTTATAGAGTTTTGAGGAGGGAATTTGATGGAATAAAAATAAATGGAAAAAGAAAAAGGATTAGAGGAATAGAGAGAGAGAGAGAGAGGTGGCTGGCACATCATGGAAAGGAGGGAAGAGAGTGATTAAAAATTAATTTTAGTAGAGAAAAATAAGTAAAGTGTAAAGAAATTATGTGACAAGTAATATTGGAAAAGAAAATGTAAGAATTGATGTGTAAGAGTGCAAGAATATGTAGCAAGAGAAAGTAAAGATAGATGAATAATAATGAATAGTAGTGAATAGTAAATGAATGGTAAATAAGACAAATAAATTACCGGTAATGATAAAATATGCATATTGGACTATATCTGATGTTTTTAAGAGCCGTAGAAATTGTATTTGATATTTTTACGATTTCTTACTATATTGTGAGTCTAGACTAATTGTCGAAATATTTTTCTCGTTTTGTGTGTTGAGTTCTTGATTTCGAAAATTGATCCCACTTGGGTTCGAAACGAGCGAATTTTTGGTGAATCTAATCTTTTTAGGTTGTATTACATTTTTTCGGGTCATAATCTAGGGTTAGCTCATTTTTGTTGTTTAGGTTTCCTACTACGATTTTGTCGGATTTAGATCTTCTAGAACTTATCGTTGACCTAGGATGGCTTTTAAGGTTTTGGTTAAATTCCGACTTTAAGATTAACAAGCAAGATTATAAAATCTAGAGGTTCATACTTATATTATGTATCCGATTTATAATTTTAGTTTTACTCGATTTTCATAATCTATTTATTATTTTACAATTATTGGGATTGTCTAATCGAATCTACGACTTTTAAGGTTAAAGGTTGACTTGGTTTAACTTTTGGTATTAGTTTTAATTTCGAGTCTTAATATTCATTTACAATGCTATTAAAGGATCTAGGGTTTTACAATTTTATTATTAACTGTTATCTAGTGATGTTATCTCGATTTGTGTGCCAATGACCAGGTACATAAACTGTTTTGACTTAACTGTTGAAATTTAGACTTGATAAATTATTACAATATTATGAAAAAATTATTTATGTTATTTTGTCATTAAATATCATTTAGGCATACTGTCTCGATTTATGTGTTAGAGATTAAATAGATAAATTGCTTAGCATAGGGATTTCGAGTTTGACAATTATTAGGTTTTTATTTTATTTTTCAATTACGAAATTCTATTTTTGGTCTTATTTAGAATTTTGATAAATGTGTATTCATATGTATTTATCTCACATTTTCATGCATGATTTTGGGGTTTTAAAGTGAATTTATGCTAAAAACAGATAAATTACATGACCTTGGATTAATAGTATTTAAAATGCAAAAAGATGTCAAAAAGGATCAAAATTAGGCTTTTAGACTGCTGATTTTAGCTCCTTTAGATGAGTGGACTGTTTTGGAATAAATAGAGCACATTTTAACTACTTTGTATGGAGCTGCAAATGTTGGGAATAAGTCATTTAGCAGAATTTGAGTTGCCAAATTGACAGCAACAGAACTTGAATGTGTCCATGATCAGGAATCCAAGTCAGAAATCAGCAAGTCATGGGAGAGCCAAAAAAATTTCCAATTCAACAGCAGACAGCAGATGCAAAGTGCTAAGATCCACCGACCTGATGTGACAAAGCAAACTGGAGCAGGACTGATTGAACTCCACCATGTCGACCTGTCTTGAGCCGATTAAGCTCAGAATCTAAACAAGCACCAGCATGTCAAGCGCTTTAGGAGCAGCTCTAGAACAGTATCAGATCAGCCTCTATCATGACCTGCTTCCTACCGAGCATTTAAAATTGCAGACAAGCGAGCAAGTTATGAACGCCACAAAGCAAATGTCGAATCCTTGGAACCTTTCGAGCTGATCCATGCCTATACTTATTAACCGAGCCATCATGATAGTGGAGAAACAAGTGAACAGTAGCAGCATGTAGCAAGCTCCAGCAATCACCTAGCTCATCATATTAGATTAGGACAACACCGACCTGACCAGCTCATGTAACAAGATCACTTGAGCTACTTCAACACCAGCAGCTGTCAATCAACTGACCTAACCTGAACAATTTATCGAGCCATCATGTGCAACAACACGAGCTCGAAACCAGCAGCATAAGACCGAACAAGACAGCTCCAAGCCTCAACATCGAGCTTCCCTCTGAACGAGCAACTGACCGAGCTCCATTGGAGCGAGCAGCTCTGATGCTACCGATCAGGAGCTAGTCCCAAATCTTATCCAATCGAACTCATGACAGCTGCAATATCTGCCATGCTGACCTGAGCCGTATCGTACTCGAGAACATCAACTGAAGCGCTCGTCTTCATTTTTCGAGCGCTCAACATGCAGACTGGAGCACCTAAGTCGAACTGAGCAGCCACGACCAGCTCATACACTAGCTCTGAGCATCCTCCGTTCTCACACCGACTGTTGGGTTGTTTACTCTCAACGAAGCCCAGCCCACAGAACCACACTATCTACTCTACCTTCGCACGTGATTATCAGTCCTCTCCAGATCTCACTCTCGAATATCCTCTCTCGTTCTTTCCTAACCCTAAACGATTAGGGTTTCTCTCTACGAAAGCTAAGTGTTATCTTTCCTTATGCTTTCTGTTATTTCACAACCTAACGAAAGTATATTCACTGATAGCGTTTGTTTATCATCGCAGGTAACATAAAGGAAGTGTATACCCAGGATTATTCGAGCTAATCCAAGCTCCACAATGAACACGATGATTTCCAAAAGGGGGGTTAATTCCCTTTTCCCTTTTACTTCTCATTTATATGCATCCATGTACAATACTATTGCTATACTGTTACATGCAATCTGTTATGGAACTGTTAGTTGGTTAAATCTAACCAACTCTGTATACAATGATGTTTCTATCAGTTTCGTTGGTTGAGCCCAACCAACTCTATTTATCTGTCCATTTATCTACTATGTAATCCTCAAATTTACTTGGTAATTTCTACGTCTCGTACTATGACGTGTAACATTTGGCTCCCCCTGTGGAAACACAACCTTGTCCTCAAGGTTGTAATTAGGATAAATGAGTTGAAACTGTCAAAATCTCCCAACTCGCATCCTCCAGTAACAGCCCCTTCCATTGAACTAAGATCTGCTTAATAGGTTTTCGATTTACCAATATCACCCGAGAGTCAAGAATAGCCAGTGGTTGTAACACTGGGTGATTATGATAAGCCTCCTGTGGTAACTCCAAAACCGGATCAATAGAGCCATAGGCCTTCTTAAGAGCAGAAACATGAAATACATTGTGGATACGGGAATTAGGAGGTAGCTCAACCCTATAAGCTGATGATCCAATCCTTTGAAGCACCTTGTAAGGACCATAAAAACGCTTTGAAGCTTGTGAAAGCTATTAACAATAGAAGTCTGTTTATAGGGTTTGAGCTTCACCATGACTAAGTCCCCTACCTCAAATGTGACATCCGATCTATGCTTATCTGCTTGAGACTTCATACGATTCTGAGCTTGCTGCAAATTCTGTTTAAGAACAGATAATACTTCATCTCTAGTAGCTAACTCAGTATCCACTGCTTCAACAGCAGAAGAACCTCTAATATAACTCGGAATAGTTGGTGGAGATCTCCATATACAACTTCGAATGGAGTTGTTTTACCACCCTCATGATATGAAACATTATAGCATACTCAGCCCATGGAAGAAATCGAACCCACAGCTTGGGTTGTTCCATGACAAAGCACCTCAAATATTGTTGAAGGGTCCTATTCATCACCTCAGTTTGACCATCCGACTGAGGATGATATGAGGAACTCATGCATAATTTTGTGCCACTGAGTCGAAACAATTCTTTCCAAAACCTACTCATGAAAACAGGATCCCTGTCTGAAACAATGGTTCTGGGAATTCCATGCAATTTAATGACCATGTTCACAAATAAGTGGGCTACCTTAGTAGCAGTAAAATGCTCATCCAAGGCACCTAAATGACAGTATTTAGACAGTCTGTCAACCACCACTAAAATGACAGAGAATCCTTGTGAACATGGTAAGCATGTAATAAAGTCCATGCTTACATCCTCCCATACCTTATCAGGAATTGGTAATGGGGACAATAAACCAGCAGGAGATTTAGTGGCATACTTGACCTGCTGACATGTAAGACAATTTCGAACAAATTCCTCTACATCCTTCCGAAGTCCCTCCCAATAAAACTCCACAACAATCCTTTTATAAGTCTTAAGAAATCCAAAATGACCAGCTGATGGAGTTGCATGATATTCTCTCAAAATAAGAGGCACCACCATAGAGTCCCGAACTAAAAAAATTTTGGAATCATGATAAAGAATGCCATGCTTCCAAATGAGAGATTTGGTATGATGCAACCCTTTAGTAAGGTCAGAAATAATAGCCCGAAAAGCAGGATGAGTCTGATACTCTTGTTTCAAAATATCAATAAATTGAAATATAGGAGTAGACCATCCAAGATGATAATATGTCCCATCAAATTGCCTTGATAGAGCATCAGCTACAATATTCTCTTTTCCAGCTTTATAAGTGATGGTATAATCATATCCAAGTAATTTGGATAGATATTTCTGCTGCTCAGGTGTTTGAATCACTTGAGACAAAATTTCTTCAGACTTCGATGATCTGTTCGAATCAAAAAATGAGTCCCCAAAACATACTGTCGCCATTTCCGAACCGCTTCCACCATACCATATAACTCCTCACATAAGCAGATGCTTTCCTCAAATGTAAAGGAAGCTTCTTACTAAAGTAAGAAATTGGAAGCTCATTCTGCAATAAGACAGCACCTATAGCAGTCCCTGAAGCATCTGTTTCAATAACAAATTGCTTGTAAAATCAGGCAATTGTAAAATGGGAGCTTGTACTAGTGCTGTCTTCAAAGAAACAAAAGCTTGTTCAGCATCAGAATTCCACTCAAACTTATCCTTTTGCAATAAGTCAGTCAATGGACTGGCAATAGCGGCATATCCCTTGATAAACCGTCGATAATACCCAGATAAGCCTAAAAAGGCACGTAATTGCTTGACTGAAATAATAGGAGGCCACTCTCTGACTCCTTGAACTTTAGAGGGATCCGGACTCACCCCTTTGCATGACACAATGTGCCCTAGATACTCAATGGTATCTTTGGCAAAAATACACTTAGAAGCCTTCAAAAAGAACTGATTTTGCTGCAAAATCAGTAATACAGAATCCAAATGCTTCAAATGATCCTCAAAAGATTTACTGTAAACTAATATGTCATAAAAAAAAACAATGACATATTTTCGTAGAAATGGTTGGAAAAGTCTATTCATTATAGCTGAAAAGTAGCAGGGGCATTACATAAGCCAAAGGGCATTACCAAAAATTCATAATGGCCCTCATGAGTCCGAAAAGCTGTTTTCTCAATATCATCCTGATGCATACAAATTTGATGATAGCCTGAACGTAAGTCCAACTTTGAAAAACATGAGGCCCCAAACAATTCATCAAGGAGTTCATCAATAGTGGGAATTGGAAACTCATCTTTCACAGTCACTTGATTAAGAGCCCTGTAGTCAATACAAAAGCGCCAAGTACCATCTTTCTTTTTAACAAGAAGCACCGGACTAGAAAATGGACTTGTGCTATGTTGGATGATACCCAAGTTAAGCATTTCTTGAACTTGTTTTCAATCTCACTCTTCTGAAAGTGTGGGTATCTATAGGGTTTGACATTAATGGGCTGTGATCCTTCCACCAAATGAATGCGATGCTGTGTGTTTCTTAAAGGCGGCAATGATGAAGGTGCTTCAAAAATTGAGGCATATTTGCCCAATAATGCATCCAATGCATTATTGCCGGATGAAATGCCATGAAAATCGGATTGAGACTGAGCTGTCAATTGAAAACAAGAAGCCACAGCATCCATTTTAACTAGTTTCCTGAGTTGATGATGAGATATTTGGAAAATCATAGGATTTTCTTCACCTGTCAATATAATAGAAGAACCATTGTAACAAAACTTCATGGTTAACTGACTGTAATCAATAGTGACTGGCCCAAGTTTTTGTAACCATTGAACTCCCAAGACAAAATCAGCCCCTTGAATAGGTAACACATAGAAAGCCTCTGTAAATTGCATTCCTTGATGTCCAGTGATACACTTGGACACTGTCCTTCGCATGATAATTTGCTACCATTCCCTATCATCACATTGAAATTCACTGAAGGAATAACCGAAAGACCCAAATATTTGGCAATTCGTGATTGTACAAAATTATGTGTACTACCCGAATCGACCAATATAATGACATTTTTACCATGAACAGTTCCTTTAAAACGAATAGTACGAGGAGTAGAATATCCAGATAAAGCATGATAGCTGATAGTCCCCTCATCAAAGTCATCAATACGAGATTCCTCCAATTCCGAATCCTGAATCTCCTCCTCTTCTTGTAATAACAAGAGGAATTTAGCTTTACACTTATGAAGTTTACTGTACTTTTCATCACAGTGAAAACAAAGACCTTTTTCCCTCTTTTCTTGAAGTTCAGCTTGGGATAATTTTTTTATAGGTAGAGATGGTTTAGGAATAGATGAATTTATGGAAGTATGAGAAATGGATGGTTTTGAAAATTGTAAGGTAGAAGTGTGTGAAGGAGAAGAAAAAGAACGAAATGAATCAGGGTGAGAAACAGTAGGTTTAGCAAAAACATTATCTGCAAATTTAGATTCATGCATTTTAGCTAACCAAAATGCATGTGATAGAGAATTGGGTCTAGAAATCTGAACTTCCTTTCTAATATGTGATTTTAAACCAGAAACAAAGCAACTAATAAGAAAAGAATCAGGAATACCTACCACTTGATTAGATAAAGCAGTGAATTCCCTTTGATACTCTGATACCGATCTCCTCTGTACCAATTTAGCTAAGGCCCCCTGAAAATCCTCATACTCTGAAGGACCAAATTGAGTCTTCAAAGATTGGAGGAACTGCTGCCATGTAGTCAATTGATTATTCTGTTCTAACCACTGCAAAAATTGCAGCGCATCCCTCCATTGCAAAAGCTGCAATGTCCAATCTTTGTGCCTCGGGTATTTTGTGGAAAGCAAAAAACTTTTGAGTCTGATAAATCCACCCCAGCACATCCTGACCCGAAAATTTAGGAATCTCGAGTTTAATACCTTTCAACAATGATTCCGTTAAGGAAGATGATGGATGAGATCCATCTGAGGAATCTTGATGTAAAACCGGTGTTGGATTGTCATTGTGAGTCCTGATATTATCAATCTTCTCCCCGAACTGCTGCATTGAGTGATTGACATTCTCTTGAAAATCTTTGACTGTTTGCTGCATCAACGCATTAGAATTCATAGACTCTTGCATTTGAGTTTGCATCCCTTTCATTGTTTCAGCCAAAGAAAAGACCAACGCTTGCAACTTCGCAAACTCCTCCTGAGATCGAGTGGAAGCCATGAATTGGTGATGAACAACAACGAGAGCACCAAATGTTGGGTTGTTTACTCTCCGAAGCCCAGCCCACAGAAATCACACTTTACTCTAACTTCGCACGTGAACAGTCTCTCCAGATCTCACTATCGAATCCTCTCTCGTTCTTTCCTAACCCTAACGATTAGGGTTTTCTCTCTACGAAAGCTAAGTATTATCTTTCCTTATGCTTTATGTTATCACCCTAACCATAGTATATTCACTGATGATGTTTTTTTTGCAGGTAACAGAGAAGAAGTGTATACCAGGATTATTCGAGCTAATCCAAGCTCCACAATGAACACGTTGATTTCCAAAAGGGGGGTTAATTCCCTTTTCCCTTTTACTTCTCATTTATATGCATCCATGTACAATACTATTGCTATACTGTTACATGCAATCTGTTAAAGCTGTTAGTTGGTTAAATCTAACCAACTCTGTATACAATGATGTTTCTATCAGTTTCGTTGGTTGAGCCTAACCAACTCTATTTATCTGTTCATTTATCTACTATGTAATCCTCAAATTTACTTGGTAATTTCTACGTCTCATACTATGACGTGTAACACCGACCTGCTACTTATCAGCCTCCACCGACCTACTTTAACTAAGTCCGAGCTGATGCCGAACTTGAGTGCCTATAAGTTGCATAAGTGAAGTCCTACCGGTATAGTAAGCCAAGACAGAGCCACCATGATTGGCTAGCCTTCATCCAATCTGGTAACCAAGCACTTCTCTTCAACGAAACAGAACAACAGCGGTCCAAAGTTGAGTTCCCATCAGTAGCACTCAATCCATACGCTCCTCTGACCTGCTATTTAGCTGATCCAAGCAGCAGTGGTACAGAATAATTCCCGAGTTGACCTTCACCAAGGCGAGCCGCTTTTGAACCTTAATGAGCACATCCGAGCTGACCTGGACAACATCAACTCCAGCAACATTTTATTTTCTTTTTACTTCTATTTTCTCATAGAGGCTTGTAAATATTTTATAAGACCTTTCTATCTTTCTTGTTGTACTTTTGCAGTATTTTGAAGATCCACTCCACATATCCATCACATCACCTTCATCAAATTCCATCAACCATCACATCACCATACCTCCACTTACCAACTCACCTTTCCACACGACCTGTATGTACCTTTTTCATCTTCATTTTCCTTTTGTCTTTCCTTTGGAGGACTATTTCTTTCTTCCATCTTTTGCCTTGGGGACAGACCATATTTTGGTCTTTGTCTCTTGATAGACTAGCATGCTCCACATATCCATCTCTATCTATCTCGTTCTTGACCTCGACCTCATTTCTCTAACCTCAATCTTGCCTCACCTCATCGTATGGTTCTATTCATTTGCATTTTCATAGTGGAATTGGGTCCTCAGAACTACTAGAAGACATTCTGCAATTTTTGGGTGATTATTATCCTTTATCTTTTGTAATGAATTGTGTTTGATTTATATGAATGAAATTCTACTTTTCAGTATGAGCTAAATTTATCTAGTGAGATTATGTGATGTGTTTATGGATTTCCTAAGTAGTTAATTAGTAATTTATAACGAGTCTTGTTGATTTGGAAGTTTGACTATTCTAGTTCAGTGTTTACAAGGTCAAAAGCTTGTCTATTAACTTCTTGTGAATTAGAGCTTAAGATACTCGAGAGGGATTCAAGAGCTCGAATAAAATAGAAAATAAAATTTTAGAACTAACATGGACATGTGCTGTTTTGTCTACAGTTGTAGAACTTACGTTCTTAATGCAGTTGAAATTATGGTTTATTGAAATTGACACGTGCTTGAATCATAAGTTCAACTAGAATAACATGGCTTGTAAGGGAAGTATGCTATTTAACTGATAATTATAAATGGGTTACTCAAAAGGGATATCCATATTATAGTTGGAATCTTGCAACTCGAAAGGAAAGCAAATTCTTATGAGTTTAATCAAAATCTAAATGAACAAACTCAATTATAATTACAATGCAATGAATGGACATCCTAACGAAAACCATTATATAATCCCACACCTATATACTGAAGGAGTTTCACATCGTAATCTTAGCATTAGTTTAATTTGTAGTAGTCGAAGTAGTTTAATTAGCTCCCTGTGGATTCGACCTGGTACTCACCAGTTTTTATTATTATATGCGCACCTGGTACACTGGTCGGTAGTTTTTACGCTCTTAAAATATTCTCTTTCAACTTAAAGCATATCAATTTTTTAGAGTTTAGTTTTAACTTAGGTCGATTTTAGGATTTCGGTTTTAGTATTTAACTTTAGAATTATTTCTAAGAGTACCAAAACATTCAAGGGCTTACAACCACCAGTGTATGTTCTAGGCCACTAGCTTTCTTTCCTATACTGCCAGCCTTTATGGCAGCCTTTATACACAGAATTTGTAAAGATTTCCAAGTTCTATACATAGTTTAGCCTATCTTTCATTTTCTCAAAACATTTCCTAAGCTATAGAAAACCCTAAGAGATCTCTTTAACTCATGATCTTTGTTCCAAGGGAGATTGTAATAGATAAATATATCATAATAAAGGACAAAGTTGTCATATGTTGAAGAATAAGAGGATTTTATGGTCCATCCTAATATGAATATTAATATATATTGTTATAGCAGACACATGTTAGCAAGAGAAAGTTGTTTGAGAAGGACAAGAGGAGGCAGTTATATGCTAGCCTCTATACCGTCGGCCTTAAGAATTACACTGTCGGCCCTAACCTCTAAGCTGCCGGTATTGGTTGCTAGTATAGATTTCCTTGTTTCATCCTTCGCATTTAAGTTGCCAACATATGTTCTAAGTTGCCAGCGTATATTTTGATGCATGGTCAGGCTTATGGAAAATTAATTAGATGAACAAATGCTCAAATACAAGCAGACTTGGACTCAAGTCTAATTTTTGGAGTTAAATAATTTGTATATCATTTTCTACATTTCACTACACTATTGTGTATATATATCAAAAGATAATGATTGCTCCTAGGATTCCATGATGATGGCATGTTAGTGTCAGGTGTTGATATTGCTGTTGCAGGTCACCCAATTAGCTACAGAATATTCTAGTACTAAACCTATTGTAGTTTGTTTAGAGAAACAACTATTCTATTATAGTTAAATTGTTGGCAAGAGGCCTGGCCTAGTTCTATTATGTAAACCAAGTCAACGTTTATTTTTTGAAGCCATTGAGTCTATTAGTTAATCTCGAGAACTGTAAAATATTGAAGAAATCATAAAAATAAAGTAAACTTAAAATATGAACCAAATATACAACATAAACATAAATCCCTAGATTTTGTAATCTTACGAGTAAATCTTAAAAGCCGAAATTGAAATCGAAACCCTAAAAGCCAACCTTGGTTAACATTAGAATCTAAAGTATTTAGATCTAGTAAGACTGTGTTAGAAACATTAAAATAATAAAAATGAGATAACATTAGATTATAGTTCGAAATAATGTCCTATAATATAAAAAGATCATATTCAGCAAAAATTCATTCATTCCAAACACGAACTGGATTAGTTTCTAAAAGCAGGGTCATAGTACGCAAAACGATGAAAATATTCCAACAATCAATCTAGACTCGTAATGAGTAAGGAATTGTATAATATCAGTTACAATTTTTTTGACTTCTAAAAATATCAAATATAGCTCATTTACTTATATTTTTTTTACTACCGGTAATTAATTTGTCTTGTCTATTATTTTATTACAATTCACTACTATTCATTTATCTCTATTTTTTCTTACTACCTACTTCTTACAACCTATATACCTATGTCTTACATTTACTTTTCTAATATTACTTTTTACTAAACTTCTCTTATACTTTACTTACTTTTCTTTACTAAAATTAATTTTTAATCACTCTCTTCGCCTCTTTCTCTTCATGGCTGGCCACTTCCCTTGTCTCTTCCCCCTCAATTTATTTTCTTTTTCATTTATTTTAATTCTCTCTAATTTCCATCTCAAAACTCTATAAATACCTCACCCTCCTTCATTCTTTACACATTCATTCTTACTCATAACGAAACTCTTGTAAATTGAAAACTCAAAAACACTCTCCTCTCTCTTCGCCCCTCTAGTTCACACCACACATACACACACAAACACACCCACATTTGTCTTTTCAAATTTTTTCTTTCATCCATCTTCCACTCTAAGTAAAAATCTAAACTCCTTAGTTCATGTTAACATAACATGAAAAATATATGTGTTTGGTTTCCAAAAATCCCCATGAGCTTATGTTAAGGAATGGAAATGTAGAAATAGCATATTATTCATATCTTTTTGAACTTTATGATCGTATTCATGTTATGTTATGTTATTATTTCTAACATTAACTTTATATATGTTACTAAGTATTGTAATATGTATAATTTTATAGCATAAATGCTCGCTAATCTAACTTTTATTTGATGTTTTATTTCATGCTTTCATTATCTATTTCATAAGATTAGTCAATCTCTAGTCTTAGACTTGTCCTAAATCAAGTCAAAACAAAGAGGACTTGTCCCTAATCTAAGTCCCAGGGAGCCTTGAAAATTAATCTAAGACTTACATGATTTTCTTACATATTTGCTTTGCTTTATTCATGAGATTGGTTATATTCAAGTCTCGAGGAGTCTTGCTAAAGTCTAAGACTCCCATAATACCTTTATCTTGATATTTGCTTCCTTTAATTAACTATCCCAATTTTTTTTATTATTTTATAAGTCTATGATAATAATTTTATTTTTGGTATGCTTACAATATTTTGCTCATGCATATACATGGTCATAAGTGATGTTATCATAAAATTTTGAAAGATGTGAATATTGATAATTCCTTGTTTTATAAATTAACTTCCAAAAACTTTATTATCAACACTTAAGAAAAAATTTTACATGGAATAAAAGAATATAAATAGTTACTCAGCTAAATTTTTCTAAACTATCGAAGTGAGTTTTATAAAAAAAAATGTTGGTAATTCTTTGTTATGCAAATTTTTCTAAAAATCTGTCCATAAGGCATATACCAATCTTTTGTTGAAATAAAACTTTGGAACAAGTTAACTTTCTAATACGATAAATCTTAAGGATATTTTTGAGTGTAAATCAACTTATAATAAATCTTCCAACAACACCTCTAAAGGTCCATGTGTTGAAAAATTATTAATTGAGAAAGCGTTATTATGAGAATAAAAATTTAGAATAAGTCATTCATTTAATTGTTCTCATATGATAAAACTTAAAACATTTTAAAGATGATACAACTTAAAATGATTTTCTTCACAAACACCTAAAGATTCATGTAATGGAAAAATAATTAGTTAAAAAAAGTCTAATAGGAAAGTAAAATATTCATGGATTCAAAATAAATATAAAACATGATTTTCTTTAATAAAGTTTCACATTTAAAAAATCTAAGAATTAAAACCAAACTTAAGACGAATTCAAGGAAAATTACACTCAAAATCTTTGTGTCACAAATAGGTAAAACGCATGTTTTGTGACATAAATTGTCAAACAAAGTTTTTGAAATACGTATAGGATTTGCAAGGTTTCGTAATATATATTAAACCATGATTTTTGTTAAAGCATATGCTTACTAAATTTAAGGAAAAAAATTTGGTTACAAGTTAAGAGGTGATTTTATAAAACTCAATATTGCTACTTTCTACAGTGATTATTTTATAAATTTTTATTTTGAAGCAACATCACTAGAATCATACATATAATATGAGTTAATATAATATTAAATATCTTTAAAATATAGTAATATTTCTATGTGTAATATAGAATGTCCAAATGAAATGAAACTTTGAAAAACAAGTAAAACAAGGGTTGGAACATGGAATATAAATCTATACCTATCTAGTTTGACCCCTAAATAACCTTAAAAATTTAAAATAATCTTAGAAATAGATAGATTTTTTAAGTATGTAGAAAACAACTACTCATATGCAAAATTTTGAATTAAAATGAGCAAGGTATGACCATTATAAATTAGAATTTCCACGACTAGGAAAAATAATGCGAATAAAATAAATAGAGTTAGAAAGTTAAGTAGAACATCTATGAAATACTCATCTTGGGTATTTCTTTTGTTAAGGTGATGAGGAGTTTGATGTACAACTTCCGGAAGATTATTACAACTAGAAATTACTCTAATGGGCGAGTGAGTTTTTTTTCTCCTCAATTCATTACCTTGTTTGTGCTTTTAAACTAGTTGCACTAACATGATAAGAAAAGATAAAAATGGATATGTATTGGGGATTATCAAGGGATAAGGATGCATTTCTTTTGCTTGTGTGATTAAGTGAATATTAAGTATATCGCAACACTAGAATGTTTGTTTAACTATGTTTATTCATTTTTATGTTTAATTGCTATGTGTGTTCAATTGATTGATCGTACTTAACGAATCATAATATGAAGTGGCATTAACAAGAAAACGGTCACACATAGCATCCGTCAAGTCACATTTTCAAAAGGCTGCTACTCCTATGTGTAGAGTTGGATGGGCTACTAGTGTAACGGGACGTGAGCCCTGCTCCTTTCTAGGGAATCCACATCGCTCGAGGAATGTGACTTTGTTGGTCCCGAAAATAATCAAGAAGGGGGGTTGAATTGATTATTTCAGAAAATTAAAATTTTTGCTTTTTAAAAACAATTGCTTTTAAAAACAATCCCCTTTGATTTTAAGTTAAGAGAACAATATGAACAATTAAACAGCAATAACATAAACTATGGAAATATAAATAGAGAAGGGATAAGAAGATCAGCAGATATTTATAGTGGTTCCGCCTTGTGCGTCAGTCCACTCTTCCAGCTCCGAGCCGGGGACCCCGTTATCCTACGGGTTTTGTTCCACTATATCCAATAAAATCAATTACAAGCTTGTACAATTCTCTCTGCTCGATTCTCACAGCTATCCTCTAGGTCAATCGATCTACAAGTCTAAACTAGTAATTGAACTAGTTCACTTGAAGACAACAAGTTGCTTCAATTATCTAAAAGACAAATAAAGATTACAATAAAATTTTGCTACAATTATGCACGTGAAAGAGAACAAAGAATATTTGCTTTTTCAACTCTTAAGATTTTTCGGTCAACGATTGAATCAAGTTGCTCTCGGTTTTTTGTTTTTCTTTGTCTTAAGTTCTGCGTCTTGTTCTTCTTTTTAACTCTTTCACGTCTCATATCCTTCTAACGTTCTGAAATTGTTGTGCTCGAGATAAGATAAATATCCCAAAAATCTCGGATGAAAATCTGTACCTTCTTATCCTTAATTTGATTTATCAAACGCTGCTGATATTCTTCGAGAGAATCTCGTTCTTCTTGTTTTCTTCGGTTCCATTTGAATTTGAATTCTTGATATGCTGAAGTAAGATAAGATCAGCTTGAATTTCGTGATTTGAGATAATCCACTTGTTTTCTGTTTGAAAGCTTCTGATAAAGTTGATCTTGAAGATAAATCTGGAGAACTGTTGCTGATTGCTGATATCACGGTCTTCAACGTGATCTTTGTGTTATTCTTAAAGATAACATTGTTCTTATTTTGATTTTCTTAAAATATCCAATTGAATTTGTTTTTATCTTGAGAAAAATCAGAAAACATAACTGTTCTAACTTCAAATCATTCCATCGTTAATCAACTGTAGCTTCTGTTCTTTATTTCCAGAAAACTTCTTTGATAAAAATAATCAATCCGACAATTTATTTAATCCCCTAGGATAATCCAACTTTAGTGGAACTAATAAGTATACTGTCCGAATATACTTATTATCTCGGAGCTAGGTCTTCAAAACTATTGATCTTTTTCATAAATAAACGTAGATCTTGTTTGAGAAGATAAACAGTAACCATCTTTAACTCAGAATTACTGCTGAAGTTTCTTGAAAAAGTTCTGTAAAAACTTCTGTGTTTCTGGAAACTAACTTCAATTCAGAATGGTTGCTTTGAGTTTCTCCCAAAGGTTCTGTGAAAGGTTCTGTGTTTCTGGGATTGTTTTATACTTTAAGTATCCTTCTGAAAAACATTCTGTGTACCTTTTTCTTTTCTAAACATCATCCGAAATCTTCATATCGTATAACAACTCTTGTCTAACTTATCTAAAAACTTGTTTATGTCCAAGACTTAATATCATTCAACCTTATATATTTGTTCAACAACTTTACCAATATTCTGTATAAAATTCTGCACACTAATAGAGTAGTTAGTTCATTGAGTATTTTGTTATCATCAAAACTTAGATATTTAGAGAATCAACATTCTCCCCTTTTTGATGATAACAAAACAATTAAACATTCATTCACAATACAATACACATCACACATATATTCACAATTCATCACACATACGATTCATCACACATTCACATTCATATCATAACCTTTTCTCCCCCTTTTTGTTATCAGCAAAATTAGGAGAAAACATGTTAAAAGTTGATATAAGCAGTCTATCAAAAATTACATCACAGGTCTGATGTGAAATATCAACAAACAGAAACAAAATAATATCCGTAAACAAAGAAAACATAACAAAAATTAATGCTTTTTAGGTCTTTTTGTGGACTTTCGAGCTGTCCTTTTCACACGCCTACGATAATTGGATGGAAGAGGAGATTGAGCAGCAAAGTGTTGTGGAGGTGGAGTAAGATAATTTGCTGGATGCTGAAGCACATCAAGAGGAATAAACGGCACAAGACTTAAGTTTGGAGGAGTGGGTTCATAGGGCTGTCCAGATCGAGGAGAACCATGATCAATTGAAGTGTCAGTTGTGACAGCTTCTGGAACAGGTTCTTGCTCAGGTGGTGAAGATCGACAGAATGAACGTGCTGAATCAGAAGGCATCCTAGATGGTGGAGGTTGGGATTGTTGCAAAGAGGATATCTGAGTCTTGATCTCTGAAGAAATGAACTTTGTAAAGTCCTGTTTAAAAGACTCAAGAGAAGCGCCAGCATCTTGCAAAAACATCTTTGGATTGAAAAGAAGATGCTTCTCCTGGACCTTCTGGAAAAGAATCTTCACTGTCCGAGGAAGAATCCTTTTGCAAATTTTCCCTTATCTGAAATTTACCACCAGTCATAGGCTTATATCTTTTCTTTTCCTTCTTTTTCATTGGTTCTTTACCAGCCCTGTGCTTTCCTTGATCTGCTCCCTCATCCAATGAAACTTCTGGAGAAGCTTCTGGAGTTGGTTTTTGCTCCCCCTCAACTGTTGCCTTAACCTTGTCCCAGTTAATTTCTTTCCTATGTTTCTTGTGCAAGTAAATCGCACCATCAACAGCATACCAGAATTTCTTATAAGGTCTAATTTGCATGTGATGCATGCTTTTCTCTCCAATTCTTTTTAGACCTATAGGAAATTTTATTTTCTTAGGAATGGGAATTCCTTTATATTTGAATATTTCCATAAGAACATTCCCATATACCCTGTACTCTGTTCCTTCCAAATTCTTTTCAAAATTCTCTTAGCCAAATCTATCTTAACCTTCTGCATCATACTAAGATAACCAATCCATCTTCCTTTGTCACTGTCGTAGAACTCCCTTTGCGAGGAAGAATACATTCTCGCACAATTTTGTGGAGCATTCTAACGACTAGTTCAAACTCATATACAAACACATCATCATCTGGAAACTGTCCTACGTTTCCATTTATTCTCAGAAAAATATCATTTCTTCTCAAAGAAACAACAGTATTATCATCATGACAATCTTTCAAACCAAAACATTTAATTAGATCATCACGTGAGACTGTTATGTTCACATCTTGAACCCTTGACTTCAAGCTCCTAGAATCGACATACCTCAAATTCCTATAAAATTCCTCTATCATTTCTCCAATTACATCTCCAGTCAGATTACATAACTTTCTACAACCAACATTATCTAGCCATTTATTCCAGTAAAATCCATTCCTCTTAAAATATTCAAAATCTATAAAGGCACAGTCATGGATTTTTACCTTCTTATATGGACATTTTATCTCAGTTCCTTGACTGTCTTGCTCCTTTTGGATGGGGTCTGTTCCTTTGACGGTGAAGGTACTTCTTTCCTTTTCTTGGAGGAAACTTTGGAAGTTTTCACTTTCTTGACCTTCTTTACAGGTTCTGACATAGGTTCTGGGTCAGAACTTTGTGACACATTTTCCTTGGATTTTTTCTTTTTCGCTGTTTCTTTAGATGGTGGAGAGCACTGTCCAGATTCTTGTTTGTTTTTAGTTCGTTCTTCACGAACCCTAGATGATGAAACTGATTGAGGAGGGTTTGTTGAGAATCGGAGGATTGTGTATCTTGAATAGAAATAGGATCTTTAGATGTCACGGTTTTGAATTTTTTGTTGGTGATACGTTGAGATTTGCGAGGAGCCATGTTGAACAGAGAGTTCGCTGCAAGGATTTCTTAGGGTTTTCTTGAAATGAAAAGGAGAAATTATGAAGAGCCAAAGCGAGGGTGACACTTAAGAAGACAGAGTATTGGGAAGACGAAAAGACAGAACTTTGAGCGCAAAAAAAAAATCACGAGTTCCCGTACTGAAAGTTGCGAACAATTAATGTCTTCCTCTTTCTTTTTATTAAGAATCTTCGATTATCATTTGTCAGTGAACAAACTTTAAGATATTAAATTATTATCATTATTATTTTCAATAAAAAGGATTACAAATTCCAATTTCATTCCTTATAAATTCAAAATTCAATTTTTCAAGCGGTTTTAAAAATATCGGCTAATTGCATATCTGATGGTACAAATTCAACAACAATATTACCATTAATTACATGATCACGAATAAAATGATGTCGAATTTCAATGTGCTTAGATCTAGAATGATGCACTGGATTTTTTGTTAGATTAATTGCACTTGTATTATCACATTTAATAGGTATATTTTTGAAAAATAAACCATAATCTTTTAACTGTTGTTTTATCCAAAGCATTTGTGCACAACAATTACCAATAGAAACATATTCTGCTTCAGCTGTAGACAAGGCAACAGAATTTTGTTTCTTAGAAGACCAGGAAACTAATTTGTCACCTAAAAATTGACAAGTACCAGATGTGCTTTTTCTATCAATTTTACAACCAGCATAATCTGCATCTGAGTATCCTATTAAATCAAAATTTTGATTTTTGGGATACCAAATGCCCAATTTTGAAGTATTTATCAAGTACTTGAAAATTCTTTTAACAGCTGTCAAATGTGTTTCTGTTGGTGCACTTTGAAATCTAGCACATAAACACACACTAAAGAGAATATCAGGTCTAGATGCAGTTAAATACAATAAAGAGCCAATGAGACTTCTATATAACTTTTCATTTACCTTTTTCCCATTAGAATCAGAATCTAACCTTGTTGAAGTACTCATGGGAGTTGCAGCTCCTTTACATCCTTCATACCCAAATTTCTTCAGAATTTGTTTAGTATATTTTTCTTGATGTATGAAAATTCCTTCTTTTGTTTGTTTTATTTGTAGTCCAAGAAAGAATGTCAACTCTCCCATCATTGACATTTCAAATTCTGCCTGCATATTCTTTGCAAAATCTTGACAGTATATTTCATTAGTAGAACCAAATATAATATCATCTACATATATTTGCACAACCAAAATATCTTGTTCATAAGTTTTTAAGAACAATGTTGTGTCAACTGTTCCTCTTTGAAAACCTTTTGAAATTAAAAACAGACTTAATCTTTCATACCAAGCCCTTGGAGCTTGTTTTAAACCATATAAAGCTTTATTTAATTTAAAGACATAATTTGGTTTAATAGGATCTTCAAAACCAGGGGTTGTTCAACATATACTTCTTCTTTTATAAATCCATTTAAGAATGCACTTTTTACATCCATTTGAAAAACTTTAAAATTTTTGAAACATGCATATGCAAGCATTAAACGAATTGCTTCTAATCTAGCTACAGGTGCATATGTTTCATCAAAGTCAATTCCTTCTTCTTGTGAATATCCTTTAGCTACTAATCTTGCTTTATTCCTACTTATTTTTCCGTTTTCATCTAGTTTGTTTTTAAATACCCACTTAGTTCCAATTACAGATTTTCCTTCAGGTTTAGGTACAAGATTCCATATTTTTCTTTGAAATTGATTTAATTCCTCTTGCATGGCATCAATCCAACTATTATCATTTAAAGCTTCTTCAATATTATTAGGTTCAATTTCAGATAACATAGCAAAATGATTTTCAAATCTTGTAACTTACCTCGTGTTTGGACACCAGTTTGTATATTACCAATTATTTGTTCAGATGGATGAGCAGACTTGTATTTCCAACCTTTAGAAGTTTCTGGTTCAGATCTTACAATTTCTGAACTACCTTCTGTTCTTGCTTCTGTCTTCTTTTCGGAAGGTTAGATACTTCAGATATAGGTTCTGTACTAGGTTCTGTTTTAGGATTGAGATCCTTTTCTTCATCTGACTCATCATCTTTTGTATCTTCAACAAACTTAACATTAATTGATTCTTCAACAATTTTTGAGGATTTGTTATATACACGATAAGCACGACTATTTAAAGAATATCCTAAAAATATTGCCTCTTCAGATCTTTCATCAAACTTACCAAGATTGTGAACATTCCTTTTTACAAAACATTTAGATCCAAAAGCATGAAAATATGAAACAGTAGGTTTCTTACCTCGAAACAATTCATAAGCGGTCTTTGTTGTCATGGGCCGAATATATACTCGATTGATAATATAGCAAGCTGTAGACACAGCTTCTGCCCAAAAATACTCAGCAACACCACTTTCATTTAACATAGATCTAGTCATTTCTTGTATAGTTCTATTTTTGCGTTCTACAACTCCATTTTGTTGAGGTGTATATGGAGCTGAGAAGTTATGAGATATCCCATGTTCTTCACAAAAATTTATAAAATCTGAATTTTGAAACTCTGTTCCATGATCAGTTCGTAAACTAATTATGGAAACTCCTTTTTCATTTTGTATTTGTTTTGCAAATTTTTGAAAGGAATCAAAGGTATCCTTTTTATGTCTTAAGAACATAACCCAAGTATATCTCGAATAGTCATCTACAACAACAAATCCATATTTACATCCACCCATACTAAGAGTTCTAGTAGGTCCAAACAGATCAAGATGCAACAACTCAAGAGGTCTTCTAGTTGTTATCACATTTTTACTTTTATGAGAAACAGATACCATTTTATTTTTTAAACATGTATCACATTTCACATCCTGTTTAATACTTATTTTAGGTAAACCTCTTATTATATTCTTTTTGGATAATTTTTCTAATTGATTAAAATTAACATGTCCTAAACGTTTATGCCAAACAAAGATCTGATCATTCATAGATAACAAGCAACATGCATCCTCCATTTTATTAGGTCTTATCAAATATATTTTTTCTTTCTAAAACCTTCAAATAATTTTATACCATTTTCGCTAAATGCAAAGCATTTATCTTTTTCAAAAACCATTTTATATCCTTTATCACATAACTGACTGATACTCAATAAGTTATGTTTCAAGCCTTTTACTAAATAAACATTTTCTATAGTATGAGGTGACATACCAATATTTCCAGTTGCAATAATTTTACCTCTACTGTCATCTCCAAATTTTACATATCCTTTTTCTTCCCATGTTATGCTATTGAACAATGAAGCATTTCCTGTCATATGTCGGGAACATCCACTATCAAGATACCATGTTCCATTGATTTTAGCTTCATGTTCCTGCAAAAATAAAAGGGTTAAACCTTTTTAGGAACCCAAACAAGTTTGGGTCCTTTGAAAGACAAGCTCGTTTCATCCCTTTGTTTTACTTGCTGAATACTGAGCTTGTTTCTTTTATAATAACAATACTTTTCTATGTGACCAATCTTATTACAACAGAAACATGTATATGTGTTATTATTATTATTATTCCAATACCTGTTGTTTACCTGTCTCCAACTATTTTGTCTCGGATAACTTCTGTAATAGCTTCTGGAATATCTTCTGATATGATTTCCATAAGAATGTTTTCTTTCAAAATCGCTTCTGGAATTCATTCTGGATTTTTGAACGTACTTTTCTTTTCCACGTATTGCTTTATAATCAATCTTTTTAACACTTGATTCCGCATTTACAATTGGTTTGGCTCTCACAAATATAGTTTTCTTAGATGTATTTGAATTTAAACCATAATTATAACCTAAACCATGCTTTTCACACGACAATCTTTGTGATGAAATCAACATTTTTAGCTTTTCATCACTTTCATTGAACTTATTGAACGTTCTTTATTGAATTCGATAATTCATCAATTTTTACTTTCAAAACGCTTGTTTCATCTTTTAGCAAGTTATTATCTTTTCTTAGCTTTTCATTATCCTTAAAAAACTTTTCATTTTCACTCTTCAAGATATCATTTTCATCGGCAAGCAAGGAATTGGTTTGCTTTAATGCGTCTTTTTCATTCTTTAATGATTTTATCTCATTATCAAATTTAGCAATTTTTAAATCAGCTTTCTTAAGAGCTTTTAAAAGTTTTTCCATTTCAGCAATCATATCATCTTCAATTGATTCATCATCAGTTTCAGAAGTTACCTCAGAAGTAGCCATGAGACAAAGGTTTGCTTCTTCTTCATTATCACTTATAACTTCTGGTTCAGCTTCTGACTCATCCAAATCGCTCCAAGTTGCCATCATTGCTCGACTTTTCTTCTTGAACTTTTCAATCTTTTTGATTAAAACAGGGCACTCATATTTAATATGTCCCGGTTTTTTACATTCATAGCACACAATTTCTTTCTTCTCTTTCTTTTCTTCTTTGTCCTTATAGCTTTTTCCTGCATCAAATTTGTTAGATCTATTGAAACTTTTGAACTTTTTACCTTTCTTTTTCTTCAAGAATTTGTTGAATCTCCTTGTAAGCATGTTAATATTTTCGTCATCACTATCCTCTTCTGAATCAGATTCAACAACTCTTTTGGCTTTGAAAGCTATTGCCTTTGAACTATTTTCTGGTTCTTCAGTTGTATCATGATGTGACTCGTATGCCATCAGCTTTTCCCTTAACTGACTAAGTGTCAGCTTATTTAAATCTTGAGCTTCTTCTATGGCTGTCTTTTTGGCATCCCACGATTTAGGCAAAATTCGAAGCATTTTCCTGACAAGATCAGAATCATCTAATTTCTTTCCAAGTGAGGTTAGTTCATTAGTAATAGCAGTGAATCTATTAAAAGCATCTTTAATTTTCTCATCAGACTTAATTTTAAATAATTCATAACGTTGAAGTAATGAATTGATTTTTGTTTCCTTAATTGTGTCTGTTCCTTCATAAGTTTTTGAAAGAGTATCCCATATTTCTTTTGCTGATTCACAGAGGAAATTAGATAAAATTCAGAAGGAGCTATGGTTGTGAGTAAGAGATTCTTAGCCTTATTGTTCTTCTCAATCAACTTTAGCTCTTCATCTGTGAAACTCGCATCATCCGATATTGCTATTGGGTTGTCTCCAAATTGGATCACCTGCCAAGAAGCATAATCATTAGCTTTGATATAAGTTGTCATTCGCATTTTCCAATAAAGATAATTTGAACCATCAAAATATGGAGCTCTATTAATTGCAATATTGTTCTCAGCCATTTTGTTTGGATCACTCAATTTAAAAGAGTCCTGCTCTGATACCAATTGTTGGTCCCGAAAATAATCAAGAAGGGGGTTGAATTGATTATTTCAGAAAATTAAAATTTTTGCCTTTTAAAAACAATCCCCTTTGATTTTAAATTAAGAGAACAATATGAACAATTAACAGCAATAACATAAACTATGGAAATATAAATAGAGAAGGGATAAGAAGATCAAGCAGATATTTATAGTGGTTCCGCCTTGTGCGTCAGTCCACTCTTCCAGCTCCGAGCAAAGGACCCCGTTATCCTACGGGTTTTATTCCACTATATCTAGTAAAATGAATTACAAGCTTGTATAATTCTCTCTGCTCGATTCTCACAGTTAGCCTCTAGCGTCAATCGATCTACAGAGTCTAAACTAGTAATTGAACTAGTTCACTTGAAGACAACAATAAGTTGCTTCAATTATCTAAAAGACAAATGTAAAGATTACAATAAAATTTTGCTACAATTATGCACTTGAAAAGAGAACAAAGAATATTTGCTTTTTCAACTCTTAAATTTTTTTTTTCGATCAACGATTGAATCAAGTTGCTCTCGGTTTTTTGTTTTTCTTGAACTGTCTTAAGTTCTGCGTCTTGTTCTTCTTTTTAAATCTATTCACGTCTCATATCCTTCTAACATTCTGAAATTGTTGTGCTCGAGATAAGATAAATATCCCAAAAATCTTGGATGAAAATCTGTACCTTCTTATCCTTAATTTGATTTATCAAATGCTGCTGATATTCTTCGAGAGATAATCTCGTTCTTCTTGTTTTCTTCTGTTCCATATTTGAATTTGAATTCTTGATATGTTGAAGTAAGATAAGATCAACTTGAATTTCGTGATTTGAGATAATCCACTTGTTTTCTGTTTGAAAGCTTCTGATAAAGTTGATCTTGAAGATAAATCTGGAGAACTGTTGCTGATTGCTGATATCACGGTCTTCAACGTGATCTTCATGTGTTATCTTTTTAAAGATAACATTGTTCTTATTTTGTTTTTCTTAAAAATATCCAATTCGATTTTGTTTTTATCTTGAGAAAAATCAGAAAACATAACTGTTCTAACTTCAAATCGTTCCATCGTTAATCAACTGTAGCTTCTGTTCTTTATTTCCAGAAAACTTCTTTGATAAAAATAATCAATCCGACAATTTATTTAATCCCCTAGGATAATCCAACTTTAGTGGAACTAATAAGTATACTGTCCGATATACTTATTATCTCCGAGCTAGGTCTTCAAAACTATTGATCTTTTTCATAAAAAACGTAGATTTTGTTTGAGAAGATAAACAGTAACCATCTTTAACTCAGAGTTACTGCTGAAGTTTCTTGAAAAAGTTCTATAAAAACTTCTGTGTTTTTGGAAACTAACTTCAATTTAGAATGGTTGCTTTGAGTTTCTCCCAAAGGTTCTGTGTTTCTGGGATTGTTTTATACTTTAAGTATCCTTCTAAAAAACATTATGTGTACCTTTTCTTTTTCTAAACATCATCCGAAATCTTCATATCGTATAACAATCTTGTCTAACTTATCTAAAAACTTGTTTATGTCCAAGACTTAATATCATTCAACCTTATATATTTGTTCAACAACTTTACCAATATTCTGTATAAAATTCTGAATATAATTCTACACACTAATAGAGTAGTTAGTTCATTGAGTATTTTATTATCATCAAAACTTTAGATATTTAGAGAATCAATAGACTTTAGGTTCGAAGCCAAGCCAAGCCAATCGAATGCTTTAGGCGAGTGCCTAGGGACTAGCAGTAGAAGATAACGAGGACCTTCATCAATAATTCCCTAACCCTTAATATAGAGAGTGTAAATCCGTTCTATGTATAGATTCCGAATAACTATACATATGTGTGATTTCCATATGATTGTTGCAAAGGCATAGTATATGCTCGACTAACTAACATGTTTGTTTATGATTGCTAGTGTGAATGATAGGGAAATATCTCACTAAGAATGTTGTAAGCTTACACTGCTATAGATTTTTGTTGAAATAGGTATGTTTGAGACTCTATTCGAGGAACGAGACATTAACGAAATCATCGATGAGATTTTGAGTCGTCATGGAAGAATTAGGAGCATAGAATAAAGTTTTATTTTGAAAATTTCTTGAAGATTAATATGTGCTATGATATTATTTTGGAGATTACTAGAAGATATGAATCTATTTTGAATCGTTGGAGGACACTAGCAAGGGTATTCCCCTAAGAGTTATAATGGACTTTATTTATGTCTAATGATAAGTATTTTTCTTACCTTGTTACTCAATTATTATCAATATAACTTGCGCTACTCCGATGTGTCTCCTTTGTTATGATGTATGCCTTATGCATAATTCATTCATAAACTTTAATATAGTATACAGTGGACTGCCACATTTAGGATACCCTCGAGGTATGACAAAGGGATTCGATTTAAACCTTTTAGATGATGGAAAATAATTGGAAGACAATTGTAAGAATTTGTTATATATAAATCAATAGTTTGAATTGAAAATCTAGTTTACAAATTTAATTTTGTAAAAACTTGACATTTAGTTTAAGTTTAGGTTTAAAACTGATATGGTAAAACAATCAAATGAACTCAAAATTTATAGAAATTGAAGAAATAAAATTTAGGTCTAAAATAGCTAATTTAGGACATTTTATAAATTTTGGCAAATTAATTTGAGAAATTTGGGTCATTTGCAAAATGAAACGAAAAGCGGTTCAAATTAATGATTCTAAATTATTAACTAAATCAATTATGAAATAGACTAAAGTTTAGAGTTTAAAAATTACTAAAAATTGAAATTAATTTTTTTTAAAAGGTTTAGAGATTTGAAATAAAAAGAAAAGAAGCTTAGTTTGAAAATTTACAAAAGACAGTAAAATTTGACTAGTGGAAAAGGATTATTGAAGCAGATAAGCTAAAAGAAGAGAATGTTTGAAATTTCAATTTTCAGTAATCAATTTATTAATTTGGTAATATTAGTCTATTAAACTTGATCTTATAATTTACTTTACTTGACTTAATTGAATTATCTAAATTCAATTCTAAATTAACTTAGATTCATGATTTGCTATTATTTTTCATTTCTCAAGGGATTTTAATTCATTTGTCCAATATTCATATTTATTAAGTTTATCAATTGTAGATATTATAGTTACATTTTCTTTAAAATCATATTTATTTAATATTCTAACTATTTTTTATTGCAAAGCATATCGAAACTTAGTTTTTTTATAATCATTTCATGTTTCAAACCTTGTTTATTACATGTTTTATATGATTTCTTCTTTTTTTCTTTCATTACATTGGTTTAGTGTTTCTTGCTATTTTCATTTTTATAAACATCTTAGAATTTGATGTTGTTTAGATTTAACATTATTTCTATATAACCATCTGCTTTATTCAATATTTATTTCTTTAATTTCATATTTATAAGATTTTAAATGTTTCTTTAACTTTACCAAACTGATATTATATACAATATAGTACATATAAAACAATAAGAATTAGTTTAGCAATTTCAACATTTATTACTCCATTTTTTAAGAAGACTTAAACTCGGTAACGACAGCAACAGATTGTTAACCTAACTAGACTCGACTTGACTTGTCTCTAAACTTAAGATGACATATAATGATGCAACACCAACCCACACAACACGACAAACTCAACTAATGAAGGTTGTAGACTCATTTTTGCATTCTTATCAAGATATATATGATAGTTTGCATATAAAATATACAATGTTTGTATTCTTTTAATCATTAAGGATGTTATGTCTTATAATTTTTGTAACGCCCTAAAATAAGGCATTACAACACGCCACGTATCCCCTCTTACAAAGGATATGCAAAGGCTCTATTATTCACAATAATACAATCATCACCTATAAACACTCATAGGGTAACTCATAAAATACCAAACCTATTAAAACTAAAAACTCATACTTCATAAAACATAAACTCCTTGTTCAAACATAAAATCCAAGTTGACTTCATAGTCAACGAATTCAACACAAACTAAATACTGTTTACATTAAAATCTTTTCAATTAAAACTAACTATGAATCCAACTACAATCTCAAATGATCAAAACATGTCTTCTCTCAGAAACTTGGTATATGAAGCCTAACTCTCGGCTGGGTAGTCAGGTTCACTATTGCCATCCCCGCTATCAAAGAATAAATCATAATCGGATAGATCATACACTATATCTTCTTCATCTGTGCCTGATATTTAAAAGAATGAGCGGCGACGCCCAGTACGATAACTCAAATCCAAAAACAAATGCATATGCACATACAAAAGGCATACAATTCATGCAACTTAAACTAATGCAAACAAACATATTATTATCTTTCTTAAGCCAACACAACAACACAGTCCAGTATTAGGCATACACTAATCCTGAACTCGGAGTTACTCAGACTCCATTAAAAATCAGACAACTTTTTGAAAATAATAATCATATACATATATGGATGAGTGGGTACTCCCCAAACACCTCGAATCGAGAACACCTAATTCTACAGGAATCATATCAAGGCACGAGTCCACTAGGGACAACCTCACACCAAGATCATCAAGGTGCCTCACCAGTATCATTGTCTGCCAGGTCTTTACTGGTCAAAGCCAAGCATAATCAATCATACAACTATTAACTAGGATAACGATTAAGTTTATTAAGAAATTTTGTTCCTACAAGCATTCAATCAATACTAAACTTACGGCAAAAACAACAAGCAAGGATTGGTCGTACCTTTCTAAATTTCAGGAATATAAATCAAATCCTAAAAATCAGATACCAACAACAACAAAGACAACCCGAACTCCACAAACTCCAAATGTCATGTTACAACATATATATATATATATATCAACAGATATGATCGCATTATCAAAATACCCTAACAAACATGAATTCTCCAAAAACCCTAACCTAAAAAGAAATCTCCGTTATCTGTACCGTCTATTCCAATCAAACTTCACAAACACCAATTATTTCACCCAAAACCCTAATATGCATAACAATAAGAACGTATGAGGATTGTTTAACCCGTATTTTGTTTGAATCCATCATAAAGGAGATAAACTTACTATTTTGAATCGCTAAAACCCGACTTGCATTCACCAATTCACAGATCTTACACGTGCTAGGGTTTCCTCACAAGAACCTTCATGCAAAATCCAACCCAAACCCTAAGAAAACTTATACGATTTCATATTTAATCCATAAGAGAAGATTAAAATCACTTACTTTGGATCAAAAACACCCTCCGGATGATTCTATAAGCCTGGATCTCTAAGAACACTCCAAATGATAAAAGAAAATCTATCGAAAATGTTTTTTGCGTCTCGTATTTATAGAAATTTGGTCATACGCCGGCGGCATACGTGTAGATCTTGCCGGCGTACACCCCACGCTGGCAAAATTTACACGAGTGCTGGTAGCATTCATCGGGGCTTTGATTTCCCAAAACTTCGATCCTACTACATACGCCGGCAAATCCATGCACTACGTAGGCGGCGTTCCATGCCGGTGTTGAGAGAAACCCTAGTGAACATCGGCAACGTTCCTCCCGGCATCAAGAAAAACACTACTGTTCCCATCCTACGCCATCTTTACACTGACGGCGTAGATTCTCCAGGAGGCGACATACAATCTGTCAAAAATTGCAGAAATTCAAACTTTAATATTTGTCCTACAACCAAACTTAAACTTTTACAATTTACTTGTTTTGACCTTAAACTCATCCTATATTTTTTTTTTGTAATTTACAATTTTATTATTATGACAATTTGATCATTTAGTAGATATCTCTGTGACATTTTATATACATCTTGTATATAATTAAGACATCGTTTTTTTTTAACATATATTGAATTTTACCATTCATTTTTGTGGGGTATATAAAAAAGTTATGAAAGTAGTATCTTGAAATTTTATTGATAACAATTCAATTTCTTAATCAACAATTAGATTGCTTGCATTTTAATATTTTAAAACACGAAAAATTAGCAATGATTTTTAAAACCTTTACATTTTTTTACATGATTTATTTAATTATTTTCATATTCAAATTGTAAAAATTTGAGTAATTATATCCTTCCCCCCTTAAGAGAAGTTTCATCTGGAAACTTTCTCGAATTTAATTAGACTCCCTAGGATTTCATATTTGCCCCCTTAAGAAAAGTTCATTCTTGAAGTTTCTTATATTATAGACAATTATTTAGTATTTCTTTTTAAAAGCATGTTCCTTATGAGACTTGTCGAGCCTGGATTTTTTTCACTAAATCTGATCTGGTTCATTTCTCCTAACCCGATTCACATTAAACCCGAACCCATTTAACATGAATCCTCGACTAGGGGTTAAAAGAAATTTTTTAAAAAAATTTTAGAGTCGCCACCCGATATAAATCGGGAAAAAATAAAAAGCTAGGATCAATGGGTCGGTTGATCCTAACTTAGCTACTAGTCTGCGAAAATTTGATTTAAAAAATCAACTTTTAAAACCAGATATCATGGATTCGGGGGCTAACCTATTAAAACCAAATTGGTTACTACTTTTGGAATTTTAAATTTCTAATTTATCCTTTTCATGCTCAAAACAACTAATTAAAACATTATAGCACAAATATTTACAAATCAAATCATTCATTTTTATTTTTTATTATTTCTTTATTTTTTATTTATTTTTTTAGAATATCAATATCAATATCAACAAATAGATTTCATTTTTTTTTTAAAAAAAAAACTTATATTTACAAAAAAGAAAAACTTTTTTTATTTTTTATGTCGCCCCGCAGGTGCCTACGTACTCGCTAATCGAGATCAGACAAAACGTAGTTCTTTTAAAAAAGAACTTAATTTGTTGATCAATTTTAATTTTTGAACTCTTTTCATTTTAAGTTCATTAAATTTTGAAGTTTTTTATAAAAAAATTATTTTTGACGATCCTATGGCCTAATCAATTGATTTTTTTTTTTTTTATGAAAATACAATTTTTCTAAGCCCAAAAATCATTTTTTTTTTAGAAATTTTGTTCTTTGGAAAATCCAATTTTATTATTTTTATTTATTTTTTATAATTTTTTTTATTATTTTTTTTATTTTTTTTAAAAAAAATCATCACACGTTCATAATATATTCAGAATAATTTAAAATATATTAAAAATATTTTTCATGCATTAAATATGTATTCCTAAGGCAATTTGTGTATAAATACACATTAAAATATTCAAAAAAATAAAAATATTAAAAAAAATAAATTTATATAAAAAATAAATATTTTGATTTTCTGGATTTTTCTGGATTTTTTCTGAATTTTTCTGAATTTTTTATGAATTTTTATAAATTTTTTGCTATTTTTTATCATTTTCAGAAATTAATTATATAATAAAAATATAATAAAATAATGCGGATTAACCTGGACCGTCGGATGAAGCGGACGAGATCTGGAGCGTTGATCTCGCTGACCGATCTGGATCGTCTGATCGCTTGTTGACTCGATCTGAGCCGTCTGATCGCTTGATGAAATCTGGGCCGTCTGATCGCTTGATGAAATATGAGCCGTTGATCTGTTTGATGAAATCTGGGCCGTCTGATCAATTGATGAAATCTGAGCCGCTGATCTGCTTGATTGAATCTGGGCCGTCTGATCTGGTTGATTAAATCTGGACCGTCTGATCAGGGTTGACCGTTGACCGATGACCGACGATCGTTGACCGATGACCGACCGGGTTGGATTCGGATCTTCGGGTCGGATCTCGGAGCTCCGGCGGGTGAAGAAGACGATGACGCGACTTTTCGGGGCGGATTCCGGCGGCTCCGGTGGTTCTCGGCGGCTGGAAGCTTGTCGGCCCGACTCCAATGGTGGTGGCACGTCCTCTGGTGGTGGTGGCGTTCACTCAGAACGGCGGCAAGCGGCGGTTCCGGCGGTGGTTGAACGGCGTTTGAAGAACAAAATAAAAAAAATTTTTCAGAGTGAAATCCGATCATTCGAACAAATCTAAGCACACTAAATCATCCAAATAAAGTTTCTAACATTGTTACAACACTCAATTTGGATTAAATCTGATCCAATCAATTCGAATTTGAAAAATTCGAATTCTATACCCTAATTTCAAGAATTTCGAATCGGCTTTGCTATGTATGTGTTCTTCTGAAATTGACTTGTGCCTTTTGTTCCTAGGACCTCCTATTTATAGGTTGCAAGCTCAATTTTCAGTTTCGAACAGTTTCGAAATGAATGGATTTTTGCCCTTTGATTTTTCCACGAATTTAATTCGAAAATCCATGATTAATTTGTTTGAAACTGATGAATTGATGATTGTTTTCATATTCCATGCCAGATTCATCCACTCAATATTTGTAACTCCTTATTCATGTGCAATTGAATACTTTATACATTGAATTTTGTAACTTTTGGTTGTTTTTTGCACTAATTTTGTAATCACTTTGTAACCACTTTGCAATCCCATCATCAATTCTGACAATCAATGATTTTTTGTCAGTTAAAAACTGATGCAAAGTAAGGCAAGAATCACATTTGAGGAAAATGAAAAGACAAAAATGATAAAAAAGGCAAAAATTTGCCTTTGCTAGGGTTTGAACCTGTGTCCTTGAGCTTGAGTGTGTGTTTGGGTCCATATGTTTAACCAACAGGCCATTTGGCCTGTGCTTGATCACTTAGCCAATTTCATTAATACTTAAGGCTTTTGGAAATGAATTTAATTAAATTTTAAGCCTTAATTAATTTGGGCAAAAATTGGGTGTCTACAGCTGCCCCTCTTTGTGGTAAAGTTTGAACAAAACTTTTGCCACAAGACAAAAAGAAACCAATTTTTGCTTAGCTTCTCCTTTAGATTTGAGATTTGGTTAGGTCATTTGCCGGACCAATGGGCTTTGGTCATTTGCCGGACCAATGGGCTTTGGTTTGGTCATTTGCCGGACCAATAGGCTTGGGTTTGGTCATTTGCCGGACCAATGGGCTTTGGTTTGGTCATTTGCCGGACCAATGGGCTTTGGGTTTGGTCATTTGCCGGACTAATGGGCTTTGGTCATTTGCCGGACCAATGGGCTTTGGGTTTGGTTATTTGCCGGACCAATGGGCTTTGGTCATTTACAGGACCAATGGGCTTTGGGTTTGGTAATTTGCCGGACCAATGGGCTTTGGGTTTGGTATTTGCCGGACCAATGGGCTTTGGTCATTTGCCGGACCAATGGGCTTTGGTTTGGTCATTTGCCGGACCAATGGGCTTTGGTTTGGTCATTTGCCGGACCAATGGGCTTTGGTTTGGTCATTTGCCGGACCAATGGGCTTTGGTTTGGTCATTTGCCGGACCAATGGCTTTGGTCATTTGCCGGACCAATGGGCTTTGGGTTTGGTCATTTGCCGGACCAATGGGCTTTGGTCATTTGCCGGACCAATGGGCTTTGGGTTTGGTCATTTGCCGGACCAATGGGCTTTGGTCATTTGCCGGACCAATGGGCTTTGGGTTTGGTCATTTGCCGGACCAATGGGCTTTGGTCATTTGCCGACCAATGGGCTTTGGTTTGGTCATTTGCCGGACCAATGGGCTTTGTCATTTGCCGGACCAATGGGCTTTGGTTTGGTCATTTGCCGGACCAATGGGCTTTGGTTTGGTCATTTGCCGGACCAATGGGCTTTGGTTTGGTCATTTGCCGGACCAATGGGCTTTGGTCATTTGCCGGACCAATGGGCTTTGGTCATTTGCCGGACCAATGGGCTTTGGTTTCTATCTGGAATGATGGATTTCTAACTTCTGTCTTGATCATATTCTTCTAGTGAATGAATTTCTGAACTCTGTCTTGATCACCATCTTGAGCGGATGAATTTCTGAATTTTGTCTTGATCACATCTTCAATTGATGGGTTTCTGAATTTTGTCACCATCTTGAAAGGATGGATTTTGGGTCACCATCTCGAAAGGATGGATTTTGAGTCTGGGTAGTACTAGACTATCTGTCTAGACTGAGGGTATTTGTATTTTTCAATCTATGGGGTTTCTTTCTCTTTCTCTTTTTCTTTTTCTTCCTTTCTTTCTCTTTTTTTTTCTTTTTCTCTTTTTTTTTTCTTCTTTTTTTCTTTTTTCTTCTTTTTTTTTTTCTTCTTTTTTTTTTTTTTCAATCCAACATGCTTCAATTTCTATCAAAATTAGTTATTCTTGCCATAATATTTTCTTTTAAAATAAGAACAATCAATAGACCAAACTGTATAAACGCATTCATTCAGTATTATAAGATGCTCAAATTTCTTTTTCTGATGATTCAAATGGTGTTTGATTGGAAATTTGTTCAGAAGAATTTTGTGGGTTAGGCTTTGATTCAACTTCAAAGAATTTCAGGCTTTGATTCGACTTCAGAGAATTTCAGGAATATCAACTTTGCTTATAATTAATTAAAATAAAATCAATTGATCACTTGAAATGACAAGTTTTATTGATCAAGGATAATAAACTTTACAGCATCTGAGTTCACAGGATCCTTTAAATTGGGTCCATCCATTTGGGAAAGGATTAATGCTCCTCCCGATAAGACCTTCTTCACTATATATGGTCCTTCATAATTTGGTGTGAACTTTCCTCTGGAATCTTGCACATTTGGCAGCATTTTTCTCAAAACCAAATCACCTTCTTGGAAATTTCTTGGCTTAACCTCTTGTTAAATGCTCTAGCCATCCTTTGTTGATATAATTGCCATGACACATGGCGGTTAATCTTTTTTCATCTAAAAGATTTAACTGTTCAACCTTTGTCTAACCCATTCAGCTTCTTCGAGCTCTGTTTCAGCCAATACTCGGAGCGAAGGAATCTCAACTTCTACTGGTAAAACAGCTTCAGTTCCATATACCAGGGAATAGGGCGTTGCCCAGTTGACACTCTTACAGAGGTTCGATATGCCATTAATGCTAATGGGAGCATTTCATGCCAATCCTTGTATGCAATTGTCATCTTCTCAATGATTCTCTTGATGTTTTTGTTGGCGGCTTCTACTGCTCCATTCATCTGTGGGCGATATGGAGTGGAATTCCGGTGTTTAATCTTGAATTGCTGACATAAATCAGTCATTGCATTGTTGTTCAAATTTGTACCATTATCGTAATGATACTTTCTGGAGTTCCATATCGAGCAATGATATCTCTTTTGATGAATCGCACCACAACGGCTTTTGTCACACTGGCGTATGAAGCAGCTTCAACCCACTTGGTGAAGTAATCGATTGCAACTAGTATGAATCGATGACCATTTGAAGCTTTTGGCGATATTGGCCCGATTACGTCTATTCCCCACATTGAGAACGGCCATGGTGTTGACATTGACTGTAATTCCTTCGGAGGAGCATTTATCTTGTTTGCGTAAATTTGACATAGATGACAAGATCTCACATGTTTGATACAGTCTGATTCCATGGTTAACCAGAAATATCCTAGCCTCATAATCTTTTTAGCTAGCATATATCCGTTCATATGAGGTCCACATACTCCCTCATGAACTTCTTCCATTAATTTTTGAGCTTCATTTTCATCTACACATCTCAGTAGGGTTGTATCAAATGACCTTCTGTATAAGGTATCTCCACTTAACAAGAAATGACTTGCCAGACGTCTCAATGATTTCTGATCCTTTTTTGTAGCACACTCAGGATAATACCTGTTTGCAAGAAATTTTGATATCTTGAAACCATGGTTCATTTGATCAATCACAGCACAGAATGCGGGTTCACTTCTTATTCGGACTTGCAAAGGTTGTATTCTTACTCCTTCAGTGAATTGGATCAAAGAGGCCAGAGTAGCCAATGCATCAGCAAATGATTCTGAGTTCTCGGCACATAAGTGAAGGAAATTTCTTTGAACCTTCCTGTAACTCAGCCAAGTGATTATGATAAGGAATCAACTTGGGATCCTTAGTTTTGAACTCGCCTCGAGTTTGGAAAATGATAAGTGATGAATCTCCAAACACTTCGAGCTCCTCGATATTCATTTGAATTGCCATTTCTAATCCCATGATGCATGCCTCGTATTCCGCTACATTATTTGTGTAAGGAAACATTAATCTGGCTGATGCCGGGAACTGTTCTTCTTTTGGTGAGATAAGGACTGCCCCTATTCCACATCCATACGTTGGCTGCTCCATCGAAATACAACTTCCAATTGTTGTTTTCGGCTTCTGTTTCTGTTATTCTGATGCCTTCATCTGGAAACTGATCTTGTTCCTTTAATTCTTCGTCATCAACCGGGCTTTCTGCGAGTTGATCAGCTAAAACTTGTCCTTTGACTGAACTTTGATTCACATAAGATATCAAATTCAGAAAGTAGCATCTGCCATTTCGAGATTCGACCTACTAAAGCCGGTTTGCGTGCCAAGTATCGCAATGGATCATGCTTCGTAATCAACTCGATCGAGTAGAAGAGCGTATACTGCCTAAGCCTGTGCATAACCCATACTAATGCACAGCAGGTTTTTCTATCTCTGAATACTTTTGTTCTCCATTCGAGAATTTCTTGCTTAAGTAGTAAACAGCTCTTTCTTTTCCTTCCTCATCTTTTTGCCCGAGCACACAACCCATAGATTCAGGAAGAATTGTCAAGTACAAGAACAATGGTTTCCCGGTTTTGGAGTAACCAGTACTGGTGGATTCGTCAGATACTGCTTTATCCGATTAAAGGCTTTTTCACATTCGTCATTCCATTCAATTAGGGCATTCTTCTTCAGCAGTTTAAACAGCGGTTGGCACTTATCAGTCAGCTGTGATATGAATCGAGCAATGTAATTCAACCTTCCCAAGAGGCCTCTGATTTCCTTTAATGTTTTTGGTGGAGGCAAATCCTGAATCGCCTTGACTTTATCAGGATCGATTTCTATCCCTTTTGGCTAACCATGAATCCTAATAATTTTCCAGATGTCACTCCGAAAGTGCATTTTTCTGGATTCAATTTCAACTGGAACTTCCTTAATCTTTCAAAAAGCTTCCTTAACACCACTACATGATCATCTCCTTCCTTTGTCTTGGCGATCATATCATCTACATATACTTCCACCTCTTTGTGCATCATATCATGAAGTATAGCAAGCATTGCTCGTTGATAAGTTGCCCCGGCATTCTTGAGACCGAAAGGCATGACCTTGTAACAAAAAGTTCCCCAGGCTGTAACAAATGTGGTTTTGACCTTATCTTCTTCGGCCATTAATATCTGATTATACCCTGAAAATCCATCCATGAATGAAAATAGATGATTTCCAGCGGTATTGTCTACTAAAACATCGATGTGAGGCAACGGGAAATTATCTTTCGGGGTTGCTTTGTTTAGATCTCTGAAATCCACACAGATTCTTACTTTCCCGTTTTTCTTAAGTACTGGTACTATATTTGATACCCAATCCGAATAATCAGAAACCTCGATGAATCCTACTTCAAGCAGCTTTTTTACTTCATCCTTGATTTGGAGGAGTAAATCCGGCCTAAATCGCCTTAATTTTTGCTTTATAGGTTTAAAATCCTCCTTTGTTGGCAATTTGTGAACCACAATGGATGGGTCTAAACCAGGCATATCGCTGTACGACCATGCAAAAACATCCAAGTATTCGGCTAATAACTTGGTTAAATCTTGTGCCGTGCTCTCAGGCAATTTTCCCCCTATCCTCAGATTCCTAGGGTTTTCACTTGTTCCCAAATTAATCACTTCAATGGTTTCGGGAATTTCAATCTTCCTTGTTCAAAATTTTGCCAAATTTCTTGTGTTCTAAATTGATAATCAATATCATCTTCATCTAACCCAGTAGAGTTAGAGGTGATATTGATATTTTCATTAATTATACGCGCGAGATATCCCTGAACTTCATCACAATTGTCGAATCTGGTTGAATATGAATGAGGAATGTATGAGAATATGTGAAACACAAATGGAAATAAATTTTATTAAACTGGGACGGTGTTTAAGTACACTTATTTGAGCATCACATAATACTGAAAAACACGAAACACAAATCTAGTCTTAGATAAATTCTTACTTAAAAGACTTAATACTAGCGCAAGGCATAGAGAACCAATTTCTCAAGATCATTTCTTTGGATGAAGCATCTTCTTTGATATCATCTGGCTGCTGGATATGATGTGGCTTTGGAAAGGAATGGCTGATGTGAGGAATTTTGATGATTGGATCATATTCCTTGTCGAGCTTCCTTCTTCTCATTTGGTTTTTCATTTCCCACTTCAGCACAAGTGGGGGAATAACCCAGTCCAAAGGTTCCCACCTGAGTTTCTTTCTCATCATCATCACACAGACTTCGTCAAACATTTGAAGCCCGAAGTCTTCTTCTCCTTCTTTTCCAATGTAAGGGACAGCTGTCTCCTTGTAAATGGCATAATCCTGTTCTCCCATAACAGTGATGAGTTGACCATTGGTTATGAACTTAACTTTCTGGTGCAGGCTTGATGGTATTGCCTGGCAGCATGGATCCATGGTCTTCCCAACAGCAGATTGAATGTTCTGGGGATGTCAATCACTTGAAAGGAATAATGAAAGTTTGAGGCCCGATGGTGACTTCTAACTCCACTTCACCTATTATATCTCTTTTGATCCATCAAAAGCACGAACCACAATAGAGCTTGGTTTGATGTCTGACGGTTCAATTTCCAATAAGCTCAAAGTGGCTAAGGGGCACACATTCAAAGAGGATCCATTGTCAACTAATACTCGAGAGACGATCTTTCCACAGCTTTTGACTACGATGAAGAGGGCCTTGTTATGTTGATCCCCTTCCTCTCCCAGTTCTTCAGATGAGAAAATGATTTGCTCATTTGCAAAGATTGAGTTGATGATATGCCCCAAGGCTTCTTCTGATACACCTTCTGGAACTTTCACTTCTTCTAAGGCTTTGAAAAGAGCCTCACGGTGTACATTAGAGCTAATCAGCAGACTCATGAGCGATATTTGGGCAGGTATTTTGGCCAACTGCTCGACAACCTTGTATTCACTTGCTTTCATCAGTTTTGCCAATGCTGACTTCTCTTCATCTTTCTTTCCTTCTTCATTTGTGCTGTGGCATATTCACAGTTGCATTCTTTCCGGTTGATCATAAACTCTTCCTGAGCGAGTAAGGCCACCAACCATGGCCATTGAAGCATGATTTACCGCCTTATAATCAAATGGAGCCTTTATACTCATTCACAGCAAGGGGTATGTGAAAGGTATAGTTCTTAGGCTTTGATGAAGTTGATCCATCTTCACTACCTTTGCCTATTTCGATTTTGATGGATCTAGGTCCACCTTCGATCATACCACAAACTCGTCTTCTTTTGCTTTCTTATCTTCCTCTTCAAATTCTGGACCCCATCCAGTTGGAGGAGCGTCAGCATAGACACGGGGCTCAAACCAGTAATCTATTAAATACTGGTATTTTCCATCATTTCCCAGGGTTCCAATGGTTGGATCTCCAGCCTGATACCTTTCCCATAACTCAGCCTGTGTGCTCGATCTCCTTGGTTTCGGGATCAACATTTCCAGAATCTCTTCTTTTTTAATAGTTCCTTCTTGTAGTAGCTTGTAAATAGCAGGCCTGGTTTTGGTGCGGTCTCTTAAATTCATATTGAGCAAATGACCCTTCTGGCGAAGGTTCCATGCTACTTGTTCTATGGTGATTGGCAACTCATCCAGATTGATTTCTTGATCCGGCACTTCAGCGGTGATCATATTGATGACTGGTCCATGGTTTGGCAGTGGGTTAGTAGAGACGTTTGGAGTCTCAACGAAATCCAACTGGATGACTTTTGCATCAATAAGATCTTGGATTTTATGCCTAAGCCTCCAGCATCTGTCTGTTGAATGCCCGATTTGCCCCATGTGATATTCACACTTCAGCTCAGGATTGTAATATCTAGGCTTTAAGTCTTCCCTAGGAACTTCAAGATTGATCAGATTATCGGCCCTTAATTTAGCTAATACTTGGCTAAGGGGAACCGGAATTCGAGTGAAGTTCCGCCTGCTGAACCTTGATTGTTGATTTGGGACTGCACTTTGTTGAGTCTGATCCTTATTCTGATTTTGATTCTGATTTGTTGACAACACGAAAGACTTAGTAGGGCCAGTTGCATCTGAAGTATTGACCATGCTGACGGTTGAATCTTTCCCTTTGTATGGGACATTTCTCGGTGCAGTATATTTCTTTTCTTGTTGCAATTTTCCTGCCGAAATTGCATTCTCAATCCTGCACCCAGCTATCACCACTTCTGAGAAACTTGCTGATGCATGCCCAATCAGATGGGAAAAGAAAGGTTCTCTAGCGTGTTGATAAAAGTGAAAGTAGGTCCTTTCAGGCATCGGGGGGTGATCCTTGCAGCCAATGCTCTCCAGCGCTGAGCATACTCCTTGAAAGTCTCTTCTTTCTTCTTCTTCAGATTGCTTAAATCCCATACCGAGGGCGCCATCTCAATGTTAAACTTATACTGATTAAAAAAGCCCTAGCCAACTTGTCCCAAGTATCAACTTCTTGATGGTCTAATTGGGCGTACCAGGCCAAAGCAGCACCAGTAAGACTGTCCTGGAAGGTTTGCACCATCAGCTTGTCAAACTTCGCATATTGCCCCATTCGTCGTACATACAATCTGGTATGCATATTAGGGCAACCTGTCCCGTCATATTTTTCAAATTCCGGTGCCTTAAATTTCTCAGGGAAGGCACCTTCCTCATATTGAGGCAAATTCAGATCGCGGTTTGATCAAAACCATCGAACGTCTTCATTTTCTCAAACAGTTTTCTTCCATTTCTTTAGCCTGAGCTTCCAGTTCTTTCTTCAACTCAGCCGCATTAAACTCATTTGATGACTCCTCTTGCTGAATAAGCTGCCCTCAATTTCTTTTCCTTTCTGTGCCCTTGAGGATTCTTCAGGAGTTGTAGGGGTCTTGAGTTGGGCAAGACTCTGTGTTAAAGCCTGCATCTGTTCAGCAATTCCAAGGAGGGTTTGTTCCACGGTTTGAGTCTTTGTTCATTGGTCTGGTCTGTGGGGTTACTCCCGGTGTTAGACATCTTAGCTCGGGATCTGGTAACAATAGGGCTCCTAACCGGCTTGGACGCTATCTTTCAAGTTTTTAAACTCGAATTTGCTAGACCTGGACATTTATCATTTATTAATATATATTTTTTTTTAGAATAAATGAATTAATATACATATGCAAGAATGCAGATATGCTATCACACAGATGCAAATGGGGATATTGACCAATGATTTTTTTTTAACAAAAATTTGTATTAAAAGATAATGTTTAACATAACAAAAACCTCTAATGGTTTAGAAACTGAATTAAAACTACTTTCTAATGGTTTCAAAGAACCTTGATTCCTAAGGACTAAACCTAAATCAACTAAACCAGTCTTCTTGTCTTAGTGGGGCAAACAATCTTGTCTTCCAGGGCTAGAATTTTCTTTTGAGCTGCCTTCAACTCAGCCTCTAAAAATGAAATTCTGCTTCCAGCACTTTGCAGGCGATCCACCATTTCCCTCTCTCTTTCTTGGAAATCTCGGTGACATACTTCCAGGCGAGCCGAAACAGCTTCCATATAAGCAATTGTTTCAGGGTCAGGTTCCGATGGTGCTGGTTGCAGGACATCGGGAGCTTCATATCGAATATCCTTATTCTTCTTCATTTGGCTAGCCACATACCACCTGGTTGCTCTATGCTTCTTGGTTTCCTTATTTTCTGGCTCGACTTCAAAAACCGGCTTCACCTCTCTATTTTCCCATATAGCTCGGATTTGATTTAGCTTGGATTCTTTAGCTGGTAGTATCTTGGTTGGATCCAAATAATCCAGAGTGACTTGCTCCAAATTAGGCTTGACAGTAATATCTTGCAGCATACCATACTGTCTGATAACACTTGAGGGGTAATAACCAGTACAGCCGGTGAGTCCAATTAGGGGTACTGCCATGTATTCCTTGCAACTTAGGATGGCTGCAGGGATTTTGAACCAGCGAGCTTGCCACATCATGTCTTCAGGTGGCATGTCTTCAAGAATGGCAATTATATCCCATAAAGGATGATCATCTTCCATGTGGACTCTTTCAGCAAAGGATTGGATGAGATCATATTTCAGGCTGATGAGGGATCCATTAGCCAAGTCTTTTCCATAGTGCTTAATGTGGCTAGCAAACCAAACCATTAGTATGTGCATGCTTGCTTTGAACTTGCCTTGTCCTTTAGACTTGATGTGATTCAGACTACGGACTTGTTCGGCTAGAAGAGCAGGAACATAGGATTTGCCAGCTAAATATTGAGAAACCAGCTCTATGACTCGGAAGTGGATGAACAAGTTGCCATTAGGGAAGAGAATGGTTGCAAAAGCAGCTACTATGAAGGCATTAACCCGGTTTTCTTCCCAAACTTCAAGTGGTATACTGAAAGTGGATCGGTTGCTTTTAAAATATTCAGGAGTCCCAAACCAGTCCATCAGTGTGGTTAAGCGGATGCAATATTCATTGCAATCATTGATAGCTTCAATAATTGGTCCCCTCTTGATCCCCAAAAACTCTGATATAACACGGACCGGGCTATGCTTAAAATTTGGAATATAGATTCCTTCAGAGGTAGGAGGTGCTTGGAGTAGCCTAGTATATTCCTCAATGGTTGGGCTAAGTACATGCTGACCCAAACGGAAGACAGCTTCTTCAGGTTCCCATAGGTGAGTAAGGGCCCGGAACATGGTGAATGGAACATGGATCTTTGGTAGGCTGAGGATTGGGCCTAACCTATCTTCAATGAATGACCTTTGGACTGGAGTAAAACTGACAAACCATCGGTCCAGTAGGAGCATTGGATCCTTGAAAGGTTCCACTCGATTTTCTCTAATAAGGCGAGCCCACAAGCTATCGCTACTGTCGGTTGAAGACATCATTTTCTGGAAATTTTTAAAAGGTATAAGCTAATATTTACAAAATTTTTTAATTTTTTGACAGCTTTTATTATTTTTTTTTTAGAATTTTCTTTAAGTATTTTTTTTAGTATTTACATATGTACATTTATTTTTTAACTTCAATTTTTAGAAAAAGTTGGTCAAATCCCATGCTAATGAATGCATGATTTGGTAGGGTTCTATAGGTTCCCCGATTTAGTGATACTAAACCGGAGTGGGAGGACATTTCTTGATCTAGAGGGTGGAAAGCCACAGCCCCCGGACCTTACTTCGTCCTCCTCGCTTAGGCTCTTAAGACGGCCCTGGTACGACCGTATCTAGCACACATTTATGCAAATGCAAATGCAAATGCAAACTAAGAAATCAAATTTTTGTTTTCTATTTTTTCATATTTTGCAAGGTTAGTATATATTTACAAAACAAATATTCAAAATAATATACAAAGAATCACATATTCACATGGTAATTTACAAAAAAAAAAATAGCAAGGATAAATTCAAAATTTATAATTCCGAAGTGGCTAGCCCTCTTTTTTTTTTAAAAAAAAATTTAGTCCCCAGTGGAGTCGCCAAGCTGTCGAGCCTGGATTTTTTCCACTATCTATCTGGTTCATTTCTCTAACCCGATTCACATTAAACCCGAACCCATTTAACATGAATCCTCGACTAGGGGTTAAAAGAAATTTTTAAAAAATTTAGAGTCGCCACCCGATATAAATCGGGAAAAAATAAAAAGCTAGGATCAATGGGTCGGTTGATCCTAACTTAGCTACTAGTCTGCGAAAATTTGATTTAAAAAATCAACTTTTAAAACCAGATATCATGGATTCGGGGGCTAACCTATTAAAACCAAATGGTTACCACTTTTGGAATTTTAAATTTCTAATTTATCCTTTTCATGCTCAAAAAATAATTAAAACATTATAGCACAAATATTTACAAGTCAAATCATTCATTTTATTTTTTTATTATTTCTTTATTTTTATTATTTTTTAGAATATCATATCAATATCAACAAATATTTCATTTTTTTTTAAAAAACTTAATTTACAAAAAAAAAAAACTTTTTTTATTTTTTATGTCGCCCCGCAGGTGCCTACGTACTCGCTAATCGAGATCAGACAAAACGTAGTTCTTTTAAAAAAAACTTAATTTGTTGATCAATTTTATTTTTGAACTATTTTCACTTTAAATTCATTAAATTTTCAAATTTTTATAAAAAAATTATTTTTGACGATCCTATGGTCTAATCAATTGATTTTTTTTTTTATGAAAATACAATTTTTCTAAGCCCAAAAATCATTTTTTTTTTTAGAAATTTTGTTCTTTGGAAAATCCAATTTTATTATTTTTATTTATTTTATAATTTTATTATTTTTTTATTATTTTTTTTAAAAAAACATCACACATTCATAATATATTCAGAATAATTTAAAATATTAAAAATATTTTTCATGCATTAAATATGTATTCCTAAGGCAATTTGTGTATAAATACACATTAAAAATATTCAAAAAAAATCAAAAATATCAAAAAAAATAAATTTATATAAAAAATAAATATTTTGATTTTTCTGGATTTTTCTGGATTTTTCTGAATTTTTTCTGAATTTTTTATGAATTTTTATAAATTTTTTGCTATTTTTTATCATTTTCAGAAATTAATTATATAATAAAAATATAATAAAATAATGCGGATTAACCTGGACCGTCGGATGAAGCGGACGAGATCTGGAGCGTTGATCTCGCTGACCGATCTGGATCGTCTGATCGCTTGTTGACTCGATCTGAGCCGTCTGATCGCTTGATGAAATCTGGGCCGTCTGATCGCTTGATGAAATCTGGCCGCTGATCTTGATGAAATCTGGGCCGTCTGATCTTGATGAAATCTGAGCCGTGATCTGTTTGATGAAATCTGGGCCGTCTGATCTGCTTGATCAAATCTGAGCCGCTGATCTGCTTGATTGAATCTGGGCCGTCTGATCTGCTTGATTAAATTTGGACCGTCTGATCAGGGTTGACCGTTGACCGATGACCGACGACCGTTGACCGATGACCGACCGGGTTGGATTCGGATCTTCGGGTCGGATCTCGGAGCTCCGGCGGGTGAAGAAGACGATGACGCGACTTTTCGGGGCGGATTCCGGCGGCTCCGGTGGTCCTCGGCGGCTGGAAGCTTGTCGGCCCGACTCCAATGGTGGTGGCACGTCCTCTGGTGGTGGTGGCGTTCACTCAGAACGGCGGCAAGCGGCGGTTCCGGCAGTGGTTGTACGGCGGCGTTTGAAGAACAAAATAAAAAAAATTTTCAGAGTGAAATCCGATCAATTCGAACAAATCTAAGCACACTAAATCATCCAAATAAAGTTTCTAACATTGTTACAACACTCAATTTGGATTAAATCTGATCCAATCAATTCGAATTTGAAAAATTCGAATTCTATACCCTAATTTCAAGAATTTCGAATCGGCTTTGCTATGTATGTGTTCTTCTGAAATTGACTTGTGCCTTTTGTTCCTAGGACCTCCTATTTATAGGTTGCAAGCTCAATTTTCAGTTTCGAACAGTTTCGAAAATGAATGGATTTTTGCCCTTTGATTTTTCCACGAATTTAATTCGAAAATCCATGATTAATTTGTTTGAAACTGATGAATTGATGATTGTTTTCATATTCCATGCCAGATTCATCCACTCAATATTTGTAACTCCTTATTCATGTGCAATTGAATACTTTATACATTGAATTTTGTAACTTTTGGTTGTTTTTTGCACTAATTTTGTAATCACTTTGTAACCACTTTGCAATCCCATCATCAATTCTGACAATCAATGATTTTTTGTCAGTTAAAAACTGATGCAAAGTAAGGCAAGAGTCACATTTGAGGAAAATGAAAAGACAAAAATGATAAAAAAGGCAAAAATTTGCCTTTGCTAGGGTTTGAATCTGTGTCCTTGAGCTTGAGTGTGTGTTTGGGTCCATATGTTTAACCAACAGGCCATTAGGCTGTGCCTTGATCACTTAGCCAATTTCATTAATACTTAAGGCTTTTGGAAAATGAATTTAATTAAATTTTAAGCCTTAATTAATTTGAGCAAAAATTGGGTGTCTACAAGACTCAAAAAAATAAGGTTTGGATGATTAATCTACAATTTCAAGACATTATATTTCATTAGATGCACTTGTAGAATTATTTGATTTGATGATTTTAATTTAACTTGTAAATTTTGTGTTGTCCTTTTATTTTTTATTTCTTAGTTTTATTAACATAACAAAAATTATAGACAAGAGGAAAGTTTTCTATTATAATTTATCATCTATACTAACATAAACATATCCATGCATATAATACAATCATTTAGAAACTAATTCAAAGTTTAAAAGTTTAAGGGGTAAAGTCCTAGTATTTGTCTAAATTATTTGTGCTCTAATTAAATTTAACCAAGGTTGGATTAAGTTCATTTACAAATAGACATTAAAACATGCATTTATAAACACACAACAAGCAAAACATTTTGAAGGACAATATATATGTAAATATATATGTTACATCACACAAATCATACAATTACACTAATTATGAAATACCCCAAATATTCACCAAGATTAGAAATTGAGTTTAGATAGATTAAATAGATGAAATGAATTATAGGATTTAATTAGACAAGTTGGCTTAATTTAATTAGCTAATAATTAAGTTGGTTTTGAGATTTGAAATTCCTCAAATCCTTAGACATGTTCTAAAAATGTTTAGAGGATTCCTAAACATTCAATTTAGACCAAAAATACTTATTCCTAAATCTCAGTAAAATTTGAGTTCATTTGCTTGAATAAAAATATCAGTTCTTAAACCCGAACTCAAATTAAATATCTTTTATCCAAATTAAATTCCTAAATTAAGTTCTTATTTCAAGATCTTAATTTATAACCTATCGGTTCAGAAATCATCTTTTAAATACTTCTGGAACTATAGATATCGATCTGATAGTTCTAAACCTATATCCTATTTCTAAAATATCTAAATTTTAATATATACTTTCCTTTTCTTTTATCCTTTTGGGCTGCCCTTTCTTTCCCTTTTATTTTCCTACGTTTCCCTCTCTTCTTCTTCTTCTTCTTCTTCTTCTTCTTTCCTCTTCTTTTCTTCCAAATTCTTCCACAAATCTCAATATCAAAGCTATCTAGAGGATGAATCAAAGCTAGGAGAGAAGGTAGATGAAGAAAAACAAGTTAGAAATGCAAAGAAAGATCAAGTGTGCAAGTGTTCTAAAAAGATAAGTTGTTATTCTCTTGTTATCTTTGTTGTTTTATTTCTTTAATTGATGAATTGATGTTGAATTGGGTTGAGAGTGCTGTTTATTTATGTATTTGTTGGTTTAATGGTTGATGGAAGTTGGGGTTTGGTTGGAGGAAGAAGATGATGAATAGTGATTTGGAGTTGATGAAGTTTTGGAGATGTTTGGTGTTGTTTGAATGATGGGAATCATGTAAAGCTTTAGAGTAACTTTGGAATGAGTTTAAAGAATTTTAAGAAGTGTAAAATGCATTTTGAAAACAGGGGATTTCGTAATTTTTTCGCTCCAGTGTACACAGCCTGTGTACATGGTCGTGTAGGCCTTGAAATTCTTAAAAGTTGCTCTCGGGTCATTTTTTTTACCCAACACGGCCTCAGTACACGGCCGTGTACCCGGTCGTGTAGACTTCCCTGTTTCGCAGCCGTTTGTATTTTAGCCATAACTTTTTCATACGACCTCCGATTGAGGTGATTCAAGTTGCGTTGGAAAGCTTAAAAAGAGATCTACAACTTTCATGTTTTGAGTTTTTACAAATTCGAAAGTTATCGATGCTTAAATTTTGATTCTTTCCAGCTGCAACACTTTTCAAAACAAAGTCAAAAACTTGTTTTTGTTTGTTAAATGTGTTTTGCTTAGGAAATGGATCCTTTTGAGCTAAAATGAGATAGATAAGTGATATTTGATGTGTTGAGTGAATTAATTCATGTAATTAAACATAGGTTAAGTAGATTTATAGATTTACAAACAATTAGATTAAATCTAGAAGTTAGTTATAAAATGAACTTAGTTAACAAACCTAGGTTCAACTTGACTAAATGAACTTGAATGAACTAAAATGGATTAGATTGTTTAACTTTGATGAATTTGGATAGGTTTAAGCTAACTTGGGATTAAGTGACTAGATCTTAGATATATAATGAATTAGTAATTAATCTAAGTCTAACTTGGCTTAATGAACTTTACTAAGCTAAAATGAATTAGATTGATATAGTTTGATCACCTTGGCTTAGTAAATGACTTAAATGACTAATTCTAATCAATTTGGCTAATGTTAAGCTAAAATGGGTTAGTAATAATTAGATGAATGTTAGGATGATCTTTGAATAATATGGGGAATATGTTGTTTCAAATGTGTGTGTACTTGGAAAATGAATGTTTTTGGTTAATGAATTCTTTGTTAATGCTTTTGTAATAAAACACTATAAATAAAGAGAAAAGAAATTCTTTGACAGACAAAGGAGAACTGTCCATATTTTGGCGGGGCGATATTCGCAGCCATAGTGGGGTTCCACATTAGTGTCTGATCAAATAGGAGTTAATAAAATGAGTTAGAGATTAGTGATAATTGATATAAGTTCTTGTATGAGTTTGTTGAAGTGGATGATTAGTTTAGTTTAGTTTCTTATACAAGCTCTTTCCTTAACAGAAGTGGATATCTGATTTATCTTCTGGATTATCTTCTGGAATTCCTTCTGAGACTCTGTTTGGATTTCATATTTAAGGTACGCAGTAACTTGCGTGATGATTGATAGGATAGGCATCCTAAATGGATTAATAACTTAAAGACGGCTTAATAATTGATGAGTGTTGGTTGTGCTTTACGTCGTTGAATCCGGATCCGGGGAGCGACAACCTTGTCATGATGCAATGGCACGGTAGTTAGGCACTTAGCCCAATCTTTTGTCATGATGCAATGACTTAAATCCATGATGCAATGGTTCACCATGATGCAATGGTGGTTTATCTTAAGGGCTAAGTGGGTAGCTAATAGGGTAAACTGTATCGGTATATTCTTTACTTAGGCTCGGGAGGAAATAATATGTTTTAGTTCACGGGTATGGGACCGTTGAACTAACTGATGTTATAGACCGGGATAAGTGGAGTGTATAAAGGAGTGTGAACCCTAGATGATGCTATTAATATTCTTTATCGGTTAGATATAGGAGATATAGATATCCGGTCTATCTATATCAACCCCCTGAGCAGCTGCTGTTACTCAGGACCCCCAGATTCCCATTGGCTTGTTCCGGAGTGTGAGTGCTCCATTGTTGATTTGTTTATTTAAAGAAAAGATAATAACTTGTTGATTGTGCATTGCATTTAGTTAAGCTCGTGTGTCACTCCGTGTGATGTGTTGCTGTGTACTGGGCTCCGGCTCATTATTGTTGTTGTTATTCTTTTTACAGGTATTGTTATTGTTTGTTGATGATGAGATGATGATGTGGAGGCTGCTGGTGTGTTGTTCTTATTATTGTTGTTGATGTTGATGTTGATGAGGATGATGATGGGTGATGATTGATGTGATGATGTTGTCCCGGGTTTTGGGCGATTCTGAAGATATGGGAATGAGTGAAGTGTAATAGGACCGAGACATTTTGTATTTTGTTTCTTCTTTGTTTTGTTTTATAAGAGGACTGGATTTATTTATAAATTCGTATTTTCATTTAAGGGCTTGTTAGTGCCCGTGTTTTTGTAAATAAGCTTTTGTAAATATTTATCTAACTGAAAGTTTTTCCACTTTCAATAGTGGAAGTTTGAAATGCTTTTATGTAGAAACGTTTTTATTAAAGTTTATTTTTCCGCTGCTAAATCCAGTTATTTAGAAATCTAACTAAATGATTTCATAATCTAAAATCGGATAGCAATGTTCAACATAAACACCTTCTTTTAAGACAACCTTACGTATAATTCGCAAGAGTTATACGTGGTTGGGGACTTGGTGTGCTTAATTTGAGGATTGAGCATGTCGGGTCTTTGCAAATGGTATCAGAGCAATGTTTATCTTGAACATTGCTTCTTGCATAATGAATTAGGTTGCGTTTTAGAATCGGTGAGTTGAGTGCGGAAAATTTGGGAATCGGTTTGTTTGTTGCTTGCTTTTTGTTGTTTCTTGTTGTTTGATAAATCATTAGTTGGTAGTTAATAAAATAATTTGGTCTCACTAAAATTAATCAACTTGGCTAAATTTATTTTCTGTTGATATTGAAAATGACTTAAATGAACATTGCATGATTTCTATGTGTTGTTATACATATATACATGTTTCTTTTAAATCGATTTGCTTATAGTATATTTGTGAATGCTATAAGGTATATGTGTGTTTGATGTAATGTATACATGTATGTTTATTATGTAATTTTGTTATAATTGTGAGAGTATGTTTAATGCTTGCTTATAAAATGAACATTGCATGATTCCTATGTGTTGTTTATGTATATATATGTTTCTCTTATATTGATTTCTTTTATAATGTAATGGTGAATGCTATGTGATGTATATGTATGTGTGTTTTGTTTGTAATATAATTGTGAGTGCTTGTTTGATGCTTGCTTGTAAATTGAAATTAACTCAAATTTGACTAAATGTAAATAGAGAATGATTTAGACAAACACTAGGATTTATCCCCTAAATCCTTTAAAATTTGAGATAGACTCTTAGGTGCATGTGTGTTATGTATTAGATGTGTTGTTTTAATAAAATTTGATAGACTATAATAGGGATTTTCTTTCTTCCTCTCTTAAGTCTAATTTGTTGATATGTTGACAAAATTGGAAATCGAAATGAGAAGAAAATTCAAGATTATAAGTGACCTTGACTTCTTAAAAGTGTAAATGTGATAAACATATATTGGAATCAAATAGAAGAAAACTCAAATATTTCAAAGTAAATATGACTCCTTAAAGTTACATATGACCAACATATATCTCCCAAAATCAAAACTAATGTTAAAGCTTAAAATGAAGAGAATCAAATAGAAAAGAAAATTTGAAATATCAAATCGATCTTTACATATCAAATTTATATATGTGAGAGATATAAATTAAAATCAAGTGGAAAAGAAAACTCAAAATGAAAAGAATGATTCCAAATTTCAATTAGATTGGGATGTAAATTTCAATCTACCCAAATCTACTAATACGATAACATATATCGAAAATATAATTGTCTAGTAAAATCGAAATTTCATATTGACTATCAAATCTAAATCAAATACAAGTTTCTTACAAAATCAAAAGATTAAAATGAGATAATTGAAGAAATATCCTAAGTATATCACAGGTAATAGTGTTCAAGAAATCTCCAAAAGTCAATATCATGTCAAAATGGAAACCAAGATTTGAAATCCTAAAACACTGAATAGATAACTATTTATTATCGATTCCATATTCTCGATCCAAACAAAAAAAAAATTGATTTCATATTCTCGATCCCAAATAGAATTGAATTCCGTATATATATACGATCCAAAATGAAATGAAACGTCTTGATTACTACCATATCAAGATGAATACCAAACATAACATCTTTGATCATTAAAAGAATTTAGATACTGTATGTTTCATATGCAAATTGACATATATATGCAAGTGAGAATGGAATAGTGAGTTTATAATCCCCATTGTTGAGTCGTTTTGTTATGTCTTTTGTTTCTTTTGTGTAGGTATTGTTGTTGTGTGTTATCTCAAGGCGAGATACACAAGTGAGTTAAAGTCGTTTGTTATTTTTGTTTGAGTTTGAGTCTTCATAAAAATCGAGTTAGTGGAGGGTTGAAAACGCTAAACTAATTCCGATTGCTTTATATATTCTGAAGTTGCATGGAAAATCAGTTGAGTACGTTAAAGAGACATTAAAATTTTCAAAATCTTAAAATCAAAACATGAACAAATGATTTTCAAGAAAAGAATAGAATCAATGTAACTCGAATATCAAAATGTTTCTTGTAAAGAAAATGAAAAGAAAATTTTCAAATATAAGTGATCAAGGAAAAATGATTCAAAATCCCAATATGTTTTTCTGAAATCAAAGATAATGAAAAATATCTAATAGAACTTCAAAATCCTTTTGACAATAACTATATACAACTAGAATTTGAAATTTATATATGTTTTCCAAATAATTCAAAATGAAGAAGTATAAGAACAAAATTCAAAGAAAATGATCAAAGTGCGCAACAGAAGCGTAATGGAACCATAAAGATTAAGTAAAAGTCTTAAAATGATAAAAGGTTTTGAGATAACAAAGTTTAAAAAGGATATGATATGTCTCCTATCAACAAAAGTTAAGTGAATTTCGAGGACGAAATTCTTGTAAGGTGGGAAGAATGAAATACCCCAAATATTCACCAAGATTAGAAATTGAGTTTAGATAGATTAAATAGATGAAATGAATTATAGGATTTAATTAGACAAGTTGGCTTAATTTAATTAGCTAATAATTAAGTTGGTTTTGAGATTTGAAATTCCTCAAATCCTTAGACATGTTCTAAAAATGTTTAGAGGATTCCTAAACATTCAATTTAGACCAAATACTTATTCCTAAATCTCAGTAAAATTTGAGTTCATTTGCTTGAATAAAAATATCAGTTCTTAAACCCGAACTCAAATTAAATATCTTTTATCCAAATTAAATTCCTAAATTAAGTTCTTATTTCAAGATCTTAATTTATAACCTATCGGTTCAGAAATCATCTTTTAAATACTTCTGGAACTATAGATATCGATCTGATAGTTCTAAACCTATATCCTATTTCTAAAATATCTAAATTTTAATATATACTTTCCTTTTCTTTTATCCTTTTGGGCTGCCCTTTCTTTCCCTTTTATTTTCCTACGTTTCCCTCTTCTTCTTCTTCTCTTCTTCTTCTTCTTCTTTCCTCTTCTTTTCTTCCAAATTCTTCCACAAATCTCAATATCAAAGCTATCTAGAGGATGAATCAAAGCTAGGAGAGAAGGTAGATGAAGAAAAACAAGTTAGAAATGCAAAGAAAGATCAAGTGTGCAAGTGTTCTAAAAAGATAAGTTGTTATTCTCTTGTTATCTTTGTTGTTTTATTTCTTTAATTGATGAATTGATGTTGAATTGGGTTGAGAGTGCTGTTTATTTATGTATTTATTGGTTTAATGGTTGATGGAAGTTGGGGTTTGGTTGGAGGAAGAAGATGATGAATAGTGATTTGGAGTTGATGAAGTTTTGGAGATGTTTGGTGTTGTTTGAATGATGGGAATCATGTAATAAGCTTTAGAGTAACTTTGGAATGAGTTTAAATTTAAGAAGTGTAAAATGCATTTTGAAAACAGGGGATTTCGTAATTTTTTCGCTCCAGTGTACACAGCCTGTGTACATGGTCGTGTAGGCCTTGAAATTCTTAAAAGTTGCTCTCGGGTCATTTTTTTTACCCAACACGGCCTCAGTACACGGCCGTGTACCCGGTCGTGTAGACTTCCCTGTTTCGCAGCCGTTTGTATTTTAGCCATAACTTTTTCATACGACCTCCGATTGAGGTGATTCAAGTTGCGTTGGAAAGCTTAAAAAGAGATCTACAACTTTCATGTTTTGAGTTTTTACAAATTCGAAACTTATCGATGCTTAAATTTTGATTCTTTCCAGCTGCAACACTTTTCAAAACAAAGTCAAAAACTTATTTTTGTTTGTTAAATGTGTTTTGCTTAGGAAATGGATCCTTTTGAGCTAAAATGAGATAGATAAGTGATATTTGATGTGTTGAGTGAATTAATTCATGTAATTAAACATAGGTTAAGTAGATTTATAGATTTAACAAATAATTAGATTAAATCTAGAAGTTAGTTATAAAATGAACTTAGTTAGCAAACCTAGGTTCAACTTGACTAAATGAACTTTAATGAACTAAAATGGATTAGATTGTTTAACTTTGATGAATTTGGATAGGCTTAAGATAAGGTATTAAGTGACTAGATCTTAGATATACAATGAATTAGTAATTAATCTAAGTCTAACTTGGCTTAATGAACTTTACTAAGCTAAAATGAATTAGATTGATATAGTTTGATCACCTTAGCTTAGTAAATGACTTAAATGACTAACTTTTAATCAATTCGGCTAAGGTTAAGCTAAAATGGGTTAGTAACAAATAACTAGGTTAAATGAATGTGTTAGGGTGATCTTTGAATAACATGGGGAATATGTTGTTTCAAATGTGTGTGTACTTGGAAAATGAATGTTTTTGGTTAATGAATTCTTTGTTAATGCTTTTGTAATAAAACACTATAATTAAAGTGAAAAGAATTACTTTGACAGACAAAGGAGAACTGTCCATATTTTGGCGGGGCGATATTCGCAGCCATAGTGGGGTTCCACATTAGTGTCTGATCAAATAGGAGTTAATAAAATGAGTTAGAGATTAGTGAATAATTGATATAAGTTCTTATATGAGTTGTTGAAGTGGATGATTAGTTTAGTTTAGTTTCTTATACAAGCTCTTTCCTTAACAGAAGTGGATATCTGATTTATCTTCTGGATTATCTTCTGGAATTCCTTCTGAGACTCTGTTTGGATTTCATATTTAAGGTACGCAGTGACTTGCGTGATGATTGATAGGATAGGCATCCTAAATGGATTAAGAACTTAAAGACGGCTTAATAATTGATGAGTGTTGGTTGTGCTTTACGTCGTTGAATCCGGATCCGGGGAGCGACAACCTTGTCATGATGCAATGGCACGGTAGTTAGGCACTTAGCCCAATCTTTTGTCATGATGCAATGACTTAAATCCATGATGCAATGGTTCACCATGATGCAATGGTGGTTTATCTTAAGGGCTAAGTGGGTAGCTAATAGGGTAAATGTATCGGTATATTCTTTACTTAGGCTCGGGAGGAAATAATATGTTTTAGTTCACGGGTATGGGACCGTTGAACTAACTGATGTTATAGACCGGGATAAGTGGAGTGTATAAAGGAGTGTGAACCCTAGATGATGCTATTAATATTCTTTATCGGTTAGATATAGGAGATATAGATATCCGGTCTATCTATATCAACCCCCTGAGCAGCTGTTGTTACTCAGGACCCCCCCCAGATTCCCATTGGCTTGTTCCGGAGTGTGAGTGCTCCATTGTTGATTGTTTATTTTAAAGAAAAGATAATAACTTGCTGATTGTGCATTGCATTTAGTTAAGCTCGTGTGTCACTCCGTGTGTGATTATGTTGCTGTGTACTGGGCTTCGGCTCATTATTGTTGTTGTTATTCTTTTTACAGGTATTGTTATTGTTGATGTTGATGATGAGATGATGATGTGGAGGCTGCTGGTGTTGTTGTTCTTATTATTGTTGTTGATGTTGATGTTGATGAGGATGATGATGGCGATGATGATTGATGTGATGATGTTGTCCCGGGTTTTGGGCGATTATGAAGATATGGGAGAATGAGTGAAGTGTAATAGGACCGAAACATATTTGTATTTTGTTTCTTCTTCTGTTTTGTTTTATAAGAGGACTGGATTTATTTATAAATTCGTAATTTCATTTAAGGGCTTGTTAGTGCCCGTGTTTTTGTAAATAAGCTTTTGTAAATATTTATCTAACTGAAAGTTTTTCCACTTTCAATAGTGGAAGTTTGAAATGCTTTTATGTAGAAACATTTTTATTAAAGTTTATTTTTCCGCTGCTAAATCCAGTTATTTAGAAATCCAACTAAACGATTTCATAATCTAAAATCGGATAGCAATGTTCAACATAAACACCTTCTTTTAAGACAACCTTACGTATAATTCGCAAGAGTTATACGTGGTTGGGGACTTGGTGTGCTTAATTTGAGGATTGAGCATGTCGGGTCTTTGCAAATTAAATCTAATTGAGAACAAATAATAACATACAACACTTACAACTTTAGTATAGAACAATTTACTTATTGTATTTTATAAAAACATACATCATAAGCATACAACACGTAATAGTCATACGATTACATAACAATTATAATCATATCACAAAACAAAACATTTTACACGAACAAAATATATGCTTACATATTAATAAACAAAACATAATATAAGGCATATAGAATGCAAGGATCATATAATCACACACTAAAGCATATGAAACAAATCATATATTGTTTCAATTAATCTCATTTCAGGTATTAATGAAAGTAAACTTAAGCCAAGTTAATTCATTTAGTGGGATTGCTAAGTTTTACAAAATTTTAACTAATATCTATCATTCAACATAAAACATATGATATATCATGTCATTTACTAGCAAAATTTTCACACATTCATGGCACAACCAAATCATTTATCATTATTATTATTGGATATTTTTTACCCATGTCTTTTTGAGTTTACGGATGTGCAACTAATAAAAACAGCAATTAACCATAGCATCAAAGCTACCTAAGGTGATACATATATACATGTACTGCTATAGTCCAAATGTTTTAGTTATCATTGCAATCCTTCTACCCATGATCTACCCCATATCACCATTTGGTAGGTTGCTTCTATCTCTAACAATCTAAAGCTCTCATAGCAAACTCTTTCATGCCCCAAAAGGGGGCTTGGAAGAATCAACCTGTAGTTCTCATATCAAGTATGCATCAAAGATATGAGAACCATTTTGTAAGTCAGAGATTAAAAAACTCTGCTTGATATATGCAATACAAGTTTTAACTCATAAAAACATTTTAAGAACTAAGGAAATACATATTCCCACAATCTACCAGAACAACAGAGAATTGATATCCCCCAACAAATAGTAAAATAAGATAGATAAATATATATTACAAAACCTTAACTATTATACAAACAACTTCATACATTCTAGATTATAACATACATTACAAAAATTTCTAACCTAACTACACAACATATGAATTCTATTCTAAGCTCCTCTCCTTATCTTCAAAGGCATCACTAAAGGTGAGATCTCTCTTAATACAACCTTAGTCCATTCCCAACTTGAGCTATTCCTGCACAAAAACTATATGAGTGTGAGCTCAATCATAGCTCAGTGAATAATAATGACTAAACCATATGACAACAAATGCCATGCAATTAATATTAACAAACATATGTAATGTATCACTCAACCATATGATATGCACAGTTTAGATGACCGAAATCCAAACCAATGAAGATTTACGCCCTTTCTTAAGGGTTGAAGGACCAACTCAAGTCATTCACTCCCAGGAGAATTGAGAACTAGAGAAAAGGGTGCTTTCTCAATCTATAGCTTTCACAGCTCAATGCCTTCTCATATATATATTACTAACATAACCTCAAACTCCCCCTTACAAATAACTAAGGAGGAAAGATTTCCTTTTAAACCCAATCTGTTGAAACATAGCCTTTAACTTCTCCTTAGAAAGAACTAAGGAGGGAGGATCTTATTTTGAAATTCATTTTGCTGAAACATAGCTTCTAACTTCTCCTTAATAAGAACTAAGGAGGGAATATTTCATTTTGAAGCAAATTTTATACTTGGATATATATATAGCCATCATAACCTCCACTTCCCTTAGAACCTCAGAAACTCTATAAGTACTAATCCCTAAAGCCGATTGCAATACGGGCGATGTGCTTCAATGCTTGCTTAGTTATTGTGAAGCTGACAGCCTTTCACATCCCAAAGGAATCCTAAACGTGGCAGTTTACCACATATGATATTAAATCTTAGAATGATATTCCTTCTTCATGCAAAAGTTTCGATACCATATGTAATAGGAGATACCGGTAGAATATATTGTTTAAGAAAGTAAAAATATGGCAATCAAGAAAATACTTCAACATTCATATTCATAACTTAAAGGTCAATAATCTTACAATTTCATGAGGGCATTACTTTGATAAATCTCCAAAATAACGTAGTCTTATTTAAACAGATAACTGTAACTGAAAGATTTTAAAAGAAATCTAGTTTAAGGTCTTCGAATAGAATTCCCCCAAAAGCTTCCTAAAAGCATAGGTCCTACCCGAATGGAAAGGGTGGTCTCGGGTGACAAAACAATGAACTTGCAACATCAAAAATCTTTTGGATTGTAAGCACAACTAGCTTAGTGAGATAATTCCTTATGTAAATGTACTCCCAACAAAACAATCAAACAAATCCATTAGCAAACATATGAGATGCAACATTCACAAGATCAACAAATACATATGACTATCCATAAAATGTATGTAGAATGAATTTACGCCCTCTATATAGAAAGTTAGGGGATGCTTTAAATGGGTCTAAGGACCTCCTTGACATTACGCGTGTGTCTTTGGGTTCCTATCAATCGTGCTACCAATCCCCAGGTCTTTCTTAACCAAAGTGATCGATCCGGCTCGGCTACATCATGAAGCCACATTCCTCGATCGTCTTAATTTCTCAAGGTATAGGTAGGCAGCTTACCTTTCTTGTCCCTCGCATATGAGTAGTGGCAAAATACGAATGTGATTCTTTAATCGATATGCATGATCAATTTAGTTATAAGGAATTTCCAATCCACAATGAATCTCATTTAAGGCGATCAACCAATATTCACACATAGAGCATCATAAATAAAGAAAATTTACATTATTCTACCAATTGAGTTCTAATATATTTATCGTTCATTGATCATACCTAATAAATCACATACATAATTCTCATGATGATCCCACATGCATACAAATTTTATATTTTCTTAAAATCTAGTGCTCTACTCTATAACTCATGCACAAATACATAAAATGTAAAGGGAAACTTACTTGGCCATGGTGATCGCTATCAATCAAAATAATCCTCAAGAAAGAGAAGGTCTTGGTCTTCATTACCTAAATAAAAGAAATACCCAAAATGAGTATTTTCATCCAATTCCTACTTAATATTTTAACTCTATCGAATTAAATTCACATCATTTTCCTAGTTGCAGAATTCCAAACTCAAAACGACCATAACTTGCTCATTTTAACTCAGAATTTTTCATATTACTAGTCATTTTCTACATATTCAAAAAGATCTATCTATTTCTAAGGTTATTTTTAACATTTAAGATAATTTAAGGGTTGGGACGAGGCAGTACATATTTATCCTTAAAATTCCAGCCTTAATTCTTGCATTTTTCAAAGTTTTATCAATTGGTCACTCTATTGCAAGCACAAATGTAAGCCCTTAGGTTTTTTGATAGTTTTATTAAATTTTCTAAGAGCATAATCGAATAAAAACAATGTGTTATAGAAGATTTAAGTCTGGCAATCCTGCGCTTGAAATCCTAAAAAAATGAGATAGAAGTAATCATAGACTATAGTCTATAATAATATAGCAAAACCTAAAAGGATCAGATTTGCCAAAATTTAGTTCATTTTGGACCCAAACGGAATCAGTTTTCGAAATTAGGGTCTAGACATGCAAAACGGTAAAAATATTCCGATAACATAATTAGACTCGTAATAATATAGAGATTCATAAATATCAGTTTTAGAAATTTTCAAGCTTTAAAAATATCAAATATAGCCTTTTTACGCGTATTTTTCTTACTACTGGTAATTTAATTGTCTTGTTTACTATTGATTACTATTCACTACTATTTATCTATCTCTACTTTTCCTTAGTACCTATTCTTACAACCTATATGCCAATTTCTTACAATTTTTATTTCTAATACGAATTCACATATTTCATATCTTATTTTTCATCAATAAAAATACAAATAAATCAATTTCTCGCTCTCTCTCTTCCCTACAGCATTCACGCCGGCCACCCCCTTTTCCCTTCTATTTTTTTATTTTCAACTTATTTTAATTACAACTAATTCCTTCTATTTTTCCCTATAAATACCACATCTCCCTTCACTTCTTTCACACTTCATTTACTTACTAAAATTGTAAACCCGAGAATTTTTTATATAAGTAAATATATATATAAATATAAATATAAAAAAAAAAGATGGTTAATATTGAACTCAACAAAGACTATAAAATAGAACTACGAGTAGTAATGAGCATATATGTAGTTTTAAACCCTAAAACAAAGATTCCTGGATAGTATTAAATACTAATAATAAGATTTCATGGTGGGTATTGAAAAAACAAGATATAAGAATAACTTGGCTAAGATATTAAGTGCGATAAAGAATAAACAGCCAATTACGCTTATAGTTAGAAAATGATAACCTAAAAATAATCTGTTAGAGTTATAAATACACAATAAAAATATAAAAGATGTATAACTAATAATCTAGACTCCAAATAAATATTTGGATCACATCATTGTTTTAATTAGAATATTCTTAAGCTATTAGAGCCTAAAAAAAAAATTGACCTATTAAGCTTAGAAAACCCTTAATCGCATAAACTTTAAACCTAAAGTTGAACTCAATAACGATCTTGAAAATTTGTAGAACTCTATATAAATATTTGGAGATAAAACCCTTGAATAATTGTCATATTTGTACCTATTTAATTTAATAAACTACCCTAAAATTTGGATAATTATTAACTAACTATTATTACATATATATTACGATGCAAATTGCACCAAATTGATGGCTAAAATATTCTTGAGACTTGTTAGCTTAAAATTTGGAGAAATTGGGTCAAAAAGAACAAACCAAGTCAATAAAAACAACTCCAAGAGCCAATCAAAACCATCTAAATAAGCCAAGTAATTAATGTATGAAGATTACAATTCTGGCAACTTGTTTTCGGTGGAGTTCTTCCTCTTCTTGTCCCAAAAACAAAAAATGAGCTACCATACACATATATAAATAACATCTTAAAGAGAAAAACAGCAAAGTAATTAAGCCCCAACTTTAGTAGCCATTAAACCACATAAAACAACAACAAAAACAATAGCTCAAATTCGTCCCAAACAATCAACAACCCCAACATACTACAACTCCATGAAAATACAACTTTAAGCTTGGAAGGGAAGAACAAGGTAAGTAATTTCATTTTTCTAGTTAGTACTATGTTAGAACGCTAGCTTAAACAAAGATTTGTTGATCTTAGGTTCAAGAACAACTCAAAAACGAAGTTTAAACCATCCAGAACAAGGTGAGTTCAAAAAAACCCTAGTTACACTCTTTTTTATCACAAAACAAGGATCATGGATATGTTGATGTGTTATAGGATGATATATGTGTATATATATCATGTATAAACACTTAGAAATGAATTAAATACAACTTGGACATGGAAAATTGCAAGAAAATGAATCAACGTGCGTAAAAAATCCAGATGAGCACGTGGTGAACACGAGGTGGTGAACTCCCCGTGTACCTCTCAGCTTTAATTCTTGAGGAGTGTCGTGTTTCCAGAAGAACACGACCGTGTACCAAGCCGTGTTTTTCTCGGATCCAAATAAAAAAATTAATTAAATTATAAAAATCTGTTTTAGTTTCGAAATTAAAATTAAAATAATAATAATAATAATAATAATAATAATAATCATCATCATCATCATCATCATCATATATTGTTTTTAATATTATTATTATTAATGATATCAACATTAATATTATTATTACTACTACTATTATTATTATCACTAATGATATTATTATTATTATTATTAGTGATATTAGTATTATTATTAATCAGATTATTATTAATGTTGTTATTATTATTATTATCCTTATTATTGATGTTATTATTATCATTAATAATGTTATTATCATTAATATTATTAATGATATTATGATAATTATTATTATTATTAATGTTGTATTATTATTATTATCCTTATTATTGATGTTATTATTATCATTACTAATGTTATTATCAGTAATATTATTAATGATATTATGATAATTATTATTATTATTAATAATATCAATTATTATTGTTATTATTATTGTCACTAATGATTATTATTATCATTATAATCCATAATATTATTATGAGTATTACTATTAATGATATTACTAGTATCATCATCATCATGATATGTATTATTATTGTTGTTGTCATTAAGATTACTACTATTTTAATATAGTTATTATGCAAAATAATATTAGTATTACTAGCCTATTACTTTATTATTATCATCATTATTATTACTAATATTATTATTATTATTGTTAATATTAGTATACTTTATGAATGAAAATAAAATATAATAATTGTAAAATGCTTATTTTATACATAAGAATGAAAACTTAAATAAGCTAAATTTTTTAATAATGTGATACCTATAAATAACAAGAAAATTATATGAAGTAGATCAAAAGAAACACGATGAAACTAAATAATAGTAAATTAATACGAGTTACTATAACGGGTCAGATAAGGAATGATATAAAAATAGCAATGATAATAATTATAAAAATATAAGCCTACTAAATACCAAATTTCGAATACTCAACAAGAATATATATAAATATCAAACAAGATAAAGAAAAGCAAAATGAAAATAAATTTTAAATAATAATTGATTATCATAGGACTATTAAAGGACCGATACAGTAATGAAAAGAAAACCAAATACCAATATATGACACTTAAAACACTCATAGGAGTTTAGTTATATAATTTATGTTTTATTGATGAATATTTTATTCATCTCAATAAGTGAATTTGAAACTATAGGGGATTTCCCAACTAACCATTATGACTAGCCAGTATCAGTAAGTGAGTAACTCATTCTTATTACATTGTATATGCTTGTAGCTTAGCTGATCATTAATGAAAGATAATAACCTGAATTTGCTATATGGGTTTACGGGAATTGTTTGCTGTATGAATTATTGATTGCTAAGCTATTCTAATGATAATAAAATAGAATTCTGTATGATCATATTGCTTGTATAACATGTTGCTTGTGTTATGTAATGATTGATCACTTTAAACCTGATTAAAAACTACTAGTACCATAAATGAAATGAACATGCATTGCATGATTTGCATAAGCAGCATTTGAATAAGTGGTAGCCTACTACGTGTTAGTGTTTTGGATCTCTAGTAATGCTTAGTTTATCTAAGCAAGAAAGTTATTAGTTATTTGCAAGATTTGTAAGCCCTCGTCTTCTTAGCAACCCGAACTTGGTTTCAAAAATCAGAATCGGAAACCAAAACCCTAAAAGAATACCCTAGGACTAGTTTGGACCTAGAAACCCTAAGTCTGGCAATCCCGAGAACGAAACCCCGGAACAATGAAAATGAGTTACCTTTAGAATATAGTCCTAAATAATATATTAACACATAAAAATATCACATTTTAGAGAAATTTATTCGTTTCGAACTCGATTGAGATTGTTCTTGAAAACCAGTCCCTAGGATTCGAAAATAAAAATATATTATATAGGACTCTTTAGAACCAAGATTTAATAAGGAACTCAAAAATATAATTATAATAATTTTTTGGTTTATAAAAATTACAATTATAGCCTTTTATCGTATTTTCAACCGGTCATTTAATTGTCTAATCTACTTCTTGATTTCTAATCACGCTATTCATAAGTACAACAACTCATACCCTATTCTTTCATCCTTACAACCTATTCTTACAATCTTACATCATTTTCATTACAAATTTACTTTTCCAATACATTTTATTACTTAAATTACTTTTAAATTTGAGTTTTATTATACAAAATAATCAAACTCACATCTCTCTCTCCCCTCTTTGCATGAAACAGAAGCCCCCCTCCCTTTTTCCTCTCTCTCATTTGTTTGATTTTTCTTCAATTAATTAACTCTACAAAAACCTAATCCATTTCCCTACATAAACACCTTTATACCTTTATCTCACTTTTTTTCTCTTTCACAAAAATCAAACTTTGAAAAAGTTTTTCTCTCCTTGCCGTGAGCTCCCCCTCCCTGAAATAACCATTAAATTCTCAATTTATATTTTATAGTGTGTTATTGAATTTATACATGCTTTTAATATGTGTTGAATATGATTTATTTTTGTGATGAGTTATGTGTTTTATTGTTGTGTTAAAATATGGAAATACTCTAGAATTTATTAAATATTTAGTTCATAAAATTTAGATTTCATTAACATGTATGAATTATGTTTGGTATGTGTTAAAACAAGTAGATGAATGCATGCATATAAGTCTCCTTATAGCAGAAAAATAAGGCAAAAAATCAAGCTTTTAAACCACTATTAAGTTCTTAAACTAATATCATTAATTAGCTAAAAGTTAAGTCATTAATTACCTTAACTTTTGATGTCTCAAAAGTCAAATAACAAGATAATATCAACTTAATAAAGTGTCAAATTCGTGCAAAATGTTCAGACCTCCTAAACACACCTCCAAATGCTCCAAAACCTTCTTCTTTCTTCTCCAAAATCCCTCCCATGGCTATATACCATTAACCCCTTCAACTCTTACAAAAATAACCACCAAAAGCTTGTTTAAGGACCACAAAGCTAAGGCCTAAAGCTCACTTGGTAAGTATGTTTTCTTGTTTTGAATTTATGCATATGTGAAGTTCTTGATGATAGGGTTGAACTTGGATTTGTGTTTGATGATTCTTATGTTGTGATTGTTGTATAAGAAGTGTTATATGAAGTTTGTATAAGGTTTAGGACATGTTAGGAGTTGAGAAAAGTTGTTTTTTTTTTTTTTTTTAAGTTAAAAGTGTTAAAGTTTGATAAAATGAAGTTTGAAAAACAAGAAAAATTCTTAACTCAGGGGAAACCATGAATCACAGGCGTGATTCAAGCCTTGGTAGGCTTGGGTTCGACAAATTTCATAAATCACGGGCATGATTTTGAGAGAAAAGCTTTGTTTTGGGAAGTTTTCATGAATCACGGTCGTGATCCATTGATGGATTGTTTTTACCTTCAAGCGTAGTTTTAAATTTATAAAGGCCCGTTCTTAAATTTGCTATAAAGGTAATAGGCAGTGTACCTATCGTGAATATAGTATAGCTTTTAAAAATCGGGATCGTCCTCAGGGAATAGGCAAATACTAGTACTAAATCGTATTCTACTATCTAACTGAACAATTTCGATGATTTTACTACTTTACCTAATTTTCTTTAAAACACTATTAACACAACTCCAATAACCAAACAAGATTCAATTAAGGTCTAATAATCCAGGTTTTGTCTTACTTTCAATTTATCATGTGAATCATTGACAATCCATATTAGATAATTAAGATTAGTTCTTAAGCTATAGAGTTCCTTGAGCAAATTATTAATTCTTTCGAATCTAACAATTTATCTAAACCTAGGTTAATCGATTAGGATATCTCCTAAATCAATAGCAACCCAAATTTGCATTAATAACATGAACTCTTAAGAATAGAAGATTCTTGCTATTCTATGTCTAGAATTACAAACAAATCTCTTCAATTGCCTAGATCAATTCATAAAAGTAATCTTTCAATTAACTTAAATGAAAATCATGCATAAATCTGTATTTCCGGACATACAAACTTAAGAACGGTTAACAACATGCAATTGAACAAAAGAACTTCAATAATTCATTAAGAACGAAGTCTCAACACATGATAAATATGAAATTCAACAAAACCCAGATCTGAAAAACTACTCCTTCATAGTAATTAATAGTAATACATGAAATTCAACATAGAAATTTGAACTCATGATACTACCCGAAAAGATTATAGCTCAAAAGTGTCGGATCTTCAATCCTTGATGATCTTGATTTGTTATTGGAATCTCCAGAACTTCCTTCTCCTTTGAAAACTCTCGTTATCAAAATCTTGTCTGTCCTCTTTCTCTTCCACCATCTCCTTTTTATAACCATCTTCAATTGAATGGAATTAATTGCTCTTGATGAGGAGAGATGAAAGGTTTTGGAGGTTATGAGTCTTTTGGCCTTTCAAGTAACGCTCCTTCCATAACCGAAATAAACGTTTTTGTATTAAAATGGAGGTTACTGTAGTTAAAAAGTCGTTTTCTCATTGAATGACTTTTTATTAAATCGACAGGGCGAGTGACAGGTCATGTCTCACAAATGTCCTTTGCAAAGTTCAATTTCCAGGTTGACATGGTTTGAGACAGGTCATGTCTTGCAAATGTCTTTCAAAAGCTTGATTTTCATCCTTTAATTTTGCTTCTCCTTGTAATGGTTGAAAAACATGGCTTGATCTTGTCATTTTGAGTTCTTCTTAATCCAAAATTTGCATTTTTGACCCGTCTTTGCTTTCCTTGAAAAATATTTCCTTTAAAGACCTGAAAGCATACATTAATGTTTTGAAGTGCCAAATTCTTAATAAAAATGATCAATAAAGGTTCATTTTGGCATTCACAAAATATGAATAAATTTGGTTTATCAAGTTTCCCCACACTTGAGTTTTTGCTTGTCCTCAAGCAAACAATTAAGGACAAAATCTATCATCAAATATACTGAAAAATTTTCATAAGTTAAAACATAGCATTCATTTTTATTATAGTAACTTGCTTTTATACCTACTGCTCAAATCTATCATTTAAATGTAATTGGCATACTTTAATCAAAATTCTAAGGCTAATCCAGGTAAGTTAAACTTTACCCTCACCAATTAAAAATAGCTTCCAAAGTCACAAAATAAACACGAAGTCAAACAATAGCAAAAGAGACCTAGTTATACTTCACCACTTTTTAACAAATATATAAACTCTTCAACTACTTTTCTAAGCACAATAATCTAAAGTGAAAGTAATTGTATCTGTTCTTCCCCTGGATTTTCTCCCTTTATTTAAAAATCTCTTTAAAAATTTTTAGCTTTCAGAGGGACGGGTTTTTGCCCGCTTCTTTTCCTTTTCCTCTGGACAGGGTGTAGCCTGCATCTTTTCAGCTTTCTTTTTCAAGTTCATCTAATGAACTTTTGCCTTTCCGCCCTTCTCGTTATAGTGAGTTCATCGAGTCGGCTCATCCCGGGCTCATCACCCAAGTGACCAGGTTTTAAAGGGACCCCATCGAACTCTCTACTCACTCTAACCTTCAAGTTAGGATACTCATAACTCAAATGCTTGAGTCATTGGAGTATAGGCCTTTTGATTTTTTTTTTTTCATCAATTGTATATAAGAAACATGCTATTTAATACAACAATTGATTATTTCCAAAGAGATTTATTCTAAAAAGGATCACCAAGTGATGAACTTCATTATACTCTTTCATCAAAGATTAGGAGGGCTCTCAAAATATTTGAAAAGAAATATATAAATCAACAAGCTTAGAACCACAACCATTTAACTTTCAACTAAGGACTTCGATCCACTTTTAGACTCTAGATTCCATCCCTAATTAGCAAGTAAGTTTACCACACCTAGATTTCATCCTACAATTTCAACTAAGTATACTAATCACAAAATAGAGTAAGGTATTATAAGTTTAGTTTTTTTTTTTTTTTTTTATATGAATGCTATTTCTAAACATTTTTCTGAGTATATTTTCAAGTATAATAGCAAAGTGTAAAGTGGGGTTTTTTCACATTTACAACAAGCACAGAAAACCAAATTTTATTAATAGTATCCCTAGAATATCCCTAAATTCCCCACACTTAAATTGGACATTGTCCCCAATGTCAAAACATATATAATATAGTGAGGAATGGTAAAGAAGAATGAGACTTCCCTGTTTTAGGACAAATTTTCAGCTTGCAAGAGTTCAACAAAAAGGAGTAGCAGTGACAACAAGTCAGGTCAGAGTTCATCTGGGCTGCAAAACAAAAGCATAAACAAAAGATAAAAACAAAAAAATAAAGAAACAAATGTCAGCACTCATGATTCTACTTGTAAGCCCTATAGAGTCTAACCCAAGATTGGGTTCTCATAGATACAGTTATCCAATATATTATCAGCAATCATCAGAACAGTAACATACCAAGGAATCAATCTCCTTGATAATCAGGATCATCTTCATCCTCATCCACTATCTTTTTCTGTTTCTTCTTCTTTGGTGGTGTAGGTGTTATGGTGGGTTCTTCTTCTTCCTCTTCCTCTTCAGATTCTTCATCATCTTCCTCATCTTCCTCATCTTCATCGACTTCCTCTTCAGATGCTTCTTCAGTAATATTTTCCTCTGAAGCACGAATCTGAGCATCTACCTCCTCATCATCGCTATCCTGTAACAGAGTATGAAAAGATTCTACCTGAACATCATCGGGTGACGAGGGAATAGTCTCTGATGGTCCAGTCTATGGTGGAGAGAATTCCACATTGTTATGACTGCTATCCCTTTCAGACAAGAATATATAGCTTCTTGATGTCGGGTCTGACGCTCGGTGGTGCGGATAAGAGCCTTGAACAAGGATTTCATCTTTTGTAGAATGTGGCGGTTCTTCTCCACTTTCTTTGTAAGCACATCATAAGGTGATTGGGTGGAAGGAGATGACCTAGATGTAGAAGGTCTTTGCTTCCCAAACCACTTCCCAAGAGTGGAAGGTGTAATAATATGAGAAGTAGCAACAGAATCTTTGGGTTCTTCAGCAGGAAAAATCTGTAATCCTTTCAACAAGCGAGTAATATAGGCTCCACAGTAAATGGTGCCCTTAGCTTTGTTAGTCTTGGCTTGCCGATGGAAGAAGAAAGCAAGCATCACTCCCAAGTTCAGTGGAATTTTCTCAATTATACTATGTAAGTATAAGAGTTCATATGTCCCCACCACCCCAGTACTGTGTCCTTTACCGTTGACTGAATGAGTGATTACCCAATGTATGATCCTATGATTAACATCCCTCAGTGTTATGGCCTTGGGCTTCCTTTGCCTTATAGGGAGTAGCAGGACTGATCTTTCCCCAATACAGTAGTTAAATAGCCCTGGTGGCCAATCCACAGGAAGGTGTACAAATTCCTCGGTTGCTAGAAATCAGCCTGAATAAAAATCCCATAGCTTCACAGATTTCCCGAATAGTCACAGTTTGTTCTTGGCCATTGATTCTGAAAGTGATGCTATTGTTTATTCCCGAATGCTTTGCTTGACTTTCAATCCGGAATGTGGAGAGGAATTCAAGTGTGATCTGCCGGTACACTTTTTCATTGACTTCAAACCATTTATCCCATCCGTTGTGGCTGATCAAAGAACGAATCTCATCCGCTTTTTTAAACTTTGCTAATCCCTTCCAGTTGAATAGCATATTACCAGCCAGTTGTCTTCCCAAAAGCACATTGTAACGGTCCTGCTCAATTCTGGACATTGGTTGGGTCGGTCTCGGGGGATCCGGGGCTCGGCCAAGAGACTGGCGATGGGAGGAAGTTTTCTTTCTTGCTGTTTGTTTCTACTGCATCCTGAAATAATTAACCAATTTTAATAAATTGAAAGAGTTAAGCACAATAAAAACACGGCTATAACACAAATCGCCTCCCTTGTATAATCCATAATTAAACTAATGGTAATGCTTCTATCAAAATACTCTTTTTTTTTTTTTTTTTTTTTACACCTAAAGCCTAAAAATCCCCAGCAGGACACAACTAAGTGACACGACTTGTCACTGTGTGGTCGTTTTTTTTTTTTTTTTACTTCATCTTCTTCCCTAAATCTCATGGATGAAATCTTAATTGTCTTCTAAACACAACAACGGACCAACTCATCTTGAGTAAACTAAGGTATCTTGCAACAAACCAAACCCCATTCAACATGGATTACAAAACATAAACATAAACAACCAACAACCATTTGACCATAGGAATCACGCAAATCATCAACCCAACACCATTCAACCATGAATCATACATTCATTCATTTATCAAACCAAACAACCCATTCCTAGATCTAAGGATTCATGCATGCATCATCTAAACCAACAATCTTACAAACAAACCATAGATCACGCATACATCTACTAACCTTAGGACAACCCAACAACCCATCAACAATGGATCACGCATGACAACCATTAACGCTCAAAAACCCATCAATCACGCATGACTAAGATTTCATATGCAAATGTTCTTCATCAAAAACGAATTACTTTAGGGTGACATGCAATAAAAAAAAAGCCTAAAATCCCAAATCAATACCTTTAATGGAGTCATGAATATGTAGATACTCAAAGATGAGAGATGATGAAAAACTTACTTGGATTTCCCTTGATTTTTGCTTGAACTTTTTGCGTGTAACAAGAAGATAGAATGAGAGGATTTTATCTTTGCAAAGCAAGTCTCTTTGTATTCTAAACGCACAAATGAAATAAATGAAGGAAATAAATTGAAAGCATGCGTCTTTTAATGGAATGAGGGCAGTGAGTTACACGGCCAAAAGACAAGCCATGTCTTGCGAATGTCGTCCTGGAAATTTGAAACGCATAGGAATGGCAGTAAGTTACACGGCTAAACGACATGCCGTGTCCATCAAATGTCATCATGCAAAACAAATAGGCAGTAGGTTACACGGCTAAAAGACAAGCCGTGTCCTTCAAATGTCATCATGCAAATTAATCTCAGCTTGTTACACGGCCAATTGGCAAGCCGTGTCTTGCAAATGTCGTTCTACAAAGAAATGGTCAGTAGTTTACACGGCTAAAAGACAAGCCGTGTCTAGCAAATGTCATTCTAAAACTTCAACAAACAGTTAGGATCAGTAAGTGACACAACTTATGACAAGCCATGTCTCAAAAATGTCGTTTTGACAGCAAATTTTCTAGTCTTTTTCTACCTTGTTTCCTCTCCAATATCCATCTTTTCCTTAAAATTATTGCTCAAGCATCCTAATCTGTTAGAAAAATAATAAAATCATGAGTTCAAAAATAAAAGAAATTAAACAAAAGAAAATAAATAAAAGAATTAGTCATGGGTTGCCTCCCAAGAAGCGCTTTTGGTTATAGTCGTTAGCTCGACGTCTTGCTATGATTCAATCAAGGATTGGTGAATGGAGCCGAAACTCCTCACGACCTTCTTGCTCAAAATCAACTCCTTGATAGAGCTTCAATCTTTGCCCATTTACCTTGAAAATTCCACTCTCAGGATGTTCAACTCAACAGCACCGTGTGGAAAAATTTTCTTGACTAAGAAAGGACCAGACCATCTTGATTTTAACTTTCCAGGAAAAAGTTTTAAACGAGAATTAAACAACAGCACCTGGTCTCCTTCTTTAAAATGCTTTGGATGACGAATCCGCTTATCATGATATCGCTTAGTTCTTTCCTTGTAGATCCGCATGTTCTCATAGGCGATCATTCTCCATTCGTCCAATTCATTCAGTTGAAGCCTTCGTCTCATTCCAATGGAATTCAAGTCAAAATTGACTTGCTTTATTGCCCAATAAGCTTTATGCTCAATCTCCACCGGCAGATGGCAAGCTTTACCATACAAGCCGATATGGTGTGGTTCCCAAAGGAGTCTTATATGCTGTCCTATATGCCCATAACGCATCATCTAGCTTGTCTGCCCAATCCTTCCTATGATGCTCCACTGACTTTTCCAAATTCTTTTCAAATCGCGATTTGAAACCTCGACTTGCCCGCTGGTTTGAGGATGATATGGTGTTGCAATCCTATGAGTTACCCCATATCGTTTTAACACTTTCTCAAGTTGATAGTTGCAGAAATGCGTCCCCCTATCACTTATGATAGCTCTAGGGGCTCCAAACCTTGAGAACAACTTTTTTAAGAACTTGGTAACTACTCGGGCATCATTGGTAGGCAGTGCTTGGGCTTCTACCCACTTTGAAACATAGTCCACTGCGACCAAGATATACTTGTTTCCAAAAGAATTTGGAAACGGTCCCATGAAGTCGATACCCCACAGATCAAAAACCTCACATTCTAAGACATAATTCTGAGGCATCTCATCACGTCGGGAAATATTCCCGGTTCTTTGGCATCTATCACACAAATTAACAACCTTATGGGCGTCTTTAAAAATAGTCGGCCAATAGAATCCAGATTCTAGAACTTTCTGGGCCGTCCTATTTGCATTGTAATGACCTCCCGTAGGACCAGAATGGCATGCTTGCAAAATTTCCCAACCTTCCGCATGAGATACACAGCGCGAATCAATTGATCTGCACAAACACGGAAAAGAAACGGTTCCTCCCAAAAATAATACTTCAACTCAGAAAAGAATTTCTTCTTTTCATGGGAAGTCATATCTCGGGGGAGGATTTTAGCAACAAGATAATTTGCAAAATTTGCAAACCAAGGAGTATCAGAATTTCTTACCTTTCTTATTGTAAACAACCGTTCTTCCGGAAATTCATCATTAATCTCTTCCTCCTTTAATTCCTCCAAACAAGGGTTTTCCAATCGTGACAAATGATCAGCTGCAAGATTTTCTGCCCCCTTTTTGTCTCGGATTTCCAAATCAAATTCTTGTAGAAGGAGAATCCACCGGATGAGGCGTGGCTTTGCATCTTTTTGACAAAAGGTATTTAAGAGCAGAATGGTCAGTATAAACTATTACCTTTGATAGAATCAAATATGGTCGGAACTTGTCAAAGGCAAACACCACAGCCAACAACTCCTTTTCCGTGGTGGTGTAGTTTTCTTGGGCACTGTTAGAGTCCTACTAGCATAGTAGATAGGTTGAAAATGCTTTTCTTTTCTTTGTCCCAAGACTGCCCCAACAGCATAATCACTTGCGTCACACATAAGTTCAAATGGTAAATTCCAATCCGGAGCGATCATGATTGGTGCACTAATCAGATGCTTTTTGAGGAGGTCGAATGCTTCAAGACAATCTTGACTGAACTCAAACTGTACATCCTTTTCCAAGAGTCTTGTGAGAGGTCGGGCTATCTTGGAAAAATCTTTTATGAACCTCCTATAGAAGCCTGCATGACCGAGAAAACTACGAATTGCCTTGATTGATGTTGGAGGAGGAAGATTGGAAATAATCTCAACCTTGGCTTGATCAACTTCAATTCCCTTATGAGATACTTTATGACCGAGAACTATGCCTTCCTTGCACATGAAGTGACATTTCTCCCAATTAAGCACAAGATTAGTTTGTTCACAGCGGATCAATACTTTCTTCAAATTTTCAAGACAATTGCTGAATGAATCTCCAAAAACGGAAAAATCATCCATAAATACTTCCATAATGTTTTCCACCAAATCTTCAAAAATAGCCAACATGCACCTTTGAAATGTGGCTGGTGCATTACAAAGCCCAAAAGGCATTCTCCTATAGGCATAAGTGCCATAGGGACAAGTAAACGTAGTCTTTTCTTGATCCTCCGGAGCAATTGGTATTTGGAAGTAACCAGACATACCATCCAAATAGCAATAAAACATATGACCTGCAAGCCTTTCTAACATTTGATCAATGAAAGGTAAAGGGAAATGGTCCTTGCGAGTAGCTTCATTAAGCCGTCTATAATCAATGCATACTCGCCAACCCGTGACTGTCCTCATCGGGATCAGCTCATTTCTTTCATTGGGACCACAGTCATCCCTCCTTTCTTAGGCACCACTTGTACTGGACTTACCCAAGAACTGTCAGAAATTGGGTAAATCAATCCGGCATCCAGAAGTTTAATTACTTCTTTCTTTACCACTTCTTTCATATTTGGATTCAACCTTCTCTGGGGTTGAACAACTGGTTTGAATCCTTCTTCCATCAAAATTTTATGAGTGCAAAAAGAAGGGTTTATACCTTTAATGTCGGATATCTTCCATGCAATTGCTTGCTTATGCTCCTTAAGAACTGTCAATAATTGCTCTTTTTGTTCACTGTTTAAATCTGAGGATATGATCACCGGTAGTTTTGAATTTTCTTCCAGAAAAGCGTACTCCAAATACTCAGGAAGTTGCTTCATTTCCAAAACCGGTGGTTCTATAATGGAGGGCTTCAATTTCTTCTCATCTTCTAGTGATAATTCCTCGAACCCTTGTTTCTTTATCAACTCCTCATGCTTCTCCAATTGGCTATCACATCTTGCACATCAGGGTTCATTTCTTCTTTTTCACAAATCAAACTTAACTCCAGAACATCTTTGCATAATATATGCTGCACATTATCCACCACAGAAGCATCAATAACATCAATGCTAAAACAAGAATCATCACATACCATGGCTTTTTCATCACTGTTGGAATTTGTACTATAAGCTCTTCATCACCAACCCGGAGTGTCAACCTTCCATCTCCAACATCTATGACAGCTCTAGCGGTAGCTAGGAAAGGTCGTCCCAAAATTAAAGGCACTTCCCCATCCTCATCCATTTCAAGAATCACAAAGTCAACCGGGAATATAAAATTCCCAACTTTTACCAATAAATCTTCAATAATTCCTTTGGGTAATTTAACCGATCTATCGGCTAATTGCAAACTAATTCTTGTAGAACGAGGCTCACCTAAACCCAGCTTTCTAAAGAATGAATAAGGCATTAAATTGATGCTTGCCCCTAAATCCGCTAGAGCTTTCTCAACAGAAAGTTCTCCAATGACACACGGGATTGTGAAACTTCCCGGATCTTTCAATTTCGCTGGCAGTTTGTTTTGGATTATTGCTGAACATTCCGCCCAACTACAGCAGTAGACACATCCTCAAGCTTCCTCTTGTTGGATAATAATTCCTTAAGGAATTTGGCATATTTTGGCATTTGAGAAAGTGCCTCCACCAATGGTATGTTGATGTGAAGTTGCTTGAATAGTTCCAAGAACTTCCCGAACTGTTCCTTGTCACGATCTTGATGAAGACGAGCAGGATAAGGAATAGGAGGAGTATAGACTCTTACTTCAGAGGGTTGTTCTTTTGAAAACTTCTTTTCATCAGGATTTGAAATTTTTTCTCCTTCCGGTTCCTTCCTTTTCCTTGATTCCACTTCTTTTCCACTCCTTAAAGTGATTGCTTTTGCCTGTTCCCTTGGATTCTCCTCAGTATTGCTAGGAAGTGACCCAGGTTGCCTCTCAGATAGCATCTTGGCCAGCTGTCCAATTTGATTTTCCAGGTATGAATAGAGGCTTCTTGGTTCCGATAGCGAGCTTCTGAGGTATGGATAAATTTGGTCATCAATTCTTCCAAGCTAGGTTTCTTTTCTTGTGGAGGTGGTGGTGGTAATTGTGGAAGCTGTTGTGGAGGCGGAAGCTGTGGCTTTTGAAATCCGGGTGGAAAATTTGAAAAATTCTGCCTTTGCACATTTTGGTTGTTGGCATATGAAAAGTTTGGATGATTTCTCCACCCTTGGTTGTATGTTTGACTATATGGATTATTTTGATATCTTCCTTGGTTTCCCACATAATCCACTTGCTCCGGAGCGTCAAGAAGGTAATTTTCAGCAACAAAATTTCCAGATTGTACCGGAATTGCTTGTGAGTTCTTTGCTTCCATTACCTGTTTACTCAAAGCATCCATTTTAGCAAGTATAGTAGTCATCATATCGATTTCATGCATTCCTGAAACTTTTGCTTCCCCTTGTTGTTACCCCATTGGTAATTGTTCTTTGCCATGTCCTCAAAGAGCTTTAGTGAATCTTCGGGGGTCTTGGAATTCAAAGTTCCACCAGCTGCAGCATCAACTAATTGCGAGTTGTTGTATTCAGACCATTGTAAAAGGTCTGAACTTGCATCCAATTTGGTACCTGGTGATGAGGACATTTCCTTAGTAAATCCTTCCTTTGCCATGCATCATATAAAGTCTCAGAATCCTGTTGATTGAATGACGAGATGTCATTTCTCAATTTAGCGGTTTTGGATGGTGGAAAATAGTTGTCAAGAAATTGTTCCACCATATTGTTCCATGTTGTTATGGCTCCCGGACCCAATGAGGATAACCATTGTTTGGCTCTTCCTCTCAATGAGAAAGGAAATAGACGGAGCCTCACTGCATCATCTGTTACCCCATTGTTTTGAATGTCTCACAAATTTCCAAAAATGTCTGAATATGAGCATGTGGATCTTCATCAGGTAACCGTCAAATTGACAGTATTGTTGCAGCATCTGAATCACCACACTTTTAATTTCAAAGTTGTTTGCCGCAATGGGCGGTTTCACCACAGTTGGGCCAGTACCATCCAGAGTAGGTCTAGCATAATCCAAGTTGGTTTTGGGAACTTCTTCATTTTATCAGCCATGAGTGGATCTATCAATTCGCTAGCAACTTCTCTTGTGTTACTCCTTAACCTTCTGTGGAATGTTCTGTCTATCTCCGGATCAAAATCTAGAAGTCTTGAAGAGGAACTTCTTGTCATGCACTGCAAAATATCAGAGATTGGAGTTAGATTTTTTTTTTTTTTTTTAAGAGTTAGATTAGCAGAAATAAATTTTCCTAATATTGCTCAAATTCCCCGGCAACGGCGCCAAAAACTTGATGAGTTACCTTCAAGCGTAGTTTTCAATTTATAAAGGCCCGTTCTTAAATTGCTATAAAGGTAATAGGCAGTGTACCTATCGTGAATATAGTATAGCTTTTAAAAATCGGGATCGTCCTCAGGGAATAGGCAAATACTAGTACTAAATCGTATTCTACTATCTAACTGAACAATTTTGATGATTTTACTACTTTATCTAATTTTCTTTAAAACACTATTAACACAATTCCAATAACCAAACAAGATTCAATTAAGGTCTAATAATCCAGGTTTTGTCTTACTTTCAATTTATCATGTGAATCATTGACAATCATATTAGATAATTAGATTAGTTCTTAAGCTATAGAGTTCCTTGAGCAAATTTAATTCTTTCGAATCTAACAATTTATCTAAACCTAGTTAATCGATTAGGATGTCTCCTCAATCAATAGCAACCTAAATTTGCATTAATAACATGAACTCTTAAAATAGAAGATTCTTGCTATTCTATGTCTAGAATTACAAACAAATCTCTTCAATTGCATAGATCAATTCATAAAAGTAATCTTTCAATTAACTTAATGAAATTCATGCATAAATCTGTATTTCCGGACATACAAACTTAAGAACGGTTAACAAACATGCAATTGAACAAAAGAACTTCAATAATTCATTAAGAACAAAGTCTCAACACATGATAAATATGAAATTCGACAAAACCCAGATCTGAAAAACTACTCCTTCATAGTAATTAATAGTAATACATGAAATTCAAATAGAAATTCGAACTCATGATACTACCCGAAAAGATTATAGCTCAAAAGTGTCGGATCTTCAATCCTTGATGATCTTGATTTGTTATTGGAATCTCCAGAACTTCCTTCTCTTTGAAAACTCTCGTTATCAAAATCTTGTCTGTCTCTTTCTCTTCCACCATCTCCTTTTTATAACCATCTTCAATTGAATGGAATTAATTGCTCTTGATGAGGAGAGATGAAAGGTTTTGGAGGTTATGAGTCTTTTGGCTTTCAAGAACGCTCCTTCCATAACCGAAATAAATGTTTTTGTATTAAAATGGAGGTTACTGTAGTTAAAAAGTCGTTTTCTTCATTGAATGACTTTTTATTAAATCGACAGGCGAGTGACAGGTCATGTCTCACAAATGTCCTTTGCAAAGTTCAATTTCCAGGTTGACATGGTTTGAGACAGGTCATGTCTTGCAAATGTCTTTCAAAAGCTTGATTTTCATCCTTTAATTTTGCTTACTCCTTGGTTGAAAAACATGGCTTGATCTTGTCATTTTGAGTTCTTCTTAATCCAAAATTTGCATTTTTGACCTCTTTGCTTTCCTTGAAAATATTTCCTTTAAAGACCTGAAAGCATACATTAATGTTTTGAAGTGCCAAATTCTTAATAAAAATGATCAATAAAGGTTCATTTTGGCATTCACAAAATATGAATAAATTTGGCTTATCATTCATCCCTTGGTAGTCTCAGGTTGGTCAAAAACTTTGAAACTCAAAAATCACGGCCATGACTCGTATTTTCTCTAACACAATACTATTTTGTATTTTAATCATAACTTTTTCATCCGACCTTCGATTGAGGTGATTCAAATTGCGTTAGAAAGCTTAAAAAGAGATATAAAACTTTTGTGTTTTAAGTTTTCACAAATTTTAAGAGTAACAATGCTTAAAGTTTAGTTCTTTTCAACTAATACACTTTCCAAGCAAAGTTTAAAACTTATTATTGGTTGTTAAAAGTTCTCCCAATCTTGATAAATGATCATTTAAGTATTTTTTTGAGTATTGTATGATAATATATGATATAAATGCTATGTGATGATGTTGTAATGATTTATTTGAATTTCTTTGGATGATTATACTTGAGATTTGATGAATATATACACTTTGAACTAAGTGTGAGTTTGTAATTACTTCTTTTTATAGTGAGTGATCCCCTTTCGTTATTCCCATTGATTCTCGAGCTAGTACAGGTACGCAGTAACTTGCTTGTATGCTTGTTAGGATAGACATACTTAACTTTGATAAGTTCTAAATGACTTAAGTATGCTTGAATTGCTTGTGTTTTTCACCGTTGAATCCGGTCCGAAGAGCGGTAACTTATCATGATGCAATGATATGTTAGTGTAGGTGCTTAGGCCATAGTCATGATCAATGACTAGGCTCGGCGGATAATCGATAGGAAATGTAGTAACTAAGCAACATTTACTTATTCTTGAAAAGATAGTATAATTTAATTCAATGTTTATGGGAGCATGTGAATTAATTTATATTATGGATTGAGTTAATTGAAGTTGAGCAACGGCTATATAACCTATATGAGATTATTCTTTTCAGTGTAATGTTATCTAGGAGATATAGATATTCGGGCTATCTATATCAACCCCCTGAGCGTCGTGAGCGTTACTCAGGATCCCTGGAATCCCATGGCTTGTCCCGGAGTTTGAATACTCCAATGATGATTTGGTCAATGAATACTAAAGAAAGATAATGAAACAGTATGTTGCATTGCATTAGTCTAGGTATGATTGTCACTACGCTTTTGGTGTTGTTGCTGTTACTGGGCCTTTGGCTCACTGTTGCTATTTTTCAGGTGATGATGACTTTATGATGATATGGGCTATGGTCGGATTTAGGAAAAATTTATGGATGAGTGGGGCGACTAGGAAACCGAGTGCAAGATAGCAAGGAAGAAAGTTTTTGAACAAGTTGTTTGGTTTAAATATGTATTTTGTATTCTAAATAGAGGCTTGTTAGTTAAGCTTTGTTTGTATATAAAGACTTAATGTCTAATTTTCCTACTTTGTAAAAACTTATGTAAGTTTTGTCGTGTCATGGGCTTGACACTAAGTTGTAAGTTATTTCCTTAAATGTTCTATATGAATAGATTACTCAGGTGAGTAATCCTTTTGTAAAAAGTCTTGTATCATGTTATAGTGGTTTTAAACAAACAATTCATATAAATTGTTAGATCTAGGACAACCTTACGTATGATATGAAAATATTATACGTGTTAGGGACTTGACTTACTTAATCGTAGGATATAGGTCGGGTCTTTACAAATGGTATCAGAGTTAGTTTATGTAAATTGTTTGTTTAACATAGGAAGACTTGACCTTGATGCGGTGGGATTTGCATGGTTTGAGTTAGGATTTGCTTGAATGTGTGTTATGCTTGATTTGTTTTATTATTATTATTAATTAAATTTAAGATTAAGTTGACATTGCATTAATTATCATATGTCATGTGTATATTGTATGCTGTTTAAAGATGGATAGATCAAGGAGAATTACCAAAAGACTTCAGAGAGGGAGAATATGCCACCTCCTCCTCAGTTTACTGTTCCAGCATCTACATCATCTACTACTCCAGCTGCTACTTCGACTCCATCACCGGCTTCGGCCTCTACCACTTAAGATCCCCAACAACCACAAATGCCACCTCAAATGTCTCCTACGATGCCTCCATATCCTCCTATGCCTCATATGCCAGCAGGAGATACAAGTACTATGTTCAATTTGTTCCGGGATATGTTTGCAATGGTTCAACAGTATCAACAAATGATGTATCAACAACAACAACAATTCATGTAACAATATAATACACCAAATGTGAGGCAAGAACCTAATGTACGAGTGGAAGACCGATATGATCAAGTGAAGCTGCATGACTTTGTTAAGCTAGTACCTGAGTTTGATGGCACTATCATGGATCCGACTAAAGCTGAAGGATGGATCATAGAACTTGAGAAAGCTTTTGCTGCTTGCCAAGTACCTGATGATAGGAAGGTTGACTTAGCTGTATTTGTTATGAAGCAGGATGCATATAATTGGTGGATGATGAATAATGAAGGCTTTGCAAGATTGATTCCTTAGAATACATTCAAAGATGCTTTCTTCTTGAAGTATATTCCATCAACTGTGAAGGAACAGATGATTTCTAAATGGTTAAGTTTGAGACAAGGAAGTAAAATTGTAGACGAGTATTATGCGGAGTTTTGCAGGTTGCTAAGGTTTGCAGGAGCAAACTACAATGATGAAAGAATAAAAGTCCAAAAGTTTCAAGATGGATTAAATGTGGAATTAAAGAATGAAGTCAAGAAATTTCAACTGATGACATTATCAGAATCTATGGTTAAGGCAAGACTGTTAGAGCAAATATCAGATGATAATAGGGTTCAAAGGGACAGAAGAGCTACTTTTCTGGGCAAGAGATCAACCACATCATATACTCCTTACCCAAGGTATGATAATGTTGATAAGGGTAAAAGACCATATATGGGAAAGAAGCCTAGTTCGGGACAATTTGTGAAGACTTCTATGTCTTCCACTCCTTTTGATGAGAGGTGTACTAGATGTTTTGGACCCCATGATAGTGTAAATGGGTTCCTGGAGCATGTTTTGCATGTGGGGATGTAGGTCATCGAGCTTTTGATTGCAAAGATCCAAAATTGAAGCCTATATTTTGTGCCTATTGCAAACAGAGAGGACATCATGTGATGAATTGTAAGGAGAAGCCTAAGAATGATGGTCTTAATGTTGGAAAAGGAACGACTGCTGCTAGAGTGTTTGCCCTGCAACAGTATGAGAAAGCTCCTCTAGTGGATACATTAGCAGGTACCATAAAGATTGCAAATCATACTGCATATGCATTGATAGATACGGGTGCTACTCATGCGTGCTTGGCTGAAAACTTTGTAAATGAGTGTGGTTTGTATTCTGAAGTGTTGCTTGATAGAATAATGAGTATTAATACTACTCTTGGGGTGCAAACTAAAGAACCATGTGTTTGTAGAAATGTTGATGTAGTGATTTCTAATGTAAACATGCCAATTGATATGTTGGTTTTGCCTTTAACTGATTTTGATGCCATCTTAGGAATGAATTGATTAAATTTGTATAAAGCTAGTATAGATTGTATGAAGGCGGAAGTGAGTTTTGATTTAGAGAATGGAAAAGTAACGCATGTCTTGGAGGGGAAAAGACCAGCTTATATGTATACTATGGAGTTATGGGAGAAGGGTAGTGAAGAGATTAAAGTGGATATGGTGCCAGTGGTGAAAGAGTTTGTTGATGTTTTTCCTGAAGAATTACCGGGGTTACCACATGATAGGGAAATTGAGTTTGGAATTGAATTGATACCAGGGACATCACCGATATCTAAAGCTCCATATCGAATGGCTCCTACAGAATTGAGAGAATTGAAAAGCCAGTTAGAAGAGTTGCAGAGATTGAGATTTATTCACTCGAGTATTTCTCCTTGGGGTGCTCCAGTATTATTTGTGAAAAAGAAAGATGGAAGCTTAAGAATGTGTATTGATTATAGAGAGCTAAACCAGGTGACAATTAAGAACAAATATCTACTTCCCTGAATTGATGATTTATTTGACCAGTTGAGAGATGATGTAGTGTTCTCTACGATAGATTTAAGATCTGGATACGATCAACTTAAGATTAAACAATAAGATATCCCCAAGACGGCTTTCAGAACGCGATATGGACATTTTGAGTTCTTGGTTATGTCTTTTGGTTTGACAAATGCCCCTGCTGCATTTATGGATTTAATGAATAGAGTATTTAAAGATTATCTGGACCGATTTGTCATTGTTTTTATTGATGATATACTGGTATACTCAAGAAGTGTAGAGGAGCATGAACAACACTTGAGGCTAGTTCTACAAAGACCAAGGGAAAGGAAGCTTTATGCCAAATTCAGCAAATGCAAGTTCTGGTTGAAAGAAGTGGCATTCCTTGGTCACATCATTACAAAGGAAGGGATATTGGTGGATTCAGAAAAGATTAGAGCTATTTTGGATTGGCTATTTTGGATTAGGAAATGCGATTTTTAGCTACCAATCAGATTTTATCCGAGATTTCCAAGATCTAAAAGTTTTCAAAACTTAGGAATAACATCATAAATAGATATATTTTTGTAAGTAGATAGAAATTGATAACTTATTTACGAAATTCCGAGTTAAAATGACCAAGTTACGACCGTTTTAAGTTGGAATTTCCATTGACTATGAAAATAACGAACTTAAAAGTTTTTGTTTAATAAATTAGAATTAGTTATGGTTTGAAATACTCATTTGGGTATTTCTTTCGTTTAGGTGACTTTGAATCGGAAGAATTCCTGCCCCCGGATTACTACGACTAGAGACCGGTGTCTATGGCCGAGTGAGTCGTACTTCCTATTTACTATTATGTATTGTGCTAGTAAATTATAGTTGCATTAGAATGATAGGAAAAGATAAAAATTGGAAATACATGATGGGTAAATACAAGATTATGTATGCTATCTTGATGTGATAAGAAAAATGTGCTAAGAATATTTAAAACCGGGTGATTAATCGTTGTATGATTACATGCCATGATTATGAGTGTCTGCCAATTGATTGGTCATCTATGAAATTGAATTAATGATTATTCGGACTAACGAGTAATATGGACATAATCACTTCACGATAGCGATGGTGCATTTAATCACGGTTGGTTCTCCATGATCCATAATCGGTATGAATGAGATGGGTTGCTCGTGAGCTATAAAACAGTATAGTTGATGGGTTGCCCGTGAGCCATAAAACGGAACAGTAATTCAAGTAGTACCGTAGGATTTGTTAATCTGCTAACCCCGAATGGAGGGCATAAATCCATTCAACATATGATTTCCAGTTGATCATATGTCTTGTTTGCCCATGTGGTTGTTGCATTTCATATGGATGATTAAACTAACTTGTTTGTATGTATGAATGTAAATTGTGGGATATGTGTATTACGGAAGTGTTTACTCACTAAGCTAGCATAGCTTATACCCCCACAGCGTCTTTTTGATGCAGTTCCCGTACCTATGATTGCATCCCCAGACTTGGCCATCTCAGGTAATGCGAAGTTAGAAGTTTCCCTTAGAAGTTTATGATTAGCTTTGTATAGACTTCCATAGGAAACCTTAAACGCTTGGGTTGTTATTAAAAACTAATACTATGACTGTTTATTATTATTTTATGGGGGAATGCCCCTTAGTATTTTTGTAAAGAATCTTGTGTCACGCCCCAAAGGGTACCCTAAAGGTGACAGTCCACCACACCCGATATTTAAACTTAAGTATGACAATCTTAGTCATCCCATAGTTTACATATCGAGTGTAAGGTGTACTTACACAAGTTTTAGGATCACACTTTGATTCGAGTAGTCTTAAGAAAGCATACATAGCATTAAGAATATAATCACAACAAGATAAATAGTTAAACTTTACAAAAGCCAAGGGGGCATACCCCGCCAAAATAATAGGAGTCTACATCGTTTAGCTCCAATTACAATATCTGAATTTACATTAAAGAGATTTTCCTAGAAGTCCACGCCTATACTAGGTCCCGACTTCCTCAAAAGCTCTTTAATCCAATGTGATAAACCTGCACAAAGTGTCCTCTCGGAACATCCAAAAATAGGAACACTGCAACAAAAACTATTGGGGTATAAGCTAATTGCTTAGTGAGATTCATTTTCCAAGTAACATACTCGATCAAGCTAAAATATCTATACAAGCAAGTTATAATTAAGCAACCATATGAATGCACAAGCAAATGAGCAAGCAAGCATATAACTTTCCGGTAGTCATATGTGAATGGATTTACGCCCTCCACTCGGGGTTTGGGGTAGTTCATAAGTCATGCAACTACAGTTCCAAAGTTGGTCCATAAGACATGCAACCATAGTCCCAATCTTAAGTGGGGTGGTCCATAAGACATGCAACCACAATTTTTAATGTTGGTCCATAAGTCATGCAACCATAGTTTCATTATTTGAATGGGGTGGTCCATAAGTCATGCAACCCTAGTCCCCTTCATTAAAGACCCGCTGCCTCCCAAATACACCTTTGTCCCACCAAAGGCATACTCGACAATGATATGTGACTCACTACGTGATTGCATGTACAATTTATTCATATAATCATGGTATATTAATTAGATAATTTAAAAGTGACCATACAGATTTCAGACACTCCAAATCTATACTAGCTCATACAAGGTTATTGCAACAAAGCTTGCCTCGATATACTTATCGTTCATTCATGCAAGTTTAGATCACCATTCAATCACAATTTTATCTTTTCCTAAGTCTAATGCCACTACTACTACAAGCACATCCAAGAGCATAATTAATTGAGAAATGAACTCACTTGTCCATGTAGTGAAAATCCACTAGTCGTAATAGTCCTCGGGAAGTGGTAACCCGTCCTCCAATTCACCTAAGTACAAGAATACCCTCAATGAGTATCTCTTATGAAGTTCTATTAAACTTAACAATTTTATTTACTAAGTTCGTCAATTTCCGCCTAGGTTGAATCCTTAACTTAAAAAGGTCATATCTAACTCATTTTAACTCGGAATTTAGCTTATAATATACCGATTTATACCTACTTCGAAAGAGCTATCTATTTCTAAAGTTAATTCAAACATTTAAGGTCATTTAGGGTCGGAAACTACTGTACAGTAGGGTTGCGAAAATCCAAGATTTGAGCCTTTGTGAAAAATTTGCTATATCTACTCTATTTAACTACTTAGACCAACTTATTTTAGTCCTAAACTTGCAAGGAGATTCTCAAAACAAAATTAAGAGATTACACACTTATCTAATCCCAAACATAAAGTTCAAATGAAACTTCTAAGAATTCATTTCATAAAACCGAAATTTACAAGTTGAAACTCATTGTTTTGTTTTGAGTAATTCCTTTACTAAAACTTACTTAGTTCAATGAAAATAATTTTCCTATATTATATATCATCAAAGCATTCCATTTTCAATATAAAATACTTGTTTTGAGATCTAAAAGAAGGTTTTAAAAATTGGTCTCCCCTTAATTACGAATTTCCCTTTGAAGTTTACAATGAAGACAAGACCTAAATTTTGTCTTTTACAAAACACTTGATCTAAGCAATACCTTTTAGGAAAACTCATTTAAACTTATGAAAATTCATTCCTTAAGATATCTATACCAAGAGCCCTTTATATTTTTGTCTAAATCTTCATTTTAAAGTTGGATGATGGGTTCCAAAAATGGGTCTTGGTCTAGATCCGAATTTTCATAAATTTATTTTGAACATATCTCTTGAGAAAATTCATCAAAACTCATGAAAAACAACCCATTACATATTATATCTTAAGAACCCTTCATTTCTTGAACAAAATCCTCATTTTTGAGTTGGAAAACATGTTTTTATTTTAGGTCTTTGTCTTGATCCGAAAATACAATTTTTGTTTTTGAAAATAAACTTTGAAAATCAACTTTGATTCTTGTAAGATGAAGCCTTGATGATATACATCCATCAAACCTTCATTTTCTTAACAAAAACTTCCATTTTAAGACTTGAAAGAGGGTTTTTAAAAGGGTGCCTCCACAAGTTACGAATTTTGCTTTTTCATTCAAACTCAAATCTAAGATCTACTCAACATTCAACCATGAGAACATAAGAAAAACTTGGTAGTAAGCCTTAAACTTCTAGATCTACACATAAACATAACTAAAGCTTGGTAAAATTCTAGATCTACAAGTTATCACATAAACAAGAAGATAAACAAGCCTTCAATATAACAAAAATACTAAGAACAAAAGAGATCATCATCTAGAGGAGTGTTTCAATTCTTGGCATCATCATCCATAGCTTTTGAAGCTTGTGGAATGTCCTTTGATGCATGAAACATCCATATTATCATCCTATAACATCTTATGAGAGCTAAAAGAGGATGATTACCTTAAATATTTGCAAGAAAAATATGTGGGAGTGTGAAATGGAAATGGGGCAGCTTGTTTATTAAGAAGACAAGCCAAGAAGAAGAGAAAAGAAAGGGAAAAAGAGAGAGGAAAAATGTAGGGTTTGTAAAGATGAAAGAGGGAAGGAATGAGATGTTTAAATAGAATGGAAAGTGTGTTAAATAAATTAGAAAAAAAAAATAAACATGCAGCTGCACAAAGGAGGGGCTGGCGTGATTTTTGAGTGGTGTAGGGGGTGGTTTAGTTGAGTTGAAATTGTAATTTTGAAAGTGTAACTTGTAGCTTCCATTTCTAACTAAAAGGAACTTTTAAAATATCAAATAAATAATTAAAAATAATGAAAAGTGGCTAATTTATGGGGAATGGTCAGCTGCAATTTTGGGAAATGGAGTGTAAGAAAAAGCAAAAGAAGACATAATAATGTGTAGTAATGATAATAGATGTGTACTTAAGGTATGGGTTGATAAAGTGGCTTTTTGACTAAGAAAATATATAAAAAAATTAAGAAAAATATTTTTATTTAGTGGCAGAATTTTTATGATTTAAATAAAATATCAAATAAATTATTTTTAGAAATTTAACAATTAAGTTACCGGTAAGAGTAAAATAAGCTTATATGAGCTATAACTGATATTTTTAAAATCCGAAAAATTATAAACTTGATATTTTTGAAATCCTTATAAAAATACGAGTCTAAAAATATTAAAGATATATTTTTAATTTTTAGAGCCCCGGGACACGCTTTCCAAAGCAGTATCCAAACGGGTTCGAAATAAGCCGAAAATAAACCAATCTGATATTTTTAATAAATCAAATATTATTACGGACTATTCTAAACGCTTTAATTATTTTTCGACTCCTCGATTTACGAACTCAAGTTTGTCGGATCTAGACTGTAGGGTTTTACTCAAGATCCGTTGACTTAAGGCCTCCGATGAACTTTCCGACTTAAGGTTTAGGGCTTAAAAAAAAAAAAACAGGGGTTTACATCTTGAGATATTTGTGGTTTATATTTTTATGCTTATTCTATTAAGTTAAACTATCTATCTCCAATTACATGTATTCTATTGTCGTAGATGAATGTCTTACATCTAATACAAGACTTTTGAATAACTGTGGTAGTGATTCTTAAGTCTTGTTTAGTATGCAGCAGACTGTTACGTTTATGGTACCCTTTGGGGCATGACAAGATTACCTTTGTTCTGTGATACATAGGAACTAAATGGTAAATGAAGGACGCCGCTTATTATTGCTTGAAATAAATAACACTTAGTGGAGTTTCTAAAGCTGAAACAAGAATGAGGGTTGAAGACAAGATAAATTCAAAGTGATAAGTAAAGTGAGTATTGTTGCTTTCCTGTATGCTTAGTCTTCTGGTAGGTAAGCCATAGTATTGTGTTCCTTTAATCCCGATGAGAGGGCATAAATCTTCATCCTACTTTGGATTCCGGGTTATCCAAGCTTGTTTTTATGTATATGTTGATTGATGCATTTCATATTATTGTTAATAACTTGTTTGATATGTGCTAAGTTCTGGTTATTTACTAAGCCCGTGGTTTCGCTCACACTTCAACAGTCCTTTCAAGTTTACACTTAGGCCATGGCTGGTCACTTCTAGGAGTTTAGCTCCGGTAAGAACTTCAAGACTGAAAGTTCATGGAAGATTATGGGATAAGTTAATTGCTTTTGTTTTTAGTCTAAGCTAGTTAGTATTTAAATTATTAGTTATGTGTTTAGAGACTTTTAGAAAGATGGTATGGTTTGTAATATTCAAGCACTGAGATGATAGTTATTTACTAATTTATGACTTATATGTATTTGTCATTTCTTATTAAAGCAACTAAAAGATCCTGTTGTTTGAAAACATGTCATTCTCTAAAGGTAAACCAGTGATAGTATTTAAGTGTAGCTTGTTTACTACAACTAAGGTATCTTTGGGGCACGACAAAAACTCTCCCAAAATTTCTCTCTACAAAGTTTTTCTCTACAATTTTCTTTCCATGTTTCTTTCCTTTTTCTATCTTCTTCCATAACCAATAGGTAAAATTTCTAAAATATTCTTATGTTCATGTAACATAACATGACCATAGTGTATGTTTTCTAAACCTATGAGAGTTAAAAAAGCAATAATATGTTCATGTTTTGTTCTTGTTCATACATAATTTTATGATATTGTCATCATTATTATGCTTCTTTTATTTTCTTTTATTTTTTTTTTTTCTTTTTCTTTTGGAACTTGTACATTCTGAGTTCTAAAAAGCCTTGATGTAAGCTAAGCTCCCAATACTTGATCTTACATATATATATATTGCTTCTTATATCTCTTTCTTTGATTATATGAGTTTTTCTTTTTTAATATAGCTACATAATCATATTCATGCATGACCATCATGATGTTGTCTCAATAAAGCTTTTCCATGAAATAAAAAGGAGTTCTTTCTTTAATAAATAAAGCGAAACTAAACTCTTTTAAATAACTTTGTCACTTAGGAAAAACTTTCATAAAAAAGGATATGTTTCAACAAAATTCTCTTTAATATTTAGACAAGTTCATCAAGGATTTTAGTAAGTGGTATCATGCTAGATTCTTCCAAGAAATTTAACTTAGTAATTTCATCACACACTCTTTTTAAACTACAAAAATAGAATTTATTAATTCAACCTCAATATTGATAACTCTTTGTTATGCAAAACTCTTTCAAAGCTTAGTTATATGATATTATTATTTTCAAAATATAAAATCAAAATTTTTGCTAAGTTCTCTTATGCAAGTTTTCTTAAACACATATTTAAGTGGTTATGCCAATATATTAAAATTTAAGCCAAGTTCTCAAGTCAAGGTAAAAATCAACTCACTAGTTTGGAAACCAATGTAGAGATATAAAATTGCCAACAACATAAGAAATTAAGTTTTTGAAATGATAAACTTATTTTCTAAATAGTAGAAAAACATAAATACAAAGAAAACATATATTTAACACAACTCAAACACTAGTTGCTTCCAACAACTTAAGAAAAGTTTGAAAACTTCATTTTCAATCACTAGAAATAAATCGCTTTATGAAAAATCATTGTTGAGACAATATCACTAAAATTGCATATAATATGAGTTTATATATATATATTAAAGAATTTTTCAACCACATAAATATCTATATGTTTGCTGTAGGATTTTTTGGATAAAATAAAAATTAAGAAAAATTATTTTTAAAAACAAGAATTTTCGTTACCATGTTATACTAGCCTATTTTCTAACCCAAACATCTTTAAATGTTGCAAATAACCTTAGAAATTGATAGATCTTTTCGAGTAGGTAGACAAAGACTACTTATATGCGAAATTCCGACTGAAATAAGCAAGTTATGGTCGTTTTAAGTTAGAATTTCTCTAATTGGGAAAAAGATGTAAATTTCAAGTTATAGAATTAGAATTAAGGTATAACCTTTATTAAATTCTCATTTAAGGTATTTCTTCTTGTTTAGGTGAAGGAGGACCCGACATCACTTTTTCGGAGAATTACTTCGATTAGGATCGATCGACATAGAGTGAGTTATTCCCTTACTATTCACATTTCCTTATATGTGCTTGTAAGTAGTGGTACTAGAAGTTAAGAAAAGATAAAATGAAAAGTTGTTTGTGACAAATGTATGTGGCATGTGGTGTTTGATAAATAAAAATTAAGCATATCGAAAGGATAATTAATGATTAAATTATGTGTTCTCTTATGATTGTTTGACGTATGTTGTTTGGTCACCTTTAACTTGAAATCTAATATTATTCGAGAAAAATCATTATTAAAAATAAATCATACATGACACAAAGTGAGTCAAATTACATATTTTGCCACCATTCTTCGTGTGGAGAAATGAGGAGTCATAGTAGTGTCCCGTATTAGCCGAGAAGTCTGTATTGGCATGTAGGAGTCAGGAAGTCTATGTTGGCAAGTAGAAGCTAGGAAGTCTGTAACATATGATGGTAATATGGGCTGGTAACCACCCAACCCCCGACATGGTGGATATAAATCCATGCTACACATGGTTTCCGGTTAATCATGTATATTTGTTTGTTCATTTGATTGTTGCATATTCGTATGCTTGCTAATTACTTGTATGTTTTATGGTAACGTTTCAAAGAAGGAAATTATCTGACTAAGCTAGTTTGCTTATACCCTTATAGTTTTTTGTTTCAGTTTGAATCCTTATGGTTTGCCCTAAGAAGCCTTCTTTACCATGTACGAGCCAAATCCACTACGAGCTTTTGGAAGAAGTTTGCATGATTTAGTTTTTGATGTAGACTTCTAAGAAAATCTCTATAGTAGACTTTTGTTATAGATATATATGTTATTTTTGGCTTAAGATTAGTGTGACTTTAAGTATAGGGGAATGCCCATAAGAGTTGTAATAAGTTGATCTTAATGAATATTACATGTTTATATTTATAAACTCTTTCATGCTTTTATTATCAGCTCAAACGCCCCTTTGGAGTCTCCTACTATCCTGGAAGCATGTCTTGCACGTGATATCAAAGCTATTGCGTGACTAAGGTAGTCATTCTCTAGCTTAATTATTATATGCGGGAGATTGCCACGTTTAAGGTACCATCCGGGGTAACGACAAAAATATTTCTATCTTTAAAATCATTTAATATTGATATTAATTGATATTGTATGCATGATCTTAGTGATGTTATCAAGGAAATGATTTTTTCATAAAACAATCCCTTATAGATGTTCAAAAAATTAATGTTCATGGAGAAAACTCCCTTTGAATTGTGAAAGGAAATCACAATTATTAATTTCTTGTATGTGGAATATTTAATAAGAAAATTACTATTTTTATGTTTATTAAACTTCATGAAAATTTAATTTTTATAATAAACTCCTTTTGTCTAACCATTTTTCTAAGATAAAATATTATATTTTTGTATATGATTTTTTATTCTAGGTGGAGTCTTCTTTGAGAAAAAAAAATTATTTCTATTGTTTATACTTAAAAATGAATCATGTGGACAGTTGTTCTAAGTCTTTTTATCTTTTACAAAAAGTTTGTACATGTTTTATGAATAAGTTTATAGAAAAAGTTTGAATAATAACAAATTATCAACATTCATATTTTAAGAAAACTCACATGATACTTCTAAATCTTAGTTAAGTTCCTATTTTTATTCATTTATTCCTATTGACAATTCTTCCTAAATGTGGGAAAATAAAATCCTTGAAAATTAGTTTATGAAATAAGGGATTATTAATATGTACATCTTGGGGAATTTCATTATGACAACGTCACTTATAATCATGTTTGCATATGAATAAAAATTCAGTAATTATACCAAGAATAAGAATCATTAGCATAATTTATATAAAATTTAGACATAGATAATAAAAATAAACATAGAAAAAATAAGATCATGAAAGTCTTAGCTTGAAATCAATGCTCCCTGATACTGATTAAATTCCAGTCACCATAAAAAAGAAAAAAGAAAGCATAGAGATAAAAATTTTGGAAGTCTTAGATTTTTTCAAGGCTTCTCGAGGCTTGTATTAAATTTCATTCTCCTAAATAAAGCATAATAAGCAATAAGAAAAACATGGAGTCTTAGATTGTATTTAAGGCTCTTGGGACTTAGATATGAATAACTCTAATTTTGTTTTGATTTGATGAAGGACAAATCTAAGACTAGAATTTGACTAGTCTTAATTATTTGCGTGAAATAGATAAATAAGCAAAGAAATAAAAGCATTAATGAAATGTTAGATTAGTAAGTATTAGGCTTTAGAATATATATATATATATATATATGCATATACTTAGTAATATATACAAAGTTAGAGTTAGAAAAAGAATATAATATATCACAAATATGAACAAGGAGTTAATCAAGACATGAATAATATGCTGTTTCTACATTTCCATTCCCTAGCATATGCTCATGGGGAAGTTTGGAAACCAAACACACATATTTTTCATGTTATGTTAACATGAGCTAAGAGGGTAATTTAGAGTTTTACCTAAAGAGAAATGGATGCTTATGAAGATGGAGAGGAAGAAAGTGTTTGAGAAGAAATTTGTAGAGAGAAAAGTTAGGAAGTGATTTTGGTAGAGTTTCGTTAAGTGAAATGAAAATATGTGAAAGAAGTAGAGGGAGAGCTAGTATTTATAGAAATATGTGGAGGGAATTTGTTGTAACAAAATAAATTGGAAAAGAAAAAAAAATTGAGTGAGAGATAGGGGTAGTTGGCGTGATTAAGAAGGGGAGGGAGGAGAGAGAATAAAAAAATAATTTTAGAAGAAAAGTGTAAGAAAATTTTACTGAAAAGTGATATAATGTTTTTATGGGAAAAGAAAATTGTAAGAATAGGTATGTAAGTTCTAAGAAGTAGGTTGTAAGAAAGAGTAGAGATAGATGAATAGTAGTGAATAGTAATGAATAGTAAACATGACAATTAAATTACTGATAGTAAGAAAAATATGCATAAAATAGGCTATATCTAATGTTTTTAGTATCGAAAAAATTGGTATATGACATCTTTTGCGAATCCTTATCATAATACGAGTCTAGATTGATTGTCGAAATATTTTCATCATTTTGAGTGCCAGACCCTAATTTTAAAAACTGATCCTATTCAGGTTTGAAATAGGCTAATTTTTTGTGAATATGATCTTTTTAGGATATAAGACATTATTTCGGATTATAATCTAAGGTTATTTCATTTTTATAGTTTTAAGGTTTCGAACGCGGTCTTGCAGGATCTAGATACTCCAGAAATTAATGTAGAACTATGTTGACTTTAGTGTTTTAGTTTGTCTTCCGGTCTTAGGGTTTACTTATAATTATTGTAAAATCTAAAGGTTTACAAACTACTCCCTTAAAGAAAGTTCTGCCCTCAAAACTTGACTAACATACATGATTCCTTGAATAGATTCGAGTATTTGCGTCGTATCTCGTCCTCAATCTCCCAGGTTGCTTCCTCATGTGTGTGATTTCTCTAAAGGACTTTAACGTATTTGATTTGCTTATTCCGTAGCTTCTGGATTTTTTGATCCAAAATTTGCACTTCGTGTTTCTCGTAAGTGAGATTTACCTTTAGCAACACTGGCTCTAACTCCACTACTCGATCTGGGATGGCTACATGCCTCTATAGGACTGAGACATAAAATACATTATGCACTCCTAATATATTTGGTAGCAAAGCTAGGTGATAAGCTAAATATCCAACTCGTTCAAGCACTTTGAAAGGTCCGAATTGATAATGGTAAAGTATTAGATAACTCAATTAAAAAATAGACTAAAGTTTAGAGTTTACAAATTACTAAACATTGAAATTAAGTTTTTCAAAAGGTTTAGAGATTTGAAATTAAAAAAAAAACAGAAGTTCAATTTGAAAATTTACAAAAGACAGTAAAATTTAGTTTAGCAATTTCAACCTTCATTACTCGGTTTTTTGAAGAAGAATTAAACCTGGTAACGACAACAACTGACTGACAACCTAACTGGACTCGCTTGACTTGTGTCTAGACTTAAGATGGCATATAACGATGCAAAACCAACTCACACAACACGACAAACTCAACTAATGAAGGTTGTAGACTCTCTTTTCCATTTTTATGAAGATTTATATGATAGTTTTGTAAGCCCCGGAAAATTTCAATAAATAATTTCAATATGAACTTCGAAAATAAACCCTAAAAATCACTCCAAAATAAAACCGAATTTTGACAAGTCCTAAATCACGAACGAATTCAAAAACTTCTCAATCTTGAGAAAATGAAAATCTTTAAACAATAAAATAAGAACTCAGTGGTTTTCAAATTCAAAGCCACGACGAACGAAAAATTCCATATTTAGCTCCGGCTTGTAAAATCGGGTAATATAAAGTCCAAAAACAAATTATTAAAAAGTAAATAATGATTAACTTTCGGAAATGAAACCCAATTAAAGAATTCCGAAAACATTAAGAGTTATTAAATACTTACAAAAATAAAATTTAAAATAAATTTCTCAAATTAAATATGTTATATAAACATAAATATCAGTTTCCAAATTGGCAAAGGTCTAAACCGGAAAATCACCCGGAAACCCTAACCGGAATACAATAGTGTAAGTCCGGCAATCTAGCGCCCCTAACCCTAGAGGCCGAGATGTAGTTTAAATATATAGAATAACTCATAGTAATATAAGTTCGTTTATAATTATCAGATTGGTAAATTTTTGATCTATTTTGAACCCGTTCGGATATAGACTTCGAAAAGCGTATCCCGGGGCTCGAGATATCAAAAATATACCATTAGTACCATTAGACTCATAATTTTATAAGATTTCTAAATATATCAGTTATTAATTTTTCGGGTTATAAAAGTTACAGTTATAACCTTTTTATCGTATTTTCATTTCTACCGGTAATTGATTAGTCTTTTGTATTATTCATTTTATTTCATTACACAATTTATTTTTTTTATAATGTATACCCCGGGTTTCCTAGTAATCAAGTAAACTTCGGAAACCGAAAAATGAAACCCTAAGCCGGTTTAGTTCAAGCTTTGTGAGAAAGACCTAGAAACCCTAGTTCCGGCTTTTCCTCGGTTTCTAAATAAGAAACTTTTATAGGCAAATTTAATTTTGAATATAGTTCTTGATTATATTTCGAAACAAGAAAAGATCATTTTAAGAAAATTTCAATTCCGGGTCATCCCGAGACCCATTATAGAAAAACGTGCTCCGAAACTAGAATTTCAAAAATTTCCTTATGAATACTCATTAGAATCGAAATAAAATAAGGATTTCAAAAATATAAATTTCATAATTTTCGGCTTACGAAAAATACAGTTATAACCTTCTTATTCGTATTTTTCTTACTACCGGTACTTAAGTTGTCTTGATTACTATTCACTACTATTCCCAAGTACAACCTATTACTACCTATTTGTACACCTACACTTGCAACACTTACCATCACTCAATTCCACTTTCTTTTCCAAAGACTTTTGTCTCTTAATTATTATTACAAGTTATGGCATTAATGTACAAATCAAATCAAAGACAAATCAAAGTAAGAAATCAAATTTGTCCCCCCTTTTTCCTCTTGCATTGGTTGGCGTGAAACCCTCCCCAACAAGTTCTAAATTTCAAATTTTTTTTTCCTATTTGTTTTATTCCATTTTAACCTAATTCCATTTAATATATAAGCTACATTTTCTCTCTCTCTCTTCATTCTCTCATTTTACAAACTTTACAAAAGTGAAAAGCTCTCAAAACCTCCCCCATTTCCCCTCCTTGCCGTGAGCTTTTGTTCCCCACCCCCCCCCCCCCCCCCCCCCCCCCACACACACACACACTTCCATTTCTTCTTTCCATCTCCTATTTTACTTCAAGTAAGTAAGCTTTTACTCCTTCCACTCATAGATCTTTGTTATGGCTAAGTGATTCTTGGATATTTCAACTAAATGTCCCCATGATCTTTTGTAGGGACAATGAGATATCAAAACAAGAATACGAACCATCACAAAGTAGATCTAACATTTAAAGGAGCTTTTGCCAAAAGCTTTATGTTTATCCATCAAAAAAGTGTTTTGAACCAAAGATCTTTTATAAAATGTGATTTTTATGTTTTCAAAATCTATTTAAGCACTTGATATAGTAGATCTACCATTTTAACATTCCTATACATGTAGACATTAAGATCTCATCTTCATTTTGAGTTTATGTGCATTAATGGTCTTTAATGTTTTTGTCCTTGGTAAATAACCTTCCTAGTGCATAGATCTATAGATAGATGAGTTAACAAAACCAAAAAGGAAAACACTTTTCAAGAAATGAGTTAGTGTAAATTCGGATGACTTGGGAACCTTAGCCTAAAAACCCTTTTACCAACTTCTAAACATGTGTTTTACAAGAAAAATGAAGCCTATAGGTGATAGTAATGTTTGGTAATATTTTTCATGAGTCTAAATAAGTTTTTACTAAAAAAAATGTTGAAAACAAGAGATGAAGTCCAATAGAAGTTTTGAGCTAAAAATCTTGTAGGCAAAATTCGTAATAATGGATAGATGGTTAGAAAACACTATTTTTCCAACTTCAAAAATGGTACTTTCTTAAATAAATGAAGTCCTTAGGGTATAGGTAAAATAAATGCTTAAAGTTTTAAGTATAAAATACTTTTTCTTAAAGGAATCAACTTGAAAATGAAATTTTCTAAATTCGGATTTTTGTAACCACCCTAGTGTAAGACCCACTTAAAAGTTTACAAATGAAGAATTTATTAAAGAAATAAAGGCCTTAGGATATAACTAATATAAGGGTCAAAATTTCTTTAAACAAAGTGGAGTTTTCCTAAAGAAGATCCTTATAATAAGTAAGTGTGACCAAGTGTAGTAAACTTACTTGTTAAACAATAGCATGAAATGATTTTCTAGGAAAAAGTTTATTTAAATTCTTTAAGTCTAAAACGTTATAAGAACTTAGGCTCATTAGAGTTCATATCATGACATTCATGATAGGGAAAATCATTACCATGGCATTTAGTTTCATTTTGTACTTAGGAATCTCAAGTGCATTCATGAAAACCGCATTTTCGGAATCAATAACACTGCTGTACAGATCTGATCCCTCATTTCTGAGGCTTAGATATTTTCGAAACTTGGTTTAAACTTCATATGTAAAAATCTCTTCCGAAGTAGATAGAAATCGATATAAAATTTGCGAGATTCTGAGTTAAAATGACCAAGTTGTGGCCATTTTAAATCGGGACTTCGAAAATGACGCGAATTTCGATTTCACTAAGTTTTCTTAGAGTTTTAGTATCCTTAGATGGTAGAATACTCATTAGAGTATTTCTTATGTGATTAGGTGAACCCGAGAACGTTGACTCTTTGCACCGGATTTTATTACTAGAAGACCGGTGATCCAATGGCCGAATGAGTTCATTTCCTAAGTAATTATGCTCATTGAGTGTGTTTGTAATTGTAGTAGCACTAGACTTAGGTGAAGATAAAATTGTTGATGAGAAATGAACTTTTTCTTGAATGAATGATAGTATATCGAGATGAGACTTGTTGAAATAATATTGTATGAGTTAGTATAGACTTGGATTGTTTGAAATACTCTATGATCGCTCTTAAATTACATAATGAACTTGCTACGATTCTAAAATAAACTGTACATGCATATCATTAGTGAGTCACATTGCATTACGAGAATGCTTTGGTGGGAACAAAAGTATGATCGGGAGGCAGCGAGTCTTCGTTAACATTAAGGATCTGCAGGGTCACTTAAGTTAAGGGCAGTGGAGTAGACACTATAAACCAATACATATAAACAGGTGGAGGACCACCTTCGTTAACATCAAGGGCCTATGAGGTCGCTTATGTTAATGGGCAGTGGAGTAGATACTATAAACCACAAGAGAAAATATTGGAATTGTGGTTGCATGTTCATGGACCACCCCAACCCCGAATGGAGGGCGTAAATCCATTCACATATGGCTTCCGGAAAGTCATATGCTTGTATGTTATGTGCTTGTGCATTCATATGATTGTTTAAATAAACTTGCTTGTATATTTTACAATTGAGTATATTATTGTGGAAATGAATCTCACTAAGCTAGTGTAGCTTATACCCCAATAGATGTTTAAATGAGTAGGTTATTCCAAGAATGCTAAGTGGGGACTGAGATGGTTGAAGCCGAGAATGATTTCGAGATTCCGGCAAGATATAAGAATGCTTGAAGTTTTGGCTAAGCTTTACGATTTGCTTGTAATAGCTTTTATGTAGTGAAGTCTTTGGATGAATGTAGTTGAAGTTTGATAAATTGTATTTTGAAGTATAGGGTTTTGTATTTGGAGTATAGTGGATTGTATTTCCTTACATTGTTACTCAATTGTATCAACATAAAACGTATCATTCCGATGAGTCTCCTTTATGTGTTAGACACCTTGTATATAGTATGGAAGCCTTCGCGTGACTGAGGTGGTCATCTTAGGTTTTAATATGTGTACGGCGGACTGCCACGTTTAGGGTATCCTTTGGGGCGTGATAGTTTGCATATAAATATGGTGTTCATATTCTTTTAATCATTAAAGATTGTCATGTCTTATAATTTTCATTAGAGTGATCATCTTGATAAGATTGTAATCAAGACATCACATTTTTGTTCTTACATATATCTATTAACTTTTACCATTTCATTTTTGTGTGGAATTATAAAAAAGTATATAATATTGTATCTTGAAATTTTATTGATAACAATTCAATTTCTTAATCAACAACTAGTTGCTTGCATTTTAATATTTTTAAAATGCAAAAAATTAGGAGTTCTCTTGTGACTTTCTTAAAACCTTTAAATTTTTTTACACTATTTACTTAATGATTTTTATATTCAAATTGTACAAATTTGGGTGATTACATCCATCCCCCTTTAGAGAAGTTTTGTCCTCAAAACTTACTCGGATTTAATTAGACTCCATGAATTTCATCCATACCCTCTTAAGGAAACTTCAATCTTGAAGTTTTATATTATAGACATTATTTAACATTTCTTTTTAAACTAAGTTGCTTATGATACTAAAAAATAAGGTTTGGATGATTAATCTACAATTTCAAGACATTATATTTCATTAGATACCCTTGTACATTATTTGATTCATTGATTTGAATTCGACTTGTAAATTTTTGTTTTCTTTCACTTTTGATTTCTTATTTTTATTAACAAACCAACAATTATAGACTAGAGGAAATTTTCTATTATAATATATCATCTGTATTAAAACAACATATCAATGTATAATACAATCATTTAGAAATTAATTCAAAGTTTAAAAGTTTAAGGGGCGTCCTAGTATTTGTCTAAATTATTTGTGCTCTACTTAAATTTAACCAAATTTGGATTAAGTTCATTTACAAATAGACATTAAAACATACATTTATAAAACAAGCCATGAGCAAAACATTTAAAGGACAATATATATATGTTACATCACATAAATCATACAATTACTCTAATTAAATTTAATTTGGAACAAACAATATCATACAACAATTACAAGTTTAGTATAGAACAATTAATTGAATATATTTTATAGAAACATTCATCATAAACGTATGACATGTAATAGTCATATGATTACATAACAACTATAATCATATCAAAAAACAAAACATTTTACTCAGAAAAATATGTGCTTACATATCACTAAACAAAGCATAATATAGAGCATACAGAATGCAAGGATTATATAATCACACACTAAAGCATATGCAACAATTCAAATATTGTTTTAGTTAATTCTATTTCATGTATTAACGAAAGTAAACTTAAGCTAAGTTAATTCATTTGCTGGGATTCTATCGGCAACACAAAACATATGATCTATCATGTCATTTACCAGCAAAATTTTCACACATTCATAGCACAACCAAATCATTTATCATTATTATTATTGGATTTTTTCGCTCATGTCTTTTTGTGTTTATGGAAGTGCAACTAATAAAAATATCAATAAACCATAGCATCAAAGCTACCCAAGGTGATACAAATATGCATGTATTGCTATAGTCTAAATGTTTTAGTTATCATTGTAATCTTTCTACCCATGATCTATCATCACCATTTGGTAGGTTGCTCCTATCTTTAACAACGAAAGCTTTAATATCAAAATCTATCACCCCAAAAGAGGGCTTAGAAGAATCAACTCGTAGTTCTCATATTAAGTATGCATCCAAGATATGAGAACCATTTTGCAAGTTAAAGAGTGCAAAACTATATTTAATATATGCTATATAAGTTTTTATTTTATAAAAACATTCTTATAACTAAGGAAATATAGATTGTCACTATATCCCCTTAATTTACATAACTCGATTATTATAAATATTATAAATGAAATGTAGAATCATAATAGAACTATAATAAAAATATCATAAATCACTCCAAATTTTTGTGATTTAAATTTTAAGTATAAACAAATTAGAATAAAGAATCCTTATCAATAAGACTTTAAAATACATAATGCTTGAATAAAGTAAATGAAAGAATAAAAAAACTGTTTAATATTTAAGAACCTAAGTTTTAATATTCAAAACATATCAATATCTTTAAGTTAAATAATTCTGAGTCTATAGAAACTAAATTCTTATTGATCTTAGTAACTTATAATTAGTAAAAAGAACAAAGTAACAAATATAAAATAAATATTAAATTTCTAATATCATAAAAAACTCTAGAATAAATCTATAAATAGAAATGAATCCATATGTAATTTCAAACTGTAAAAATTTATAATAAAGTCGAATTAAGGGCAATATAATCATTAATTTATCAAAATACCAACAAACAAAACTTTAAAACTGATAAAATATAATTTACAATAACAGATATAAAAGTTGAAAAGTAAAAGCCTTAAACTAAAGATTCGATGTATACCATAGTGTTCAGAATATCTGATATCAATAATTGTAAATTTTCATCTAAAGATATATCGAATAAGTAATTATCATACGTGTCACTTGGACCCGTAAAATTAATTTTATACAAGTTCATATTTTTCCCACTCTTTACACAGTTGGTTATAAATTCATCATCTTCTCTTTGTTTTTGTATTTTCATTCATCCTATCCTCCTTACATTTGTTTTTTTATTTCTTGGGCAAATGGAGAATGATCTACGGCTGTGAGGATCTTGATTTTTGCTAGCTAAAATTTCCATGCAATTTGCTCAAATAATTCATAAAGAAAGTCAACAATTTACACATTTGAGCCAACCAAAATTTCACGACCCAGCAACTGATTAAATGCACAAATTTTATACACAAACAAATCCAATTTGGTGGAGAATATTGATAAAAAAACGACTGCTACATTCTTCCTTTTCTTCTTCTATTTAAATCCTTCATTTGCAAGAAAACAAGGACATTTATTTGCAACAAACAAAGCTTAAACTCTCTCTAAAATTTGTTCTTCTTATAACCATTGAAACATACTCAAACCACATACAAATAACATCTAAAACAAGCATCAAATTAAGCTTAGAAAAAGAAGAACAACAAAGAAAGGAAGCGACCAAGGCAAGAATAATTCGTTTTAAGAAGTTTAAACAATAAAGCATTGTCTTAGATCATGTTTCTATTAATATAGAATCGAGAGAAGCTTTGGAAGAAGGATTATCACCTTTAAATTCAACCTAAAAAGGCAAAACTTGCAAAACCTTAGTTGCACCATTTTCTTCTTATAAACTAAGATCATGGGCATGTTAGGATGTAATATGTGTTATATGTGTATATATAGCATGTATAAACACTTAGGAACACATTAGAATCAATTTGGATAAGAAAAAAACCAAAAATCGGATCAAAACCAGACGAGGAAGATGAAGAATTGCGAATCCCAGAAGAACGTGGGTAGAATATGGGGCCGTGTACACCCTATGTAAACTCTCAAGTTTATGATCGGTTAAGCTTAAACCCTAATCGAAAGGTTAATCGGAAACCCTAAAGTCAACAAAACCTTAATTAGATGTAATAAGTTTCAGGCCGACAATCCTGTGTTCGTAACCTTAGGTGAGTAAGTAAGAGATTAGTATATAGAATAGTTTGTAATAACATAAGAAAGCTTAAAAATATCATATTAATAAAACCGCAATTCATTTGAACTAAACGGATACAGTTTTCGAAAAAAGTGTCATAGGGCTTGGAATAGTAAAAATATTCCGGATATACCATTAGACTCGTAAAAATATAAAAATATAAGGTTTTCAAAATATCAGTTTTATAATCGACAGTTATAATAGATATTGCATTTATACGTGTATTTTTTATTATCGGTACTTTATTAGTCACATCTACTTTACATTACACTATTCCTCTATCTCTACTTTCTAACACCTATTCTTATACTCTATACACCTATTTTCTTTACTTTTTATCTTTCTTATAACTTTAAATCACATCTAACTTACACATTATTACTCTTAATACACAAAATACAAAAAAATCACATCTCTCCCTCTCTCATCATCAAGGCCGGCACCCTCTCTTCTCCCTCTTTCTTATATATTTCAATTTTTTCTTTAATTAAATTACACAATTTTACTCCTCATTTCCTATAAATACTCCCTTCCTCTTTCATTTGTTTCACACTTCATTTACCCACAAATTCACTACCAAAACTCTCCCAATTTCCTTCTCAAAACTCTCTCCAAATACTCTCTCAAAACTCTCCTAAAATATTCCCAAATTTTTTTTCTACATACACTAAAAACTCATTCACTCATACTACTCCATATTCTCTTTAGGTAAAATTCTTTTCATATTTCTTTATTACCATATCATGTAACTTTACATGACCATTGTGTAAGTTTCCTAAACATGTTGTTATGGAAGCTACACTCTATTCATGTATTATTCATGTTCATGAAAATCCATTTCTTTACTTTTATGTTGTTATTATGTTTTGCACATATTATTGTTATTATTATATTAACTTTTTATCTATATCTAGTTAAATATATTTATGTATCTATATTCTTTAGAGCATATAATATCTTGTTATTTTTTAATATGTAATGCAATTTATTTACTTTCATTGCAATTTATTTATTTCATGCTATCTTAAGACTAGTTTTTTAGTCTTAGACTTGTTCTTATCAAGTCAAAACAATTTTCTTTTCTTTCAGGACTAGTCCATTTCTTAGTCGAAGAGCCTTGATTTAAAGCTAAGACTCTCAATATGACTTATATTATTTGCTATTATAATTTTGCTTGTTATTATTCTCATATTCATGCAAATAAAGAGTGTTGTCTATGTTGGTAATTATGCCCTAGGCCAAATAGTTTTATGTTCCCTAATTAGATTAGGGATTCTTATGTTCGTTAATTATCTTATAATTTATTTAATAAATTATAATATAATTATTTATCTCTAATTAGATTAAGGGGTAAAAATGTCATTATTGAATGACATTATAAATAGAAACATAAGGGTTTGTCTTTAGGGTTAGACAACACATGCTGTCACATTAGACTGCAGTGAAACACTGTAAACCCTAAAGCAAATAACACGAGAGTCGTGATTAGAAAGTTTAATCCCGTTCGAATCTAGAAGGTGTTCTAGATTGTGCTAGCACAGAGGATCTTTAAGGAGCATTCATTCGTGGGATACCGTAGAGGGTGTTTGCGTTTGCAACATCTAGATCCGAATTTCCAGATTTGAAAAGTACCAAAAAGGTATGGATCTGAAATCTTTATCCTGTTCTGATCTAATCGATACACATGGATACTGGGTTAGGGTTTTCTTTTGATTCCGCTGCAAAAGTTTTGATCTTTATAAAAATTTTAAACCCTTGGAACCCAACAGTCTAAACTACCAAGTTTAAACTATACTTTTTACAAAAAGATCTTTGTCACCAAAGGAGAGTTCTAAAGAAATTTAGAGTTTTCAAATTATAAAAGGAATCTATTTTCTCAAAGCCTTAGGAAAAACTCATTATAATTTTGGAAATATAATTACTTTGAAAAGCTTTTTCTAAAAACCATAACCTTAGAAGTAATAAAGTTGTTTTCTAAAAATAAGGAGATGATTCTTAGTTATGAAAATGTTTTCCTTAAAAACATTATAAAAAGGAAATATAAGTTTTCAAACTAAGATTTGAAAAGTTCAAAGTAATAGTCAAAGAAAATACATAGAAAACTAATAGGAAAAGTGACACTAATATTGAAAGTTTCGAAAAGTAAAAATGAGAAATTTATTTTTATTAAAAAGTCGTTAAGGAAAATAGTAAGATAAACATAAAATATTCTTTGAAAACAAAATATTCATTTTATAGGATTTACAAAAAGGATTTCTTGTAAACTATGATTTTCTAAACTTTTAACTAACATTGTTTTGACTAAAGAATTTTGGTTGGACAACAAACACTTGAGCATGGATAAAATATGAGCTATACATCTATAAAAGAAATTTCTCAACTATATAGATAACTAAGTATTTATCAAAGCAATTTTTGGATAATTTGATGTTTGAAACAAATGCTTTTAGGATGGGAAATTTCATGGTGAATCTGATCGTGACTGTTTCGGAGCTCAAATGACCTAGTTTGATGAAAATAGTTTTGGAAATAGATAGAGCTTTTAAAGTAGGTAGAATCGGTACATTATATGAGTGATTCTAGTTATAAAATACTAGTTATGACCATTTTAAGTTGGAATTGCCTCTTATACGAAATTTGACGATCTTATGACATAATTTTGACAAAGTACAATAGAATCAACAAGAAATACTCATTATTGGTATTCTTCTTGATTAGGTGATCCCGGGGAAGAGTATCCATACTCGAAGGATTACGTTGATTAGTGGATTGACCGATTGACTCATCCGTAAGAAGAAAGTATCGTCATGGCAACGTAAGTTTATTTCCTTAATTACTTTACTTGATTGTGCTTGTAGTTTTGTTGCACTAGAATTAAGGAAAGACAACTTGATATGTATCTAAAATTGCTGAAAGAATTCTAAGAATATTGAGGCGGGAATTGATTGTAAGTAATCATTTGTTTTAGTATAGAACTTTATATGTCTGAGATTCTATGATCACCTCAAAATTGATAATAATGATGCTATGATATCTTAAATAAATTGATTCATGCATACCACGAAGTGAGTCACATTGCATGGGGTTATTATCCTTGGTGAAAAGGATAGTAGCACGGTCAAAAGTAACACTTGGCGGCTATGATCAAAAGTGATTACTTGGCGACATGGAATTAAACCATGCTTAGCGGTAATCCAAAAGCATGGCTTAACCCGAGTAGACTTAATATGCTTGGCAGTAATGATCGAAAGCATAACTTAACTAAACTATTCGTTTTGAGCTTATCACCAAACCCCAAATGGAGGGTATAAATCCATTCAACATATAGTTCCTAGAAAACTATATGCCTTGCTTGTTCACGTATATGTTGTATTTCACTTGAATGCTTAAATAACTTATTTGAATTTTGTTACCTAAGTATTTACTTATGGAAATAATTCTCATTAAGCCTATTAGCTTATACTCTTATAGATATCTTTTGCAGTTTAGCTATTTGTGGTTGAGACCACGAAGACCTTGCAGTCAGGTATTTTTCCTTTTTGGTTAAGGAAGTTTTAGATGAAGTTTAGCATTGGTTTAGATGTAGACTTCATAGAAAATTTCTTGTAATGGACTATAGTTATTTTTGGCGGGAGAATGCCCCAAAGACTTGTAAGATAATTATTATGAATGAATAAATATTATGATTTCCCTTTCTTAATTTGTTATTGTATCTTCTTAAGCTTCATATTTCAAAGTATGGTCTTCTAAATTTGTGAGAGCACGCCTTACACTTAATATCGAAGCTTTTAGGAATGACTAAGGTTGTTATACTTAAGCTTTAATATCAAGTGTGACGGATTGTTACGTTTAGGATACTTTTTAGGGCATGACACCTTGTGTCCCCCTAGATGTGGTTCCTGGAATAACTGATTTCCAGAAATCCATGGGTAGAACATGGCAGTATACTTGGTCGTATTCCTCTCAGAAATCCGAAAAATAAAAAAAAGAAATTAAATAATAATAAACAAAGTTTATTCCAAATAATAATATAATAATAATAAAATAATAATAATAATAATAATAATAATAATAATATATATATTATTATTAATTATTATTATTATTATTATTATTTTAACTATGATGTTTTTATAATTATTAAATCATTATTAGTATGATTATTACTAATCTTATTATTTTATTATGATTATTATTATTAAAGTCAGTAAGCTTGTAATAATTAAAAACAATAATAATGATCAATATGTTAATTAGGACTATTACTAATATTATAATCATTATCTTATTGTTACAACTATTATGATCATTATTAGTTTAATTAATAATATAATTATTATTAATAATACTAATCTTATTATTGGCATTATTAAGATTATTATTAATAATATGAACATTTATAGATATCATGGTAACTACTAATATTATTACTAATAATAAAATTATTATTGTTATTATCAATATTATGACTATTAAAATTACTATTATATGATTGATATTGATTTGATTTTTGATTATTATTATCAATATAATGATTAGAATGAATATTACTATTATTACTATTATAATAATCATTATAATTATTATGTTTATACTATTATAATGACTACTCATATTATTGTTATTATTAATATAAACTATTATATTATTATTATTATTATTATTATTATTATTATTGTGATATGTAATATTATTATTGCTGTCATTAAAATTACTATTGTTTTAATAAAGTCATTATGAAAAATAATATTAGTGTTACTAATAAATCACTTTATAATTATCATTATTAATATTACTAATATTATTATCATTATTGTTAATATTAGTATACCTTATAAATGAAAATAAAGTATAATAATTGTAAAATACATATTTTATACATAAGAATGGAAATTTAAATAAGCTAAATTTTTTAGCAATGTGATACCTATACATAACAAGAAAATTACATGAAAATAAAAAGAAGCACGACATGTCACGCCCCGAAAGGTACCCTAAACGTGGCAATCCGCTGTACACAATATTAAAGCCTAAGAATGACTACCTCAGTCATGCGAAGGCTTCCATACTATGTACAAGGCGTCTAATACATAAAGGAGACACATCAGAATGATACATTTTATGTTGATACAATTGAGTAACAATGTAAAGGAAATACAATCCACTATACTTTCGATACAAATCACTATACTTCATATACGAATCACTACACTTCAAAATACAAATCATTCAACTCCAAATACATTCGTCCACAGACTTCCTTACATAAAATATTACAAGGCAAATCATAAAAATCTAGCTGATAACTTCAAACATTCTTATTCATTGCCAAAATCTCGGAGTCATTCTCGGCTTAAACCAATTTGGTCCCCACTTTGCATTCTTGAGATAACTTGTTCATTTAAACAACTATTGGGGTATAAGCTACACTAGTTTAGTGAGAATTCCCTTAGTTCCGTACCATAACAAGCAAGTTATAATCAATCATATGCTATGCATGAAAAAACACTTGAGCAAGCAATTATGCATGGGTATCCGAAACCAACACATAGAACGGATTTACGCCATCCTTATCTTGGGTTAGGAATGGTATTGAAGTCTACACGACTGCATCTAGTCCCCAAGCCCTCGCTCTTAGCACTTGACTCAACTAGGCTTATCCAAGGAATGCATCCACATGCGTCTTAGTACCCCTGAATGAGCTCTGGCATCGAGCTCGTTATCCAAACGAGGTACCAATGGACCATACCAATCGACCTGTGTAGGAGTAGCATCCTACTAATGCAATATGTCCGATGCGATGCATGACCAATTTAATTTTTGCTTAGGACAAAATATTCCTACATTCTTTAGAGTGACCAACCAATATCACACACATAACAGAAATAATATGAACAGTGCAGTTATCCAATCTAATCGTGGTTTCGATATGTTTTAATATTCTTTAGCATACATTCATCACAGTCTCATCATATATCCCATCCCCATTCATGTCGATTTTTATCTTGTTCCTATACTTCTAATGCGACTAGCTACAAGCACAAACAAGGTAACAAAATAAGGAGAAAACTCACTCGGCCATTGGATCACCGGTCTCTTAGTAATAGCAATCCTGTGGTAGGGAATCGTCGGATTCGGGATCACCTAAAAAGTAAGAAATACTCTAATAAGTATTTCAACTCAAACTAATCCAAACGATTTTATACGAACTATCAAATTCGTAATTCTCGTCCTAAGTGGAAATTCCAAATTAAAACGGCCATATCTTGGTCATTTTAACTCGGAATCTCGCAAATTATATATCGATTTCTATCTACTTAGAAAGATATATCTAATTCTAATATTATTTTCAAGTTTTGAAAACTTTGAAGCTTCGAAAAGTTCGGATCAGATTAGGGCAGTAACAATTTCTAAGTCCAAAAAATAGTTTTGTAAATGTTTGTAATGTTCCTACTTTATAAATTAGCTATACATGCAATATGAGTGATTTCCTAACATGAATGACATGAGATGAGCTTAATGCATGCATGATCTTGATGATTTTTGCTACAAGGATTTTATAACTTTTTATCTTGCAAGACCATAATAACAACTACTTATGAAAAATCTAGTTTTCTAACTTTGATCATTTCCATTTGTTTTGGATTTATTACTTAAGAAAATATAATTATTTTTTTTTTAAATTGAGTCTTCATTTTATATATTACTTATGACCTTCATTTCTACATAAATTTCCGTTTTACACTTTGTAAATATGTTTTCAAGTAGGGTTGATTCCAAAATCCGAATTTGGTAGAAATTGGTTTTTGAGTGATTCCTTTAAGTAAAAATCATTTGATATTTAGAAAATTAGGGCTCAATCATACATAACCACTAAGGACTTCATTCTTACACAAAAATTTGCATTTTACACTTTGCAAATATGTTTTTAAACAAGCTTTTACAAAAATCCGAATTTTGGAAAATTTTATTTCTTGCATATTTCTTATGAGAAAACTTGTTTAATGCATCAAAATTTGAAGCTTTACTATATCTATTGTCTAAGGACTTCATTTAACACATAAAACTTGCAATTTCAGCTCAAATACTAAGTAATTATATATGCCTCATCTCAAATTACGAATTTGACAATTTGATCACTAACTCAAAATTTTCCATTTTAATTCCATTACTTGTTTTACACATCACTCATGCCTAAACTCATTTTAACTTGTAAAAATCATTCCTTAAAGATACCTATTACTTATACCCTTCATTTTTCACATAAAACATGAGTTTTGGAGTTGATAAATGGGTTTTAAAAATTGGTCTTGGTTGGGATCTGAATTTACAAATTTATTTTTGGTCATATCTTTTGATAAAATCTATCTAAGCTTATGAAAATCCATTCTTACATATCATATCTTAAGAGTCTTTCATTTCTTAAATAAAAACTCCATTTTTAGTTGGAAAACATGTTTTTAAAATATGCCTTGGCCAAAATCCGAAAAAAGAATTTTTATTTTGAAAATAATTTTGAAAATCACCTTTGATTCTTGTAAAAGAAGTCTTGATGATATACATATATTAAGCCTTCATTTTCTTAAGAAAAAATTACATTTTGATACTTGGAAAGTGGTTTTCAAATAGGGATTTTGCCAAAATACGAATTTCAAAATTTTTATCTAAGTTCAAATCTAAGATCTACACATAATATGAACATACACCTAAATGAAACCCATGAAAATAAACTTTAAACTCATAGATCTAAACTTTGCTCATCAAAATCTTTCATTTATGTTATCTATACCCTAAGCCTTCATTTTAAATGAAAAAAACACATTTTGAAGTTGAAAAACAACTTTTCTAAATATGATTCCATTTTCATCTGAATTTTCAAAAATGATTTTTGATGAAAATAAAATAGATCTTGAGTTTTCTAAAACATCCCTACTATCATCAGGCCACTACAAGTCATCCATGAACATAAAACAAAGTCTAATGCATGTATGAACCTAAAACAACTAGATCTAGTCTTCTAAACTAGTTTTGAATGCATGAACACATGTGAATAAGAAATATATGCATAAATCATAAGTAATAACAAGAATAATAACTTAAATAGCAAGATCTATGGCATAAACAAAAATCAAAGCTACAAAAAGTTAGATCTACAATATATATAAACTTTAAACAAGAAAATAATTGTAATACAAGATAATAAAAGTGGAGAAAAGGAGTGTTTCATTATTGGCATCATCATCCTAAGCTTTTAAGCTTATGGAAGGTCATTTGATGTATGAAACCTTCATTACACTTTACCTATATCACCTATGGAGGCTTTGAGATGAAGATTTGCTTAGAAATCTTCAAGAAATATGAGTGGAAGCTAATGGAAGAGATGGGGGCAGCTTGTGTTCATGAAGAAACAAGAACAAAAAAAGAAAGAAAGAGAGGAAAATGAGAGAGAAAAGGCTAAGGAATGAAAGAGGGAAAGTGAGTAAATGGAGAAGAGAGAGAAAATGAGTGTTTTAATTGAATAAATGAGAGAAAAAAATAAAACAAGGGCAGCCAAGGAGAGGGAGAGCTGCACGTGAATGATGGTGAGGAGAGAGAGTGAATTTTGTTGAAATTTGACTTGAATTTGAATTGTGTAATAAATGTGTAATGTAGCTTTCTTAAGAAGGAGTAGAATATAATTAATTTAGTTAAAATGGAGTGAATAAAGGGCAATGGCAACCATAAAGAAGGGGAAAAATCTGCCATGAAGTGTGGAATAATGTGTAGAAAGATTGAAGTGATATGTGTAAAATGTACTTGAAAGTATGGGTTGTATAAGTACTTTCTCAATAAAATAAAAAAAAAAAATAAAATTAGAAAATTTATTCCAAATATTTGTAGCAGATTTTTCATAATTAAAATTAAATAATTATTTGAATTATTTTAGTATTTTAACAAATATGTTACCGGTATGATCAAAATACGCGAATAGGGGCTATAAATGATATTTTTATAACCCGAAAAATTCTAAAAAATTATTTTATGAAAATATAAATATTTTTAAATTATTAAATTAATTTATTTTATTTTTAGTATCGGGTCTTAAACAGAATCTGATCCTGTAAAAGCTCGAATTTACTAAATTTTAAAAAAAGAAAGTTTTCTATAATATATAAAATATTTATCTAAAAATATAAGACTTTAGAAGAATAATAAAATTGTGTAATGAAATAAAAATGAATAGTGCAAAAGACTAATTAATTACCAATAATAATAAAAATACAATAAAAATGTTATAACTGTAGCTTTTATAATCCAAAAAATTATATAACTGATATATTTAGAAATCTTATGAAATTACGAGTCTAACGGTACTATTGGTATATTTTTGATATCTCGTGTCCCGGGACACGCTTTTCGCAGTCTGTATCTGAACGGGTTCAAAATAAGTCAAAAATTTACCAATATGATATTTTTAAACAAACTTATATTACTACGAGCTATTCTACATATTTAACTACACTTCGGCCTCTAGGGTTAAGGGCGCTAGATTGCCGGACTTAAGCTATCGTATACCACTTAGGGTTTCCGGGTGATTTTTCGGTTTAGATCTTTGCCAAATTTGGAAACTGATATTTTATGTTTATACAACGTATTTAATTCGAGAAATTTATTTTAAATTTTATTTTTTAAGTATTTAATATCTCTTAATGTTTTCGGAATTCTTGAATTGAGTTATATTTTCGAAAGTCAATCGTTATTTACTTTTTAATAATTTGTTTTTGGGCTTTATATTACCCGATTTTATAAGTCGGAGTTAATTATGGAATTCTTCGTGCGTAGTGGTTTTGGAATTGAAGTAGGTTGAGTTCTTATTTTGTTTTTAAGGATTTTCATTTTCTCAAGATTAAGAAGTTTCCGAATTCATTCGTGATTTAGGTCTAGTTGAAATTCGGTTTTAATTTGGAGTGATTTTTAGGGTTTATTTTCGAAGTTCATCTTGAAATTATTTACTGAAATTTTCTGGGGCTTACACGACGACACTAAACAATAATAAATAAATTGAGTACTATAGTGGGTCAAATAAGGAACAATATAAAAATAGCAATAATAATAATTATAAAAATATAAGCCTGTTAAATACGATTTTTTCAAATACTCGATCGATATACATAAATACCTAACAAGATCAAGACAAGCAAAATGAAAATAAATATTAAATAATAATTGATTATTATAGGACCATTAAAGGACCAATACAGGTAATAGAAATTAAATTAAATATTAAGATATGACTCTTAAACAATTATAGAAGCTTAGTTGCATTATTTACATTATGTTAATAAGTATTTTATCTTAATAAGTGACAATGAATTGTAAATAATATAAATAGAATTAATATATCTTAAAAGAGTTATTCTACTAAGTAAAATCATATTATGTTGATTAAGCTAATTAAAGTAGATATAGTAATTGAATTAGGTGATTAGTTTCAATCACTCGACTTAGATTAATATACTAGGTAAAACCATAAAAAGAAAGGAGTACGTAATTTCTAAAATAGGTCTAATTCATAATTAGTGTAACTTATAGTATAAGCTAAACCATAATTAATATGCTGAATACGTTGTTTCAAACATCTTACTTTCGGAACTAATAAAGGATAGATTGGTTAAATAATAAAATTGGATAACCATTACAAATAGGAAGATATCTCTTATAAATTCCATAACTTTGATCATAACAAAATAATATATATAAAATTCCTAGTTAAATAAGTAGAGAATATGCCAAATTGATAACTAGGACCTGAAAAAATACTGTTAATATCGTTATATAAAGAACAAAATAATAATAAATATCTATTATTTCTTTTTCATAGGAAAAATAGATCAGTTTTTGGATTTCCAGTAGCATATTCCGATAGTTTAGCAAGTACCACAGGTGAGTAACTTTGACCTTATCACATTGTTTGTGTTTGTAATATAACTGCACCTGTAATCATATAATAAACTGACATGCATGTGGGATTGGGTATACTCCATGCTGCCTAGTGCATGTTTGGTTGTCAAAACATTATATTGTAAGTGAAAATTTATTGCATGATGTTTAATGTATGAATCATGTTATTGTTTGACTGTAAACTATATGCTCACCTTAAACTTGACTAAAAACTACTGATATCATAAAGGAAATGGCCATGCATTGCATGCATCACATAAATTGCATATATTGCATAAAGATGGCCACCTACTCGTGTTAGTGTTCCAGACCTCTGGTAATGCTTGGTAAGTGTAGGCCTATAACGCTAATAGTCATACACAAGGTTACCTTAGAGTTTGTTGGTACCATAGAAACTAAAAGGTAAACAAAGGAACGCTACTTGTGGTATTGCTTAGAATGACTAACACCTAGTGGAGGAGTCTAAGTGTCATGCCCCGAGGGATACCCTAAACGTGGCAGTTCACCATACACAATATTAAAGCATAGAAATAATTACCTCGGTCACGCAAAGGCTTCCATATCATGTACAAGGCGTACATTACAACCAAGGGAACGTATTAGAGTAACGCAATTTATATTGATAATAAATAAGTAATAAGGCAAAGAGAATACTTATCATAAAACATAAACATATTAAATTACAATTCTTAGGGGCATGTCTCTCTATTGTCTTCAAATAAATATACATCTTAGAATCTCTAAAATACTAACATAGAATATATTACATATAAAGAACCTTATAAAATTACTTCATCTTATGTTTCCATTTCCTTCATAGAAGCTTAACATCCTTCCATGACTTCCTTAATGTCATGATCCTCAATTTAAACCACATGTATACCTGATTCAACAAAATCTATAGGGCTATAAGCTACAACTAGCTTAGTGAGATATTCCTTTTTATTCGCACCATGTTTTCAAACAAGTTCATTTAAATCTTCTGCTGGTTTTTCTCAATTATAGATTTTGATGATAACAAAAAGAATGAAATAACAATTATTTTGAGTTGTGTTTGTCAGAAAATTTGTCAAGAAGTTTAGAAATTAATTCTTTACACAACTCAGAAGAATACTCAGAAAGCAAGGCAGAAGGTATATCAGAAGCAAAGTCAGAAGGTACATTGCTTATAAATAAGTTCTTAAACCAAGGCTGAAGGTATATCAGAAGCAAAGTCAGAAGGTACAATATAATCTGCAGAAGGTATATCAGAAGCAAAAGTCAAAAAGTGTGATATAATCTTTTATGAAGAAAAACAAGTTTTAATCGATCCATTGAAGACCTAGCTCCAAAGATTGGATGTATTTGGGAAATATATTCAATCTGTTCCACATAAGTTGGTTCAATATCCACAGGGTTTTCATGTTATGGATTTAAATATAATCATGACAATTCAAGTTTATTTCTTATTCTGAATATTTTGGATGAATTGCATAAGAGTAAATGAAGGAAATATATATTACATAAATAAAGGATAAGACACAAGCGAGAAATTATAGAGCTTGTCTGAAATCAGATTAGAATCAATAAATCTGATGAGCGGTAATAAAAGAAGATGAAGCATGAACAGTGACAGACGAGTTCAACGGAAAAGTGATTCGAATTTCTTTTGTTTGAGAATTTTATGCAGGATTATAGTGATTTGAGGTTATCCCAATCTTATGGAAGTTTATCAGATGTTCTAATTTCAAAAGCAAGGTAGATTATGGAGATAAACTTGAAGGGATTATGCCAAACGAAAAATATGGAAATAGAGCTTATCATATCGTCTTTCTCGGAAATTCGAAATTGAGGCTTATCTGGAAAATTCAAATTCGAATGTTGAAGGAAACAAATAAAATCCAGGAGCTTCAAGTCAAAAATAACAACACACATAGAGGATAACATTTCGAAAAAGAAAAAGAGCGAAATCGTGTATTCGTTACTGTTCATCTTCTTCGTTGCAACACTATAGAGGATTGTTATTGTTTTCCTCAAATTTTGAATTACTTTTTGTTTGAGTGATTGTGAGTTGCAAGTAGGCTTAGTAGTTTGATTGTTTAAGAGAATCAAGCTGAGTGAATTGTGAACTTCTTGTAACGATTTTCATTGATTGGATTAATGGAACAAAACCGGTGTGGATTACCGGTGACCCTGGCTTGGAGCTGGAAGAGAGGATTGACGCTCAAGGCGGAACCTCTATATATCGAATTTGCTATCTCTTCTCTCATCTCTTTTTATTTTCGTGCAAATTTAATTTCACTTGCTGCATGTGTTCTTGAGTCAAAAAGTGAAGCAGAGAGTAGTGTAATTATTGTTCTTGAGTCAGAGGGTTAATCAGGGTATTTCAGAAAGTTCATAGAAGAAAACATTTAGAACTCAAACTTATTTTTCAAGTTCTTGAGCATTGTGTTTTGATCTATTGTGTTGTTTTTAAGTGTTCATTTGTGATTTTCACATTTACGAGAAAAATCTAAAGCCATTTTATAGTATAATCAAGTGGTGTGGATTTGTTTGAAATTATTTTTTAAAAACAAGTTTTTTTTTTTACCAATTCACCCCCCCTTTTGGTTATCTTTTCGGGACCAAGAATTGGTATCAGAGCGGTTCTCATTTATTTTATTTGAGTGATCTTTTTAAATGGCTGAAAATAACATTGCTATTAACCGAGCTCCATATTTTGATGGATCAAATTACCTATATTGGAAAATGCGCATGTCTACCTATGTGAAAGCTAATGACTATGCTTCTTGGCAGGTGATTGCATTTGGAGATATTCCAGTGACTATGACTGATGATGATACATATACTACTGCTGAATTAAGGATCATAGAAAGGAACAACACGGCTAAGAATCTCTTACTTACTACAATAGCTCCTTCTGAATTTTATCTTATTTCTTCTTGTGAAACAGCTAAGGATATTTAGGACACTTTATCTAATACTTATGAAGGAACTAACACTATCAAGGAAACAAAAATCAATGCTTTGATACAACAATATGAATTGTTTAAGATCAAGCCTAATGAGAAAATAAAAGAAGTTTTAATCGCTTTACTGCTATTACTAATGAACTAACCTCTCTTGGAAAGAAGATGAATGATCCTGATCTTGTCAAGAAAATACTCAGAATTTTACCAAAGTCATGGGATGCAAAAAAGACCGCGATTGAGGAAGCTCAAGACTTGAACAAGCTGAGCCTAAGTCAATTGAGGGAGAAATTGCTAGCCTATGAGTCACATCTTCACACGACAGAGGAAGTTGAAGAAAGTCCAAAAGCAATAGCATTCAAAGCAAAGAAAGTAGTCAATGATGAATCTGATTTTGATGATGATGACTTTGAGGAAAATGTCGGCATGTTAGCTAGAAGATTGACAAGTTCTTCAAAGGTAAGAAATTCAAAAATTTCAATAAAGATAATAAATATGTTTCAGGAAAGAATTTCAAAGAAAAGGAAGAAAAGAAGGAAAAGAAAGAAATTGTTGCTATGAATGCAAACAACCAGGCCACATCAAGTACGAATGTCCAATTCTTAAGAAGAAGATGAAGAAATTCAAAAAGAAAAGTCGTACAATGATGGCTACATGGAGTGACCTCGATGCCTCAGAAGGTGAACCAAGAAGGTGAAAGTGAAGACGAAGAAGAAGCCAATCTTTGTCTCATGGTAGCTTCCGAGGTACGTATTGATTCTGATGAAGAATTGAGTGAATCTGACATGTATTCTGAAATGAAGAAACTTCTTAGAGCACTTAAAAAGGCAGATTCGAAGATATCTAAACTAGATATTGAGAATAAAGCATTAAAAAATGAGAAGGATGTTATGCGCCAAACAAACAAGTTAATCATCGATGAAAATGATATGTTGAAGAATGATAATGAGAAATTGTTTAATAAAACCGATGCTCTAAGGAAGGAAAATGAAGTATTAAAAAACGAAATAAGAGAACTAAATGGTCGAGTAGAGGATTTGTCACGATCTATCAAGAACACGTTCAACAAATTTAATGAGAGTGATAAGAAGTTGAATATGTTAATTAATAGTCAAAGACCTTCATGTATAAATGTTGGTCCCGAAAGAATAACCAAGAGGGGGGTGAATTGGTTATTTAATAAAAATTTAACCTTTTTCAAATTCAACCAAATTCACTCCGCTTAGTTACTCAAATTAAATGGCTTCTAAAACTCTATTTTAAATATATTGATAAATTTCGAATAATATCAGACAAGATCAAGTTTGCAAATAATTAAAAGAAAATATGTTAATAAAAATTTATTCTGCTCCCAGTTACTCTCTGACTGATCTTCTGAGTTCAATGTTCAGTAGAACTTAAATTTCCAGTTACTCTCTGACTGGTCTTCTGAGTTTATAATGCAGCAAGAATAAACAATAAAATATGCACGAAATTAAAAAGATAAGGTAGAGAAGAGATTGCAAGATCGATTTATAGAGGTTCCGCCTCGAGCGTCAATCCTCTCTTCCAGCTCCAAGCCGGGGACCCGGTATTCCACATCGGTATGTTCCACTATATCCAAAAGAAATGAGAATACAAGCTTGTTCTTCAACAAAGAACTTCAAACACTCTGCTCAGCCTATCTAGCTTCACTCAAGCTATTTACTGATCTACAGAGACTAAATGTAACTCTCACTTCTACACAAAACTTATTCGAGATATATAATGCTTTGAAACACAAGAAATAAACATTTCTAAAATTTCAGCTCAAGGAAAATTTCGAATGACAGTAATTAAGCAAGAGATTATCGAAGACTTTTGATTTTTCTCTTCTTTTTCACGTACTCACTGTCTTCATGTCTTCGAGATATTTAAATTCAAAAATCTCCTTCTTCTTCGGTTGAAAACGGCTAGCGAATTTGAATTCAAAAACAATTGGATAGATGATAATCTCCAGTAGTTCCTGATTTTGTGCTTGATATACTTCTGTGATTATCCAAATCTTATCTTGCTGTTGATAACGTTGATGTTTTATCCATATCTTTTTTGATCGTCTTGAAGATAGACTTCCTCATGAAATATCTTCTAAATCCCAAAAGAATAGGATAGAATCTTTCCTTCTTAATCTGACTGTCAAATTTGATAATAAAACAAAACGAATTCTGTAATATCATTGAATATAAACCCAAGCCATAAATATCAGACATAATCTGATCTTTTAATTTTTCTGTCATGAGTTCTTGAGATTTTATTCGTTGATTTAAAAAATTCGAATCCCCTTGGATATAATTACCAACTTTGTGGAACATTTGAATGTATTACCCAAATACACTCAACTTTGGAGCTGGGTCTTCAAAATAATGAAATAATTTTGAAAGATTCGAACTGTGATCTTTTTGTACGAACTCTGTTCTTGTTCCCAGTTTACCTTCTGAGTTACCTTCTGAGTAGTTTTGTCTTGTCGATCAGCCGTTTCACTCTCTGAGTTTCCTTCTGAATACTTTTGTCTATTTATTTTGTCTCTGAATTACTTTCTGATTTATCTTTAAATTTCCATAACTTCTTACTTAGTTCTTGAAAACTTTTACTTCACTTATCACATTAAATTGAGATTTCTGCATACTCAATAAATTCATTTGTAATACTTAATCTTTTTGTTATCATCAAAACATCAAAAGAGAAATACTAACAATAAAATCTGGGATTGGATATGAATCTGGTAGTTCTTCAAATAATGTATAAAGGACAACATTTGTTAAAGTCCAAAGATCTGGAAATGTCGAAAGTACTGTTCATCATCTTAAAAACAACAAGAACAACGACGGCAGAGGCAGACTCAGAAGGTATAGCAGAGGGAACAGGTATGAATCTAACATTAATCCAAAACGAACTCACTATCAAAAATCAAATCAAAGGTATTATACACATACATATTCATGCTCTTTTTGTAACAAAATAGGTCATATTGAAAAATTTTGTTTCTACAAAAAAAACAAGCTCAGTACATATCAAGTTAAGAAACAAGATAAAACGAGCTTGATTTTTAAAGAACCCAAGTTTGTTTGGGTTCCTAAAAGGGTTTGATCACTTTGTTTATATTTTGTAGGAACAAGGAGCAAAAATAAAAGGAACATGGTACTTGGACAGTGGATGTTCAGGCCACATGACTGGAGATGCTTCCTTGTTTACTAGTCTAATATGGAAAGAAAAAGGGTATGTGAGATTTGGTGATGACAGTCGTGGTAAGATAATTGGTCAAGGAACAATTGGTTATTCTCCTTACATGATTGAGAATGTTTCTTTGGTTAAAGGTTTAAAACATAATCTCTTAAGTATAAGTCAATTATGTGATAAAGGTTATCAAATAAATTTTGAAAAGGACAAGTGTTTTGCATACGATTCTAATGGAATTAAATTGTTTGAAGGATTTAGAAAAAGGAATGTGTATCTAATTACTCCATCTGATATGAGTATTGAATATTGCTTCTTATCTATGAATGATAGTATACATGTTTGGCATAGAAAACTTGGTCATGTAAATTTCAATCACTTAGAAAAACTTTCAAAAAGAAATATTGTTGTTGGTTTACCTAAAATAAACATAAAGCATGATGTAAAGTGTTCAACATGTTTAAAGAACAAGATGGTCTCAGTTTCTCATAAATGTATAAATGTGATTTCAACAAAAAGACCTCTTGAGCTTTTGCATCTAGATTTGTTTGGACCTACTAGAACTAGGAGTCTAGGAGGTAGCAAATATGGACTAGTCATAGTAGACGATTTTTCTAGATATACATGGGTGTTCTTTTTAAAACACAAATCTGACACTTTTGAAACATTTCATAAGTTTGCTAAACAAATTCAAAATGAAAAAGGACTATCTATTATTTCATTAAGAACTGATCATGGAACGGAATTTGATAATGCTATGTTTATCTCATTTTGTGAAGAACATGGAATAAGTCACAATTTTTCAGCACCTTATACACCACAACAAAATGGTGTAGTAGAAAGAAAGAATAGAACTATTCAAGAGATGACTCGTTCTATGTTAAATGAAAGCAAAATAGCTGAACATTTTTGGGCTGAAGCCGTTTCAACTGCATGTTATATTATGAATAGAATATACATTAGACCTCTAACTACAAAAACATCATATGAATTGTTTCGTGGTAGAAAACCATCAGTATCATACTTCACATATTTGGTTGTACATGTTTTGTGAAAAAGAATGCACATAATCTTGGAAAATTTGATGAAAGATCTGATGAAGCAATTTTTCTAGGATATTCACAATATAGTAAAGCATATCGTGTTTATAATAAAACAACAAAAGTAGTTGAAGAATCTATAAATGTGCGATTCATTGATATGAAAGATGATTTGATGATGATGAAATGCTTGCACCTATGAACAAAGATAACCGTTTTACTTCTGAAGTGAAAGGAAGAATAAGTTCTGATATGTCAGAAAGTAAAGCAGAAGGTAAAGCAGAAAGTAAAGCAGAAGGTAAGCAGAAAATAACTTCTGAAAATCCTGAAAGCTCAAAAGTGTGGAAATACAAATCATCTCATCCATCTTCATTAATTATTGGTGACATAGAATCTGGAACAAGAACTAGATCAAGATTACAAGACTTAGAGAATCATTTTGCTTTGCTATCTGAAATTGAACCTAGTAATATTGAAGAAGCATTAAAAGACAATAATTGGATAATGCTATGCATGAAGAATTGAATCAATTTGAAAGAAATAATGTCTGGGATTTAGTTCCTAGACCTACAGACAAATCAATCATTGGTACTAAATGGGTTTTTAAGAACAAACTAGATGAAAATGGTAAAATAGTTAGAAATAAAGCTAGACTTGTAGCTAAAGGATATTCTCAGGAAGAAGGAATAGACTATGATGAAACTTATGCACCAGTAGCTAGATTGGAAGCAATAAGATTATTACTTGCTTATGCTTGTTACAAAGATTTCAAATTATTTCAAATGGATGTAAAAAGTGCATTTTTAAATGGTTATATTAAAGAAGAAGTTTTTGTTGAACAACCACCTGGATTTGAAGATCATATTAAGCCTGATCATGTTTTCAAACTAAGAAAAGCTTTGTATGGACTCAAACAAGCACCAAGAGCTTGGTATGAGAGACTCAGTGAGTATCTTATCTCAAGTGGATATCAAAGAGGTAAAATTGATACTACTTTGTTTATCAAGCATTATAATACAGATATTCTAGTTGTACAGATATATGTTGATGACATCATATTTGGTTCAACTAATGAGAAATATTGTCAAGATTTTGCAAAGCTTATGCAGGCAGAATTTGAAATGTCTATGATGGGTGAATTAAATTTCTTTTTGGGATTACAAATCAAACAATCAAAAGATGGAATTTTCATTCATCAAGAAAAGTATACCAAACAAATTCTGAAAAAGTTTGGATTCGAGAAGACAAAAGAAGTTGCTACACCAATGAGTTCATCAATCAGGTTAGATACTGATTCACAAGGTAAGAAAGTTAATGAAAAATTATACAGAAGTTTGATTGGTTCTCTTATATTTGACTGCATCTAGACCAGATATTTTATTTTCTGTATGCATTTGTGCAAGATTTCAAAGTAATCCAACTGAGACACATTTAAAAGCTGTGAAAAGAATTTTTAAATATATTGCATGTACTGTAAAATTAGGAATATGGTATCCCAAGAATGAAAATTTTGATTTGATTGGATACTCAGATGCTGATTATGCAGGATGCAAAATTGACAGGAAAAGTACTTCTGGAACTTGTCAATTTTTAGGAAACAAACTAATTTCCTGGTCTTCTAAAAAACAGAATTCAGTTGCTTTATCCACAGCAGAAGCTGAGTATGTTTCAATTGGAAATTGTTGTGCACAAATTCTGTGGATTAAACAACAATTATTGGATTTTGGTTTAGACTATAAGAATATTTCAATAAGATGTGATAATACAAGTGCAATTAATTTAACAAAAAATCCTGTGCATCATTCTAGATCTAAACATATAGAAATTAGACATCATTTTATCAGAGATCATGTCCAAAATGGAAATATTAATATTGAGTTTGTATCAACTGAAAATCAGTATGCGGATATTTTTACTAAACCTTTGGATAAAGCAAGATTTGAAATTTTAAGAAATGAAGTAGGTATGTGTTTTCCTTTTTAAAATTAATAATATATTAAAAATAAAAAATGTTAATAAATAAATAATATTCAATATTGTCGGAATTAAGGCGCAATTTATTGTTGCTTATTCCCGTAAAATTTTTTTAAGGCCTTTCATTTGCCTCTTCTTTTCCCTCTCAAAACAATCTCTTTCTGTCTATCTTTTTGTTCATTTCAAAAACCAAACCCTAAGCATGGCTCCACGAAAATCAACTCGAATTCTGGCCAAAGGTTTTAAATCCAAGAAAGTTCTGAGAAAGTACAAATTGAGGATACATCCTCAAGTTCTGAAGAACTAATTGAAACACTACCAACGAGGGAGAGATCAGAGAATCTCGTTCTAAAGAACGACATGATGACTCAGAAGCTAAGGATGATGAAGTTCAAAAAGACGAACAAGAATCCTGAACCCTCAAAGCCTGAGTCAGAGGATGACTCAGAACATACTGAATCAGAGGATACCCCTGCACAAACCACAACCACAAAGAAAAGAAAAGCTTCCTCAATATCAACTTCAAGAGGATCCCTAACAAGGTCAGAGAATGTTCTTTTATAGACTTTAAGTTCTTCTCATCAAATGGATTTATTTGCATCACTGGCTGAATAGAGTTGGATGCAAGAAGTTGTGTAGTATTTTGGAAATAGTTAATGAGAAGATTATAAAGGAATTTTATGAACATCTGGAACAAATGATGATCTTTCTTTAAAATCTAAAGTTGTTGGGAAAGCTATTAAAATCACGAGGAAGGATCTCGTTGATTGTTTTGATATGAAAGATTGTAGTGACGATGCTAGGTTGATCAGTCTATCCAAAAATGAGATTTTTACAGAGCTGAATGATGGGATTGGAAGTTTTAAGGAAAAGGACATATTTTCCACTGACTTTGAATTGCTGATACGTCTGTTGCATAAAGCCATTGTGGATTGCATTTTACCTAAGATGGGTAGCACAACAACGATTTCCACAGAAGAAGGATTGATCATTTTAGCAATAAAAAGAATTTAAATTTAGACATACCAACCATAATCTTGAAACATATGTGGAGAACTCGACGAAACAAGCCCTATGGAAATCTTTTGATGAAACTTTTCAATTTCAAGAAAATTAAGTTACCCAAAAATTTTAAATCGACAGTCGGTTTAAAGAAGTTTGGAGAACTTAATACAAAGAAAATGGGAATACTTGTTTCTGAAAAATTTTGGTTCTCTAAGGATGGTTCTTGGTATCGTCATCCTAAATATTTTAAATTCAAGTTTGATTGGCAAAAGATCAAATCTCTAGCTGAATGTGAGTTGCTCCCAGAGGCAGAGGATAGATCAGAGAGTGCGAGGCAAGAAAATGAGAAAGAGGATTTGCTTTCTAAAAGAGCAGGAAAAGAAAAAGTGTTGGGAAAGAGAAAGAAATCCCATGAAATAAGGACTGGAGGTAAATTTGAGATAAGAGAAGGCGAAAAAGTATTTGCTGATACTGAGTCAGAGAGTGACTCAAAGTGCGGTTCCTCAGGAGAAACATCCAAAGCAGGTTTAAAATCTGAGTTGTTGGACATAATTGATCAAAAATTCGATGGTTTGATTTAACCAAATCAATTCTTCAAGCTATCATACACAAAATCAACAACTCACACCTATTGGACAACCTAAAGTCATATCTGAAGAAGATATTATTGCTGGTAACTCTCTTGGATCTGATACTCCAGCTGTTCACAGAGCATCAGTGAACCAGCAATCACTACTCAAGCTCCAATAAGTGAGACCACCAATGAGCCACTAGCTCAGTACAGGAAGAAGAAAAGCAGCACTCCGAAGAAGGTGTTAATGGTACTCAATGAGGAAATTCAGGGTACCACAGTTGAAGTTCCTAAACCTTCTGATCATTCCGAGACTCAAGCTTCAGATGCCTTAGAAGCAATGCATCTCATTCCTCCTCAAATTCTTCCTACACATCAATTGCTGAGAACATATTGCTCTTAATCAACCTCCCAGCTCAACTCAACCTGAAACTTCACAAGCTGCCAAAAGTCCCTGTGAGACGAACTCTTCCCGCAAGGAAGAAGAAGCAAGCAAAGAAAATTCCACCAAAGAAAAACTAAATTTCTTTTGTTTTTCTGACTATGTGCCTATTTCTGTTTTTCTAAAGACTATGCAATTATGACCTTAGTTGCTATCTTCCTTAATTCGTATTAATGCATTTTCTATCTTTTGGCATATAGTAAGGGGGAGTAAATTTAATTTAATGATTGGTTTCTTTGATGCTAACAAAAAGGGGGAGAAAAGATAAACAAAATAAACTTAAATTATATGATTATATGAGATATGATGGTATATTGATTAATATTTTGTAGGATATTATTTTGTAGGATATAGTTTATGACATTCTGATGATCACGCACCTTGTCTTTCGAATTTTATAATTTTGTTTATATATGAGTTTTGTTATCATCAAAAAGGGGGAGAATGTTGGTTTTTCTCAATTATAGATTTTGATGATAACAAAAAGAATGAAATAACAAGTATTTTGAGTTGTGTTTGTCAGAAAATTTGTCAAGAAGTTTAGAAATTAATTCTTTACACAACTCAGAAGAATACTCAGAAAGTTAGGCAGAAGGTACATTGCTTATAAACAAGTTCTTAAACCAAGGAAGAAGGTATATCAGAAGCAAAGTCAGAAGGTACAATATAATCTGCAGAAGGTATATCAGAAGCAAAAGTCAGAAAGTGTGATATAATCTTTTATGAAGAAAAACAAGTTTTAATTGATCCATTGAAGACCTAGCTCCAAAGATTGGATGTATTTGGGAAATATATTCAATCTGTTCCACATAAGTTGGTTCAATATCCACAGGGTTTTCATTTTATGGATTTAAATATAATCATGACAATTCAAGTTTATTTCTTATTCTGAATATTTTGGATGAATTGCATAAGAGTAAATGAAGGAAATATATATTACATAAATAAAGGATAAGACACAAGCGAGAAATTATAGAGCTTGTCTGAAATCAGATTAGAATCAATAAATCTGATGAGCGGTAATAAAAGAAGATGAAGCATGAACATTGGCAGACGAGTTCAACAGAAAAGTGATTCGAATTTCTTTTGTTTGAGAATTTTATGCAGGATTATAGTGATTTGAGGTTATCCCAATCTTATGGAAGTTTATCAGATGTTCTAATTTCAAAAGCAAGGCAGATTATAAGATAAACTTGAAGGGATTATGCCAAACGAAAAATATGGAAACAGAGCTTATCATATCGTCTTTCTCGGAAATTTGAAATTGAGGCTTATTTGGAAAATTCAAATTCGAACGTTGAAGGAAACAAATAAAATCCAGGAGCTTCAAGTCAAAAACAACAACACACATAGAGGATAACATTTCGAAAAAGAAAAAGAGCGAAATTGTGTATTCGTTACTGTTCATCTTCTTCGTTGCAACACTGTAGAGGATTGTTATTGTTTTCCTCAGATTTTGAATTACTTATTGTTTGAGTGATTGTGAGTTGCAAGTAGGCTCAGTAGTTTGATTGTTTAAGAGAATCAAGCTGAGTGAATTGTGAACTTTTTGTAACGATTTTCATTGATTGGATTAGTGGAACAAAATCGGTGTGGATTACCGGTGACCCTGGCTTGGAGCTGGAAGAGAGGATTGACGCTCAAGGCGGAACCTCTATATATCGAATTTGCAATCTCTTCTCTCATCTCTTTTTATTTTCGTGCAAATTTAATTTCACTTGCTGCATGTGTTCTTGAGTCAGAAAGTGAAGCAGAGAGTAGTGTAATTATTGTTCTTGAGTCAGAGGGTTAATCAAAGGGTATTTCAGAAAGTTCCAAGAAGAAAACATTTAGAACTCAAACTTATTTTTCGAGTGCTTGAGCATTGTGTTTTGATCTGTTGTGTTGTTTTTTAAGTGTTCATTTGTGATTTTCACATTTACGAGAAAAATCTAAAGCCATTTTATAGTATAATCAAGTGGTGTGAATTTTGTTTGAAATTATTTTTAAAAACAAGTTTTTATAACCAATTCAACCCCCCTCTTGGTTATCTTTTCGGGACCAAGATCTACTATCTAACACATCTATATACATGCAAGACTAAGCCTTTAGGATCTTTAGTTCATGAAAGCTCAAGATATTCACATGAACATAGTTGTAGATGAAGATATGAATGTTTATACACTAGATCTATCAATTACAATGCATGAATCATGAGTTTCATGGCATGAACATAATGATCTATGCAAGATTCCTACTTTACATGCATGAACAAGATCGTATCTTCAACAAAAACTCCTTTAAACTCTAGATCCAATTCTTGTGATGGCTTGATATTCTTGTACAAGTGTTTTCATGTCCCTAGCATATGCTCATTGGGATTAAATGTGAAAAACACACATGAATAGCTTTGCCATTACAAGAAAAGATGGGAATAAGGTTTAGAATCACCACCTAAAGAAGATTTGGAGATGAAATGAAGTGGAGTTGAGTTGTGTGTGTGAGTGTGGGAGGAGGAGGGGGTCACGGCACAATGGAAGAGGGAAGAGAGGGTTTTCTACTTTGAACAATTTTTAGAAGAGTGAAAATGAAGGGAGAGAGAGAAAAAGAAGCTTATATATGAATAGATTAGGTTTTTAATTGATTAAAAATAGCAAAAATAGAACAATTAAGAGGGGAAAAGGGAAGTGGGCGCCGGCCCTGGGGGGGGGGGGGGGGGGGGGGGGGGGGGGGGTTTGTGTGTGTGTGTATTGAATTTTGAAAATTGTATTTTGTGTAATAAAATGTAATATTTGTGTTAATTGATTAGGAAACAAAATTTCTTGGAAAAGAAAATTGTAATGAGTAGTTGTAAGGATGTAAGAATAGGGTATGGGTAGTGTGTAGTGTAGGTTATACTTGTGAATAGTAGACAATACATCTACTTTACCGGTTGTAACGAAAACACGGGAAAAGCTATAACTGTAATTTTTATAGCTCGAAAATTACGAAATTGATATTTTTGGAATCCTTATAAAATTACGGTTCTAATGAATATTCCAGAACATTTTTCTGAATCCGTAGTTCGGGACACGCTTTCTGTAATTGAGCTCGGGAAGGCCTGGAATTGAAAAATTCCCGGATTTAAAACTTTCAAAGGTTTAAAATGTACTTTAGAACAATAATTCAGATTCATTTACTTTATAAAATTTCTTTTATTATGAAATCGAAGAAAAGCCGGATCTAGGGTTTCTAGGCTTCTATCACTAAGCTGGAATCGGACCAATATAGGGTTTCGTTCTCCGGTTTCCAAAGTTCGTCCGATTATTATCCGATCACTAGGAGAACTTGGGTATACCTTATAAGAATAATAATAATAACAATTTAGGTGACTAAAATATTAAATCGTACTGGAAGACTCACTAATTACCGGTAGTAACGAAATATGAACAGACTTGTAAAATTAGATAATTCTAGCTATGTGAAAATTTATAAAACTAATAACTTAGAGATTCTTTAGAAATATAAGTCTAACGGCATTAAAACATATTCTTAACATTTCGAATCCTAGAGCGCGTTTTTCGAAACTAGCTGATCTGATTGGAATAGGTTGGAATTTCATTGATCTCATCTTTACAGAGTATCCTAGACTTAATACGAGCCGATTACACCTTTTTCCTCTTGTTCCACTCCTGGGTTTAGGAATACGCGATTGCCGGGTCTAGGTATGGAGTTTCTCTGGAGATTTAAGGACTTAGGTTTCCGAGTTGACCTTCCGATTCGCCCATTGCCAAAATAAAACTAATATTTTATACTTACATGGCTTATTTGATTGGTGAGATTTATTTAAGGGCGATTTAATAAGAACTTAGTATCACAACGTTCTCGGAATTCTTTGGATTGGGTTTTATTCCGAAGGTTAATCACTATCTACTTCTTAGCAATTTGCTTTAGGGCTCCATTTTACCCGAATTTGTAAGTTATAGCTAATTAGAAAATTTGTCGTACGTAGGGGTTTTAGAATGGAAGTATATTGGGTTGCTATTTGTTTCTGAGGTTTCTTATTCTTCTCACAACCCAGAATTTCTAGATACATTCTGAATTTGGGACTCGTCAAAGTTCGGTTTTAACTTGGAATGACTTTCAGGATTTTATTTCCTAAGTTCGTCTTTAGAATTATTTGTTGAAATTTTCCAGGGCTTACATCCTCCCCTCCTTAGAGAAAGTTTTGTCACAAAATTTGTTACGTATGTATTGTTCAATGAGGAGGGATGGTAATTTCGAGTCACGTTTCTAGCACCTGTTTATGCTTCGGTTCATGCCATTTCTAGGCTTTGTGTGTTAGACATTCTTTGAATTATAGCACATACAAGTTAATAAGAATTGACTTAGCGATTCCAACCTTCACTCACACGACTCTTTTGAAGATGACACAGACTCGACTCCTGACCATAGACAACTTGACTTGACCCACTTTGGACGACTCATGACAACACGACCTTACGTGACACGACTACTCTGACCCAGGAAGGTTGTGGATTCGCCTTTCCCATTCTTACATAACTGTATATACAATATCATACTTTGAAATTCATGTTCCTCTGACTGATTGGGGTTACCATGTCTTACATTCTTTATGATCTTAATTACCTTTGATGGATGTGAGATCAAGGGTTCGCATTCCTTTATTGAAAAGTTTTCTTACAAAGATTTTATGTTCATTGCAAAATTATTTATTTATTTATTTTTTGTTCGTATAGGTTTTTATCTTTCGGGGTTCTCCATGTGTAAGAGATCACATGAGGGATGTCTTGGAGTTCATTAAGTCAGTTGAGTTTTGTTTTATTTCCATTCTTGGCTTCTTTTAGCTTTAATGGTCTTTGTTTCACCTATCTTTTTGTCCAGCCATTTAGTCCGAAGGTATTCCCCATCAATCTACCTCCTGAGCCCTAGCAGCAGGAAAGAATGGGTGGTTTCCTAAAGGTATTGCACGAATCCGGTATCGAGTCGCATCTTCGATCTCCGCTCCTCCTTTCTTTTTTCTTTTTTTTTTTTTACAACAAGGGACTTCGGTATCTCATCTTTCCGTGTTAGATTCACCGATGCAGCATGCGGGTTGTCCCGTGTAGAGCGTGGTTTAGCTGAATGTCCCATTTGTATAAGGAAAGCATGCAGTTGTCACCTTTCGGAGACACTTTTCAACCTTACCATTGAGGTCCTTACAGGGGTAACGCTTGAATCGAAGTCATGGATATTGCGTAGGGTAACGCTTTCCCTTGCATCGCCAACCTAACATCTTATCCAATATTATATCTTTTTCCTTGTTTGTGATCATCATTCTGGGGAGGCGTTCGGACTTCTCGGCTTAGGTCATTGCAACCTAACTCCAATTCCTTATGATTTCTTTTTCGCCTTCCCTTCGAATATTTCTTATCATCCATACCCTTTCCTGTAAACCTTGATAACCCCTGATATCCAATTCCTCCAATCGAGTCCAAAGGTCCCCTTTTCTCCTTCAGAAACAGTCATCCCCACAACTTATCTCTTCATCATTGGCACCTATCACTGCCCATCGCTCATATCACATCACCGTCCTCTATTGCATGTTTGGCCTGTTTTCCTTCTTGAATTCCCTCTTTTAGGCTCTGTATTATCTTATTAGAATGCTGAGCTTCCTAAATTCTTACTAAGGGGGTTTCATCATTCAACCCGCTACTTCTAACTGAGCGTCTCTTCCTGTATATTCGATACTTACCCCTTCATCTTTTCCCACTAATTTCGTTGGATTTGTATGTAAGAATTTTACTTTTCTTGCGAGTCTTACAACTGATAGCTTCAACATTTGTATTCACTTCCCTTGAGTGAGATTACTTTTCCTAGGTCGAAATTTTTGGTTATTCTGAACCATTATCCTACCCGTGCCCACTCCTTGTGAGCAAGTACTTGATGTCCTTGTGATCAGCATAGATTCCTAGCTCCTGCCCATAGAGGTAGCACTCCACGCCTCTAGGGTGAACGCCACCGTGAGTAAACCCAATTCAGGTACAAGATAGTTCTGGTCACGCGGCTTTAACCATCTCGAAGCGTAGGAGATCACTTTTCCCCTTGTATGAGTGCACATTCAAGATCATCTCTTGATGCACCATCCTGAACTATGTAGGGTTTCTTGGGAGTTGGGTAATATCAATATCGGAGCAAAAATAAGTCCCTGTTTGGTTTCTTGAAGGCCTTGATCCTCTTTTCTATTCTTGTAAACTCTCCATTCATTCTAGATCCAGGGCTCAGAACTCTTAACAACTTTCTATAGTACCCTGTCGATCTTGGAGAAATCCTAATGTCCTTTGCGGGTTTGGACGGTTTTTTTTTTCCAATCCCTTGTACCTTTATCTTTTTAGAGTTCCTAGATACACATCCCTTCAATACCATGCAGTCTATAGTGAAGTTCTACTCAGTCAGAATTCGCACGGGGATATTTTGGGTATAACTTGCACTTTCTTAAAGTTTATAACGTTGCTCATAAGTACCCTTCATGCCACTCCTGTGCCTATGAGTAGATAAGGCTCTTATCCATAAAGTCCCACGTAATTCCTCTAGTAAAGGCCTATATGCCCGGTTCATCCAGCATATGATCATAGCGGGGACAATTGTCATTTTAATATCGTCAATCAAAAATCATACTGCCCTTGTATAATTTGAGATGTGGTTTCATGTAAGTTCCTTGGCTCAATGTTTTAACTGAGGGTATCTGGGTCGGGGATCGGTTCTTGAAAATGCACTTATCCCACATAGCTAGTCTTGCAGGTTGTCGACCTTAGGAAGCGGATACCTATTTTCAATTGTGACTCCATTTAGATCCCAGAAATCGACATATATCCTTATCTAGATTATTTAGAAGGACTTGCCTCATCGGTTTCCTATCAAGCTTGTACTGGTCAAGGACAGGCATAATTGATCGGATGGGCTTAAATACTCAGGTCAACTACCCTAAGGTCATTTTGATTTTTATTTTGTTTTATTTTAGTTTATTTTATAGATATGTACATTTATTATTATTATTTCATTATTGTATTATTATTAATATTATTGTTATTTTAATTATTTATTATTATTATTATTATTATTATTATTATTATTATTAGTATCGGGTTCGTCTGCTGTGTGATGATATATATATATATATATATTTTCTACTGTGATTGTATTCCCTTTAAATAACTTAGTCAAATAATCTTTTGATAATATTAATTAACTTCCATCAGATTTCGGTATTGCCGGAAGTTATTGTACAAGCGAGTAACCGTAAAGGATGATATCATTTCCAGGAACGTGAACAAGGAACTCTTAACTTCATATATCATAATATAGCTTTTCATTAAAACATAGATGGGGTACAAGGGCCCCTACATGGAAATCGATATTAGATCATACTAATGCAAGCATCATAACAAGCAACAAACATAGGTAACGTCCAAAACATCGACTACTATGACCTATCTTTCAAGGTCGCGGCTACAAAATTCAGCTTGGACTTATGGGTCAATCATGGGGCTCGCCCCTTTCTCTAGGCGATCAATTCCACTCTTTGTACACTAGTCCTTGTCTTTCCCCGCCCTCAATCTCTTCAGGATGGATAACTTCCACACCTTTTGTCTCATCTACCTCCTCATCATGGGGTTGGTAGCCAATTTCACTTAGTGGGTGTGGCTGAGCCATGTTGGTGGGTGGGGGTATCACTTCCCCATACACTCCCCACCAGAAGAAATGACCTTGAGCATCAGCCCGGAGCCAGTCAGTGTGATCTTCCAACAGGTCATGAGCATACGTAAACAGGTATCCAATTGGATTCCAGGTTTGGAAATCAGGAAAAGTTGGTCCCCCTTCGTTTCTTAACACAAAGGTAGCTTCTTGCAACATGGGTTCTCCTAACTTATGAACGGCGATCCTCTCCACTGCATAAATTACTTCCAGCTCCGACCAACATTTCTTCCTTATAGGGCAATACTCAACATTGGTCGCCACCTTATACCATTCAGTGTCCATTAATCCTCTTTTCCACAAATCGAACATCTCTTGGATTGACCTGGGATGACCAACCAATGCAAAGTCTTCGCACAAGACTCTAATTCTCAAACGGTACTCAACCAAGGTTTCCTCAGGTTGCTTACGCACTTGCCTTGCCGCTCGGCGGGCTTCACTAAGGGTAAGCTATTCACAAGAGAAGAAGAAATTAGATTTGTAAAACCCATTCTACCCATGTATTCCCTTTTAGGCTTTATTTTATTCTCATCCTACCTTATTCTTCTTAAGTCTATTGGTTAAAGTCATGATTGTGGATTCTTAACTATGCTCTGATACCAACTTAAACTGTCACGCCCCAAAGTGTGCCTGTCACGCCCCGAAGGGTACCCTAAACGTGGCAGTCCGCCGTACACAATATTAAAGCCTAAGAATGACTACCTCAGTCACGCGAAGGCTTCCATACTATGTACAAGGCGTCTAACACATAAAGGAGACAAATCGGGATGATACATTTTATGTTGATACAATTGAGTAACAATGTAAAGGAAATACAATCCACTATACTCCAAATACAAAACACTATTACTTCAAAATATAAATCATCAAACTTCAATTACATTCATCCCAAGACTTCACTACATAAAACTATTACAAGGCAAAACGTAAAGCTTAGCCAAAAACTTCGAGCATTCTCATATCTTGCCGGAATCCCGAAGTCATTCTCGACTTCAACCATCTCGGTCCCCACTTAGCATTTCTTGGAATAACCTGCTCATTTAAACAACTATTGGGGTATAAGCTACACTAGCTTAGTGAGAATTCCCTTAATTTCGTACCATAACAAACAAGTTATTAATCAATCATATGCTATGCATGAACAAACACGTGAGCAAGCAATTATGCATGGGTATCCGGAACCCACACATAGAACGGATTTATGCCCTCCGTATCTTGGGTTAGGAATGGTATTAAGTCTACACGACCGCATCTAGTCCCCAAGCCCTCGGCTCTTAGCACTCGACTCGGCTAGGCTCATCCAAGGGTGCATCCACATGCGCCTTAGTAACCGAGAATGAGCTCTGGCACCGGGCTCGTTATTCAAACGAGGCAATCAACGGACCATACCGATCGACCTGCGTAGGAGTAGCATGCTACCAAATGCAATATGTCCAATGTGATGCATGATCAATTTACTTTTTGCTTAGGTCAAAATATTTATACATTCTTTAGAATGACCAACCAATATCACACGTATAACAGGAGTAATAGGAACGGTGCAGTTATTCAATCAAATCATGATTTCGATAGGCTTTAGTATTCTTTGGCATACATTCATCACAGTCTCATCATATCTCCCATCCCCATTCACATCGATTTTTATCTTGTTCCTAAAATTCTAATGCGACTAATTACAAGCACAATCAAGGTAACAAAACAAGGAGAAAACTCACTCAGCCATTGGATCACCGGTCTTCTAGTAATAATAATCCGATGGTAGGGAATCGTCGAACTCGGGGTAACCTAAAAAGGAAGAAATACTCTAATCAGTATTTCCACTCAAACTAATCCAACGACTTCATACGAACTTATCAAATTCGTAATTCGCGTCCTAAGCGGAAATTCCAACTTAAAACGGCCATAACTTGGTCATTTTAACTCGGAATCTCGAAAATTTTATATCGATTTCTATCTACTTCGGAAGAGCTTTCTAAATACGAAGCTTAAATCAAGTTTTGAAAATATCTAAGCCTCGGAATTGAGGGATCAGATCTGTACAGCGGGTTTGTCAACTCCAAAAATACGGTTTTCATGAATGCATTTGAGATTCCTAAGTGTAATATGATGCTAAATGCAATGGAAATGATTTTCCCTATCATGAATGTCATGATGTGAAACTTAAGGAGTCTATGTTCTTATAACTTTTAGATTTAACGATTTTTAGAAAACAAACTTTCCTTAGAAACCATTTCCTCTCAATGTTTAGTAAGTGAAGTTTACTACATTTGACCACATCTACATTTTACATGGATTTCCTTTAGAAAAACTCTACTTTATTTAAAGAAATTTTGATCCTTATATTAGTTATATCCTAAGGCCTTTATTTCTTTAATAAAATCTACATTTACAAACTTTTAAGTGGGTCTTTTACTATGGGGTTTCCAAAAATCCGAATTTACAAAAGTTCATTTTCAAGTTGATTCCTTTAGGAAAAATATATTTTATACTTGAAACTTTAAGTATCTATTGTACCTATATCCTAAGGACTTCATTTGTTCAAGAAAATATCATTTTTGAAGTTGGAAAAATAGTGTTTTCTAACCCTACATCCATTATTACGAATTTCATCTATATGACTTTTAGTTCAAAACTTCTATTGGACTTCATTTCTTGTTTCCAACATTTTCTTTAGAAGAACCTCATTTAGACTCATGAAAAATACTACCAAACATTATCTATTACCCATAGGCTTCATTTCTCTTGTAAAATACATGTTTAGAAGTTGATAAAAGTGTTTTTGACCTTGGTTTTCAAAGTCATCCGAATTTTCAAAAGTTCATATTTTGAAAAGTGTTTTCCTTTTTGACTTTATTAACTTATCTATCTATAGATCTATTTACTAGGAAGGTGATTTACTAAGACAAAAGCATTAAAGACTATTAATGCACATAAACACAAAATAGAAATGAAACCTTAAATGCCTACATGATCATGAGTAGTAATATGATGGATCTACTTTATCAAATGTTTAAATGAGTTTTGAAAACATAAAAACTATATTTTTATAAAAGATCTTTGTTTAAAAACGCTTTTTGTTGAAGGAACATCAAGCTTTTGGTATGAAAGCTTCTTTAAAAGTTAGATCCACTTTGTAATGGTTCGAGATTTTTGTTTTGATATCTCATTGTTCCTACTAAAAAGATCATGGGAACATGGAGTTGAAATATCCAAAAATCACTTAGCCATAACAAAGTTTGATGAGTGGAAGTAGTGGATCTTTACTTACTTGAAGTGGATGGATGATAAGAAGAGAAAATGGGAAGTTGTGAGTGTGTATGTGTGGCTTGAGAGGTTTCGGCCAAGAGAGAAAATAGAGAGGATTTTTGAGAGTTTTCACTTTACAAAAGTTGAGAAATGAAAGAATGAAGAGAGAGAGAGAAAAATTAGTATATATATAAGTTGGAATTAGGTTAAATGAAGTTAGTTTAAAAGAAAAAAAATTGCAAAATGGACATGGGGAGGGGGCCATGTCACGTCGGTCTTGTAGCTTGTAGGGGAAGAAGAAGTTTGAAAATTTTGCTTTATTTAACTTGATATGTAATTGTCATAAAAAGTAAGAAAAGATAAGAGACAAAATGTGTAGAGAAAAGAGGGTGATTTGAGTGATGGTAAGGCTTAGACTTGTAGGGTAGGCTAATAGGTAGACTAGGTAGTACTTTATGAATAGTGAGGAATAGTTGACAAGATAATTTGATTTTCCAGTAGTAAGGAAATACGAATAAAAAGGCTATAACTGTATTTTCCATAAGCCGGAAAATTATGAAAAATATATTTTTGAAATCCTTATTTTATTTCGATTCAAATGAGTACTCATAATGAAAGTTTTGAAATTCTAGTTCCGGGGCACGCTTTTCTATAATGGGTCTCGGGATGACCCGGAATTGAGATTTTCTTAAAAGCTGATCTTTTCTTGGTTTGAAATATAATCACGAACTATATTCAAAATTAGTTTTGCTTATAAAAGTTTCTTATTTGGAAACCGAGGAAAAGCCGGAATTAGGGTATCTCGGTCTTTCTCACAAAACTTGAGCTAAACTGATTTAGGGTTTCATTTTCCGGTTTCCGAAGTTTACTTGATTACTAGGAAACCCAGGGTATAAAAATAATAATAATAATAATAATAAAATTGTGTAATGAAATAAAATGAATAGTGCAAAAGACTAATCAATTACCGGTAGAAATGAAAATACGGTAAAAATGTTATAATTGTAACTTTTATAACCCTGAAAAATTATATAACTGATATATTTAGAAATCTCGTGGAATTACGAGTCTAACGGTACTAATGGTATATTTTTGATATCTCTAGTCCCGGGACACACTTTTCGAAGTCTGTATCCGAACGGGTTCGAGATAGGTCAAAAATTTACCAATCTGATATTTGTGAACAAACTTATATTACTACGAGCTATTCTACTTATTTAAACTATCTTTCGGCCTCTAGAGCTAAGGGCGCTAGATTGCCGGACTTAAGCTATTGTATTCCGGTTAGGGTTTCCGGATGACTTTCCGGTTTAGGTATTGCCAAGTTGGAAACTTGAGATTTTCTGTTTATACAACGTATGTAGTTTGAGAAATTTATTTTAAATTTTATTTTTATAAGTATTTAATATCTCTTATTGCTTTCGGAAATCTTGAATTGAATTATTATATCCGGAGTTATATCGGTAATGGTTACCAGATATGATTTTCTTGAGTTTGAGTCAATTATCGATTTTTGGAATGATTTTGGGGAATTCTTGATTCTTATAATTTGCTTTGAAAAAGGATCTTCATAGTGTTTTGTTTTCGAATTTATTTTGCTTCGATTTAAGGTTTTATGAACAATTGGTTAACTTAAGGATTATTTAATTTGTTATTTTGTTTCTTGAATTCTTCCTTCTTAAGATTACGAGATTTTAATTTCTAACTCGTTCTATGATTCTTTGGGGTTTGATTTGATCGTTAGGGCTTTATTGTGATTTCCGTCTCTTAGGATTATTAGTCTGGTCGTTTGGGGAATTTCCAAAGTCTATATTTTATTATTGGCAGATAAAGTTTTCTTAATCGTGCCAAAGCCTAATTATGGAATTGGCCTTTGGTGATTTCCTGATCCTTCAAATTGTCATGTTATGGATTAACTTGCTTTTTAGCAAATTATCACTGTGTTTTATTTTTATCCCGATTTTTATGAATTATAGATTAGGTAAGCAGTTTATCTTATGTAAGGTTTTTTTTTTTTTTTTTTTGGACTTAAGGACTTTTGTAGTCCTTATATTATTTTTAGATTTTGTCAAGACTAATGAATTCTTACTTTCGTTTATATTTCAGGACTCATTCAAAGTTCGGTTTTTATTTGGAGTGATTTTTAGCGTTTATTTTCGAAGTTCATTTTGAAATTATTTAGTGAAATTTTCCGGGGCTTACCGTGCCCTACACGTGACAGTCCGCCACACTCAACATTTAATCTCAAGTAAGACAACCCTAGTCTCCCCATGAGCTTAAACATCGAGTGTAAGGCTCGCTCTCAACATTTATCGATCATACTTTGCTTCGTAGTAGCTTAAAGAGATATACACAGCAGCAAGAATGTAAACCATAACCGTCATACAGAGAATTATTCTATTACATGATCTAGGGGGCATACCCCCGATAACACCAGTTACCAATTCTCAAATCCACACCTTTCCTTACCTTAACCTTTAAATACCAATTCGGGAAACAGGATTAGAGTCCCTTTCTAATCTTTAGCCCCGGCCTCATCAAAAGCTCCTTAATATCTAAGAGCCATACCTGGTGTTCACGGGTCCTCGGAGAAAGCCAAAGGTACTCATACTGCAACAGGAAACTATAGGGGTATAATCTACACTAGCTTAGTGAGTGGAACTTCCGAAATACAATTAACACAACACATTCAACCAAGTAATTAAGCAACCAAGTGAAATGCATCAACAAGTGAGTTTAGCAAACATATGACCAGCCGGAAATCATATGTGGATGGACTTGCGCCCTCCATCTCGGGTTAGCAGATTTACGAATCCTGCGGTACGACGCCGTTTAAACTCACGGTCAACTGATAATATTTCGTTTTATGGATCACGATTAACCAACAAGTATTCGTTTTATGGATCACGATTAACCAACAAGTATTCGTTTTATGGATCACGATTAACCAATAAGTATTCGTTTTATGGATCACGATTAACCAACAAGTATTCGTTTTATGGATCACGATTAACCAACAAGTATTCGTTTTATGGATCAAGAAAAACCAACCAATGCTAATGCTCCATCCCCATCGTGTTATGAATGAATCCAATTACAATTGAGTCAATTATTCATTAATTCGATTCTTTCAGGTGGCCAACAATTATTCGCAGACATTCAATATAACACACTAGACAATCAATCCATAGCTTAACACCCGGTTTCGATATTTCTTAAGGTTCATTTCACACATCAACAACAGACAATATAAATCCCATATAACCCCATCATACATAATTTTCCTTTTTATCTTCACCTAACAACTAGTGCGACTATTATTACAATCACAAGCAATAATTGAAATCGGAAGAGGAACTCACTCGGCCATGGTATGCTGGTCTCTTATCAATGGTGGTCGGGTGATACAGTATCGTCGTGTTCGGGTCACCTACCAAATAAGAATAGCCTAATAAGAATTTAGCACCAAACTAATTCAAACTATGTATTAACTTCAAAAAATCGGATTTCGCTATTTTGCGGTAGTTTCAACTTAAAACGGCCATAACTAGGTCATTTTAACTCGGAATTTCGCAAATTTTATTCGATCCTATATCTACTTCGAAAGATCTATCTATTTCTAGTATTTTTTCAAGTTTTGAAAATAGCAAAAGCCACGGAAAAGTGGGATCAGTTCTGTTCTGTCACTTTCCCGATTTCGAAAAATTGTTTCGCTTTTGATGAAAATGTTCCTAGTTGATGATTCATGCATGAATGGTTATGAATGGGTTCCTAATATGAATACCAGTAATGAGCTCAATATATGCATGGTTTTGTTTGATCTTTGATGATGAACTCACATGAACTCCTAATTATCAAGAAACTTCATGATGATTACTTATAAGAAGCCATTCCTTCCAAGTTTACATTTCTAGGGTTTTATGATTTTGTTCTTGAAATTTACTTGTTATCTAAATAAAAATGAGTTCCCAACATCCATACTAATCATGACCTTCATTCATGCTTACAAATCCACATTTTTCATTGAATAATATGTGTTTGAATGGGCTACTTAGAAAAATCCGAATTTTGAGTTTTCATTTTCTTGCAATTCCTTATGAGAAAACTTGTTTAATACATCAAAAATTGAGGATCCAATATGTCTATTATATAAGGACTTCATTTAGCTCATAAAGCATGCCATCTAGTTTAGATACTAAGTGTTTTATGGGCATCACCCAAAATTACGAATTTGACTACACATCCATAATTCAATATTCTTCATTCTAACTTTACTCCTTGTTTTTACATTTTTATCATGCCTAAACTCATCTAAGCTTGTGAAAATCATCCTTCAATATACCTATTACACATACCCTTCGTTTCTTGTGCAAATATGAGTTTTAAAGTGGTTTCAAGGGATTCTAAAAATGGGTTTCAAAAATCATCCGAATTTCCATAAAACATAGTAGTAAAAATCTTTTCTTTTTCAAGTTTCTTACTTCCTATACATGAAGATCTACTATCTAACACATCTATATACATGCAAGACTAAGCCTTTAGGATCTTTAGTGCATGAAAGCTCAAGATATTCACATGAACATATTGTAGATGAAGATATGAATGTTTATACACTAGATCTATCAATTACAATGCATGAATCATGAGTTTCATGGCATGAACATAATGATCTATGCAAGATTCCTACTTTACATGCATGAACAAGATCGTATCTTCAACAAAAACTCCTTTAAACTCTAGATCCACTTCTTGTGATGGCTTGATATCTTGTACAAGTGTTTTCATGTCCCTAGCATATGCTCATTGGGATTAAATGTGAAAAACACACATGAATAGCTTTGCCATTACAAGAAAAGATGGGAATAAGGTTTAGAATCACCACCTAAAGAAGATTTGGAGATGAAATGAAGTGGAGTTTGAGTTGTGTGTGTGTGAGTGGGAGGAGGAGGGGGTCACGGCACAATGGAAGAGGGAAGAGAGGGTTTTCTACTTTGAAAAATTTTTAGGAGTGAAAATGAAGGGAGAGAGAGAAAAAGAAGCTTTATATGAATAGATTGGGTTTTTAATTGATTAAAAATAGCAAAATAGAACAATTAAGGGGGGGAAAGGGGAAGTGGGCGCCGCCATTGGGGGGGGGGGGGGGGGGGGGGGGGGGGGGGGGGTGTGTGTTTTGAAAATGTTTGTGTAATAAAATGTAATATTGTGTTAATTAATTAGGAACAAAGGGTTTGTGTGTGTGTGTATTGAATTTTGAAAATTGTATTTTGTGTAATAAAATGTTATTTGTGTTAATTAATTAGGAAACAAAGGGTTTGTGTGTGTGTGTATTGAATTTTGAAAATTGTATTTTGTGTAATAAAATGTAATATTTGTGTTAATTAATTAGGAAACGAAATTTCTTGAAAAGAAAATTGTAATGAGTAGTTGTAAGGATGTAAGAATAGGGTATGGGGTAGTGTGTAGTGTAGGTTGTACTTATGAATAGTAGACAAGACATCTACTTTACCGGTTGTAACGAAAACACGGGGAAAGCTATAACTGTAATTTTTATAGCTCGGAAAATTACGAAATTGATATTTTTGGAATCCTTATAAAATTACGGTTCTAATGAATATTCCGAAACATTTTTCTGAATCCGTGGTTCGGGACACGCTTTTCGTAATTCAGCTGGGAAGGCCCAGATTGAAAAATTCCCGGATTTAAAACTTTCAAAGGTTTAAAATGTACTTTAGAACAATAATTCAGATTCATTTACTTTATAAAATTTCTTTATTATGAATCGAAGAAAAGCCGGATCTAGGGTTTCTAGGCTCCTATCACTAAGCTGGAATCGGACTAATACAGGGTTTCGTTCTCCAGTTTCCAAAGTTCGTCCGATTACTATCCGATCACTAGGAGAACTTGGGTATACCTGTATAAGAATAATAATAATAACAATTTAGGTGACTAAAATATTAAATCGTACTGGAAGACTCACTAATTACTGGGTAACGAAATACGAACAGACTTGTAAAATTAGATAATTCTAGCTATGTGAAAATTTATAAAACTAATAACTTAGAGATTCTTTGGAAATATAAGTCTAACGGCATTAAAACATATTCTTAACATTTCGAATCCTAGAGCGCGTTTTTCGAACTGGCATCTGATCTGATTGGAATAGGTCGGAATTTCATTGATCTCATCTTTACAGAGTATTAGACTTAATACGAGCCGATTACACCTTTTTCCTCTTGTTCCACTCCTGGGTTTAGGAATACGCGATTGCCGGGTCTAGGTATGGAGTTTCTCGGGAGATTTAAGGACTTAGGTTTCCGGGTTGACCTTCCGGTTGCCCCATTGCCAAAAATAAAACTAATATTTTATACTTACATGGCTTATTTGATTGGTGAGATTTATTTTAAGGGCGATTTCATAAGAACTTAGTATCCACAACGTTCTCGGAATTCTTTGGATTGGGTTTTTATTCATGAAGGTTAATCACTATATTTCTTAGCAATTTGCTTTAGGGCCCATTTTACCCGAATTTGTAAGTTATAGCTAATTAGAAAATTTGTCGTACGTAGGGGTTTTAGAATGGAAGTATATTGGGTTGCTATTTGTTCTGAGGTTTCTTATTCTTCTCACAACCCAGAATTTCTAGATTCGTCGGAATTTCGGACTCGTCGAAGTTCGGTTTTAACTCGGAGTGACTTTCAGGGTTTTATTTCCTAAGTTCGTCTTTAGAATTATTGTTGAAATTTTCCAGGGCTTACATCAAATGCTTGGGACATGAAAACACTTGTACAAGAATAACAAGCCCACAAGAAGTGGATCTAGAGTTTAAAGGAGTTTTTGATGAGATAATGTGATGATCATGCTTGTAAGTAGGGACATTGCATCATAGATTTATGTCCATGCCATGAAACTCATGATTCATGCATCATACTTAGTAGATCTAATGTTTAGACATTTATATCTTCATCTACCTTTATGTCCATATGTTTATTTTGTTTTCATGCATTGATAATCATAAAAGATGTAGCTTTGTCTATGTATAGATAGGTTAGAAGGTAGATCTACATGTATAGAAGACAAGAAACTTGAAAAGGAAAATATTTGGTTAGAAATGCTTGATTGAAAATTCGGATGATTTTGGAACCTTACCTTAAACATCCTCTAAACCACTTTAAAACTCATATTTTTCATAAAAAAATGGAAGGTATATGTAATAGATGCCCTCAAGGAATGATTTTCATATGTTTAGATGAGTTTAGGCATGGGAAAAATGTAAAACAAGTAGTGGAGTTATAATGAAAATTATTGAGATAGTAATTAATAGTCAAATTCGTATTTTTGGATGATGCCCATATAAACACTTAGTATCCAAGCTTAGATGGCATGTTTTATGAGCTAAATGGAGCCTTTAGATAATAGATATAATGAAGCTTCAATTTTGATGCATTAAACAAGTTTTCTCATAAAGAAAATGCAAGAAAAGGAAATTTACAAAATTCGGATTTTTGTAAGTAGCTTGTTTAAAAACATATTTACCCAATGAAAAATGCGGATTTTTATGCATAAAGGAAGGTCATGATTAATATAGACGTTGAGAACTCATTTTCATTTAGATGGTAAGTAAATTCTAAGAATAAAATCATAAGAACCTTAGGGAATGTAAAGTTGGAAGAATTTAGCTTTTCATAAGTGATCATTATGAAATTCTTAATAATTAGGAGTCGATGAGAGTTCATCGTCAAAGATCATCAAAACCATTCATATATTGAGTTCATTACATGATAGTCATATTAGGAACTCATTCATATACCATCTATACATGAATCATCAACTAGGAACATTTTTATCAAATGTAAAACAATTTTTCGGAATCGGAGAATTTACGGAACAGATCTGATCCTACTGTTCCGTGACCTTAATGTTTTCAAAACTTGAAAATGATATTAGAAATAGATAGACCTTTTGAAGTAGACAAAGATCAATATAAAATTTGTGAAATTTCGAGTTAAAATGACCAAGTTATGGCCGTTTTAAGTTGGAACTTACGCAAATAGCGCGAATTCCAAATTCATCTAGTTTAGACGCATAGCTTGGAATAGTTAAATGATGAGATTCTTATTAGGATTATTCTTATTTGGTAGGTGATCCCGAGCAAGACGATATCTTACCACCCGATTACTATTACTGAAAGACCGGCGAACCATGGCTGAGTGAGTACTACTTCCACTCTCAATTAATGTTTGTGTTTGTATTGTTAGTGGCACTAGTGGTGTAGGCAAAGATAAAAATGGATATGTATGATGGGGTATACGGGAATTATATATTTATCTGTTGTTGATGTGTGAAATGGAACTTAAGAAATATCGAAACCGGGTGTTAAGCTATTGTTTGATTAGCTAGCATTTTATATTGATTGTCTGCGAATAATTATTGGCCACCTAAAAGAATTGAATTAATATATATTTGACTTCAATTATAATTGGACTCATTCATATCACGACGGGGATGGAGCATTAGCATTGGTTGGTTTTTCGTGATCCATAAAACGAATATGTTGATTAATCGTGATCTATAAAACGAATTATTGTTCAGTTGACCATGAGCTTAAACGGCATCGTACCGCATGATTCGTTAATCTGCTAACCCGGGATGGAGGGCGTAAGTCCATCCACATATGATTTCCGACTAGTCATATGTTTGTTGAGCTCATTTGTTTGATGCATACATTTGCGTGAATAATCACTTGTTTGAATGAATTGTATCAATTGCGATATGGAAGTTCTTACTCACTAAGCTAGTTAGCTTACGCCCCCATAGCTTTTATTTGTTGCAGCATGAGTTCATTTGGCTTAGGCTGAGGCAAGCCACAGCTCAGGTACCGGAGATAGGAGTTTCCCGTAGAAGTTTACTTTGCTTTTGTTTAGACTTCCGTTGGAAACTAAAGAATTCTGGATGACTGTAATGGACTTGATATTATTTTGAGGGGGAATGCCCCTTAGATTTTTTAAAGTATAAATATGTGTTTTGGTTTATTATTTATGGCTAATGAATGCCACATTAAACTTCTTAACTCCATCGATCGAGTATTCTATTGTCGTAAAGGGACGCTTTACATCTATACAAGACTCCCGAAGGGCTCGGATAGAAATTCGAGAGTCTTTTATAGTATGTGGCGGGCTGTTATGTTTAGGATACCCTATGGGGCGTGACAGTTTAAGTTGGTATTAGAGCACTAGGTTATAAAACAAGGCAATAAAATTAAAAGAAACCGGACTTAGAAATCTAATTAATAGATTCAAATGGAGTTGAAAATATTTTCCTTGCTAAGTCTGATTAAGAGTCTTATATTGTTGTAGGTCTCTTTGGGTGAGACCTGGGAGCGGGCTAGACACTTCACCAAGAGGAATGATGAAACCATGGTAGAGTACAGATTGAGATTGAGAGAATTGTATGAAGACTTTGCTTTAGCCAGGCATCCTCGGACTATAGGAGAAATGTTCAAATTGTGGAATGAAGGATTGAGATATACTAGGTGGGCCGCTGTGGTTGACCAATTGAGGTATGATCCCATGGGGAGAAGAAGTGGGACTAAATTGGAGACGATTCATACTTTGGAGAGAATCATGGTAAAGTATGAGCTCGAGCCCATGACTTGGGAAGCTACATTTATCTTGAAGAATGGGGGAAACCGAACCCCTCCAGATTTTTGGGTGTGGATCCTTATAGGACCCTTATATGTGTATGCCCATGACAATTTGTATGACCACCATGACTGGAACATAGCTGATGCATGGAACCATATTACCTGGCATGCGGTTTATTTAGACATTCTCCCACCCCGAGTGATAGCTCCACCTCCAGCCACTGACATAGGTATGTAATTGAATGGTGCGCCTGTGATCGAAGAGAATGAGCAAGAGGAGGAAGAAGAAGAAGAGGACCCCGAGGAGGATCCTAATTAGGAGGAAAATGTAGTTCCTAGAACCCCTACCCCACCCATTGAGCCGGAAGCGGAAGTGAATCCGGAACCCAACCAAATTGTATGGGATTTTAATCGAGAGTTAGAGATACCAAATAGTGGAAGGGTGGAACCCGAGTTTGATCCAATGATATGGAGAGATGTTTATATTGAGGGTGAGAATCCACCTGTGCTTGACCTAGCAATAGTAAAACCTGTGGCCCCTGAGCCTATGGAAGTCGAAAATGTGGGTGGAGAACCTATGAAAGAGCCTGAAGTGGTGGAGACCCAAGTGAGTGAACCTGAGGTAAGAGGTGATGAGAATGGAGGGAGCCTGAGGGAAGGGCAAGGAACGGAGGAAGAGGAAGAAAGTGAAGACCAAGAGCCTTTAGTCCAACCTACTAGGAAGCGGAGGATGACTACAAGGGAATACCTTAGTTTGTTCGTCTGACGGGACGACGGTGGTTCTTCTAGCAGGAGACGACCTCCTAGCTCGACCTCCGAAGACGCTAGTGATGAGTAGAGGCTGAGATGATAGCTAACCCATGAAGTCCAAGTGAAGTCCTGATTTTTCTTATTTTGTAGTAGGCAATGCGGGATGCCAATTTGCCTTAAGATTTTAGGATAACTAGTATTTTATTGCTCCTTTTTCCCTGTATTTTGTTATGCTTTCGGGAATAGGGAAAATGTTTAGAATCGGAATTAGAGTATAGCTAGCCAAATTTGAGGGACAAAAATCTTGATGTAATATTTTGTATGGCTCGCTAAAGTAATGAAGGATCATATTTATTTCAAAGGAAAATGCATGTTAGACATGAGACATAAAGAACATTAACCGCATATAAATTGCATGAGCATTCACTCATTCACACTATTATTATGAGATTTCAACTTGTTACGTTATGTATGAGTTCTTTTGTTCTCCTTGTGATTATATGAAATTTATGAAATTCTATTTCTTTTAAGTTGATTTCCGAATTCTCACAAATTTTGAATCTTGTTAACAACCTAAGTTTCTTAAAAATTTAAGACATCCTAAGAATACTAAAATCTATTAACAATGTATAAACAGACGAAACCGACGGATTCGGAATCGGGAACAAGGGTCTATCCCGAACGAAGCCGATCAACCGGCCGCACCCCCACCTAATCCTCAAGGAGTTGCGCCTCAGAATCAGCAAGGGGATGTGTTAAATGTGATTGGACAGCTAGCCAATCTTCTGAACACATTCATCTAGAATTAAAACCCGGTTTAGAACCCGCACCAAGAATAAAGTGTCCGGGATTCTGCCCCACACCCACCACCTGCAGACCATCGAGAAGCGACTACTGAGGCACCGGCTCCACAGGAGGAGCATTCCTATAATGTGCCCTTGCTACCACCCCCACCATACAGAAGACCCCACCGAAGCTCCTTACTGGATTTCATCAAGAGTAACCAGTATTTTGATGGAGCGTTCGACAAACCAGATGAAGCCGAGGACTGGTTAGCTCAAATTGAGCGATCTTTTGCTGCATATGAAATTCCACCTTACTTACAAGTGGAATATGGAACTTATGTGTTGAGGTACAATGCGAGGGTCTGGTGGGACTCTAAGAGGAGAAGCTTGCCTTCCCCGGTTACATGGGAATCTTTTCACCGAGAGTTTTTGGACAATTACTTCCCCTCCAGCTTGAGGGTAAAGTATAGCGCTGACTTTCTCCATGTGAAACAAAAGGGGAGAACGGTGGAACAATATGAGACTGAGTTCATCCACCTGCTACAATATGCACCTGAGTCTTTCAGGGATAGTGAAGAGCTGAAGAAGCAAGTATTTTTAGGTGGCTTAGACAAGGAGTTGCGGATCAAAGGAAGAGTTTGGGGTAAGGACATACTGAGATGGTAGAGAAGGCCCGAGTGATTGAAGGGGCCAAAAAAAGGAAATACCAAGAACTGACAAGAGGGTATTGGAAAAGGCCGTTTGACGCCTCGAGTTCAGGATTCAAGGGAAAAAGGTACAGACCGTACCAAGGGTTCAAGGATGAGTCTAGTAGCAAGCCGACCCAGTTTAAGGTTAATGTCACATGCTAGAAATGTAAGGGGATGCATGCTCCTAGGCAATGCCCATTGTTGAAGAACAAATGTTATTTCTATGGCGATGCTAGCCATATGGTTTATACGTGCCCAAAGAAGCTGGCCGTGACTTGCTTTATTTGGAAGGAGAAGGGGCACTTAGCCTCTGAATGTTCCCAACGGAAAAGTGTAGCCACTCGACCCTTTGGGACTTCGAGCAATACCAACCCCATGAGGTCAGGAAATAAAAGTGGGAGTCGCACAGCATCAGCAATGCATGGGATGAGGTTATATAACTTCGAAGGCCAGTGGATGGTAGAGGAAGATGAAGAGGAGGAAGTGGAATTGGCAGCTTTGGATCAAAGCGAAGGCGCTAATGGTAGCCTGGTGACAAGTTAGTAACAGAAACCTTCTCCAGTTAAATTTCAATTTAATTATTTGAATTATCGTCTGGATGAAATTTAAGCTGGAAGTAAGAACCCTAGGTAAGTAGGTTTTAGAGTGTTGTTGGATTGATGAGTGATGGATGTTTGTTGACCTCAGGACACATTCGGGTGAATAGCGTGGAGGCATATGTTTTATTTGACACGGGGGCGACACATTCGTTCATCACCACTAGTTTGGCTAATCAACTTGAATTACCTATAGCCACAACTACTGCTAGTTTGAGGATTAAGACACCTACCGGGAGCATTGTGTCAACCCGAGAATTGATAAAGGATTGTCCATTAGAAGTTCATGGACACCACTCCAAAAGTGATTTAATAATGTTGGAGATGAATAAATACGAAGTTATCCTTGGGATGAGTTGGCTAAGCAAGGTAAAAGCAATAGTGGATTGTCAAAAGAAGACAGTGAGTTTCTATGACCAATTGGGGGAAAAAAGAGAATTTGTGGGAGAAACCTAGTCCCGAGAAGGTTTGGGTTAAACTCGTTTGAGTTGATGATGGAGGATGAAGAGATAATACCGATTGAAGGTGTCTTGGATGAAGAGGAACCTTGAAGAAAGGGATATACCAATGGTAAATGAATATTTGGATGTGTTTCCAGAAATTTTGTCAGGATTACCCAAAAGAGAAATTGATTTTGAGATTGTTTTAGCTCCAAACACCGAAGATATCCGAAACAAAGCACCATCCGGATGGCACCGGCTGAGTTGAAGAGCTAAAGGCACAATTACAAGAACTTCTGGATCAAAAATTCATAAGACCAAGTGTGTCGCCAGGGCGCACCTTTCTGTTTGTAAAGAAGAAGGATGGATCAATGAGATGTGTATCGATTATCGTGAGTTGAATAAGGTAACTATCAAGAATCGGTACCCTCTGCCAAGAATTGATGATTTGTTCGATCAACTACAAGGGGCTTTGTGTTTTCACGCATTGATTTGCGTTCGGATACCATCAATTGAGGATAAAGCCTGATGATGTACCAAAGACGGCTTTCCGTACTCGTTATGGACACTACGAGTTTCTAGTGATGTTGTTCGGGCTGACTAATGCCCAGCTGCATTTATGACTTATGAACAGAGTTTATAAGCCACTTTTGGATATGTGTGTAATAGTTTTCATAGACATCTTAATATATTCAAAACTAAGGAGCAACATGAGGAACATCTTCATTTGGCGTTGCAAACCTTAAGGACAACAAGCTGTACGCCAAATTGTCTAAATGTGATTTTTGGTTGGACAGAATATCTTTTCTTGGACATGTAGTGACCGGTGAGGGGATATCAGTTGACCCTGAAAAGATCAAGGCGGTAGTAGAATGGAACCCGCCGTGAATAGTTACTGAAGTAAGAAGTTTCTTGGGATTGGCTGGCTACTATCGCAAGTTTGTGAAGGATTTCTCGAAGATAGCCAAGCCACTGACTCAATTGACCCAAAAGAATGAGAAATTTGTTTGGACAGACAAGAGGGAACAGAGCTTCCAGGAATTGAAACGACAATTGGTATCGGCACCGATCTTGGTTTTACCGAACTCAGAAAAGTCCTATACGGTGCATAGCAATGCCTCAAGGAATGGCCTTGGATGTGAATTGATGCAGGAAGGGAAAGTTATTGCATATGCTTCTCGGCAATTGAGACCCCATGAGTAGAACTATCCTACACATGATTTGGAATTGGCTGAAGCTATGGAGACATTATTTATATGGACAGAGGTGTGAGATATAAATGGATCATAAAAGTCTTAAATATCTGTTTACACAAAAGGAACTAAATATGAGACAAAGGAGATGGCTAGAATTAATAAAAGATTATGACCTGGGAATAAATTACTGTCCAGGGAAGGTTAATGCCGTCGCAGATGCCCTAAGTCGGAAAAATTATGGGGAGGTAGCTGCCTTGATCACAAGTCAAAAGGATCTGATTAAGGATTTTGAAAAGTTGAGGATCAAATTCATAGACAGGAGTGCGGAGCTTGAGATAGCCAACCTGGCACTGGAACCGACCCTAATAGAAAGGATCAAAGAAGCCCAAAGGTATGACGAAGTAATACAAAAGATCAAAAGGGAAACCCAAGTAGGAAAGTACCTTGATTTTTCTATAGATGATGAGGATGTGATCCGAATGAAAGGAAGGCTGTGTGTACCGGAGGACGAAGAGTTGAGTAAGGAAATAATGAGTGAAGCTCATAACTCCGATTATACCATGCATCCAGGAGGTACCAAGATGTACCAAGATCTGAAAAGCCGCTATTGGTGGAACGGAATGAAGCGAAATGTGGCGGATTATGTAATGAAATGTCTGGTTTGCCAACAGGTGAAGGTAGAGCACCAAAGACCGGGTGGATTGCTGAAGCCTTTACCCATTCCTGAGTGGAAGTGGGATCAGATATCTATGGATTTTGTGTGTGGTTTTCCCAAGACTCCTTCGGGTTGTGATGCGGTATGGATAATAGTGGACCGATTAACCAAGTCGGCACACTTCTTACCCATAAATATGACTTATTCGATGGAAAAATTAGCCAAGATCTACATCCGGGAGATTGTACAGTTATATGGCATACTTGTAGGGATTATTTTAGATAGAGACCCAAGATTTGTATCCAAATTTGGACAAGCCTGCAAAAGAGTTTGGGCACTAAGTTGCATTTTAGTACGGCTTATCACCCTCAGACCGATGGACAGTCTGAGTAGACGATCCAAACCCTGGAAGACATGCTGAGAGGTGTGCCTTGGAATTCAAAGGGAGTTGGAATGTCATATACATCTAATTGAGTTTGCTTATAATAACAGCTATCACTCAACTATTCGGATGCGCCTTATGAAGCTTTGTATGGACGGCGTTGTAGATCCCCTTTGTTTTGGGATGAGGTGGAAAAGGTAGCTATTGGACCGGACTTGGTACAAGAAGCCGCCGATAAGGTAAGGATAATCCAACAAAAAATGAAAGAGGCTCAGGACAGGCAAAAGAGCTGGGCAGACCTGAAAAGAAGAGAACTCGAATTCAAGGTGGGTGATCATGTGTACCTGAAGATAAGCCCGATCAATAGTATTAAAAGAATGCGTGCACAGGGAAAGTTAAGCCCGAGATACATTGGACCTTTTGAATCTTGGAAAGAGTCGGAGATCTGGCGTATCGGCTAGCCTTACCACCCAATTTATCCGGGATCCACAACGTATTTCATGTGTCAGTATTGAGAAGGCACATTGCCGACCCGGAAAGGATTCTGGAATTGGAACCGATTCAGCTGAAAGAAAACTTGACATATGAAGAACATCCCGTAGAGATATTGGATAAGAAAACTCAAAGGCTATAGAACAAAGATATCTATTATGTTAAAGTATTATGGAGAAATCACGCTTCTGAGGAAGCGACTTGGGAAGCTGAGGAGGAAATCCGAAGGAAGTACCCCGAGCTATTTGAAAGACAAGGTACGTCAGTTTAGTTTTGGGGACAAAACTCTATTTAAGGTGGGGAGGTTGTAAATCCCGGTAATCTCAGTAGTTAAGAAAACCTGGGAGTTGAAAAGCGAAACCCTAATCCAGTCCAGTTCTAAAGGATATTTTAGACCTTTGAAAGTTTTAAGTTTGGGAATTTTTCAATTCCGGGCCTTCCCGAGCTCAATTACGAAAAAGCGTGCCCGGGACCACGAACTCAGAAAAATGTTCCGGGATATTCATTAGAACCGTAATTTTATAAGGATTCCAAAAATATCAATTTTATAATTTTCCGGGCTATAAAAATTACAGTTATAGCCTTTTCCGTGTTTTCGTTACAACGGTAAAGTAGATGTCCTGTCTACTATTTCACAAGTACAACCTACACTACACACTACCCATACCCTATTCTTACATCCTTACAACTACTCATTTCAATTTTCTTTCCCAGGAATTTTTGTCTCTTAAATAATTATTACATTTATTACATTTTAATTACATAAATTACAAATTTAACAAATTTCAAACACACAACACACATCCCCTAAGGACGCCCCCCCCCCCCCCCCCCTTTTTCCCCCTCTCATTTGATTGTTTTTACTATTTTTATTCATTAACAAACCTTAATTTATTCATATATAAACACCTTTTTCTCTCCCTCTCCTCATTTTCACTTGTTCAATTTTTTTTTTCAAAGAGAAAACCCTCTCTTTCTCTCCCTATTGATGCCATGAGGCCCGCCCCCAACCTCTCATACTACACATACAAGCTCAAATCCTCCTCATTTCTACCTTTAATCTCTATTGGTAGTTGATTTCAAGCTTTGTTCTTTAAATCTTGCAATGGCAAAGTATTCTTGTGTGTTTCACATTTAATCCCAATGATCAAATGCTAGGGACATGAAAACACTTGTACAAGAATAACAAGCCATCACAAGAAGTGGATCTAGAGTTTAAAGGAGTTTTTGATGAGATAATGTGATGATCATGCATGTAAAGTAGGGACATTGCATAGATATTTATGTTCATGCCATGAAAACTCATGATTCATGCATCATACTTAGTAGATCTAATGTTTAGACATTTATATCTTCATCTACCTTTATGTCCATGTTTATTTTGATTTTCATGCATTGATAATCAAAAGATGTAGCTTTGTCTATGTATAGATAGGTTAGAAGGTAGATCACATGTATAGAAGACAAGAAACTTGAAAAGGAAAATATTTGGTTAGAAATGCTTGATTGAAAATTCGGATGATTTTGGAACCTTACCTTAAACACCCTCTAAACCACTTTAAAACCCATATTTTTCATAAAAAAATGGAGGTATATGTAATAGAAGCCCTCAAGGAATGATTTTCATAAGTTTAGATGAGTTTAGGCATGGGAAAAATGTAAAACAAGTAGTGGAGTTAGAATGAAAATTATTGAGATAGTAATTAATAGTCAAATTCGTATTTTTGGATGATGCTCACATAAACACTTAGTATCCAAGCTTAGATAGCATGTTTTATGAGCTAAATGGAGCCTTTAGATAATAGATATAATGAAGCTTCAATTTTGATGCATTAAACAAGTTTTCTCATAAAGAAAATGCAATAAAAGGAAATTTACAAAATTCGGATTTTTGTAAGTAGCTTGTTTAAAACATATTTGCCCAATGAAAAATGCGGATTTTTATGCATAAATGAAGGTCATGATTAATTAGATGTTGAGAACTCATTTTCATTTAGATGGTAAGTAAATTCCAAGAATAAAATCATAAGAACCCTAGGGAATGTAAAGTTGGAAGAATTTAGCTTTTCATAAGTGATCATTATGAAATTCTTAATAATTAGGAGTCCATGAGAGTTCATCATCAAAGATCATCAAAACCATTCATATATGAGTTCATTACATGATAGTCATATTAGGAAATCATTCATATACCATCTATACATGAATCATCAACTAGGAACATTTTTATCAAATGCAAAACAATTTTTTAGAATCGGAGAATTTACGGAACAGATCTGATCCTACTGTTCCGTGACCTTAATGTTCTCAAAACTTGAAAATAATATTAGAAATAGATAGACCTTTTGAAGTAGACAAAGATCGATATAAAATTTGTGAAATTTCGAGTTAAAATGACCAAGTTATGGCCGTTTTAAGTTGGAACTTCCGCAAATAGCGCGAATTCCGAATTCATCTAGTTTAGTTGCACAGCTTGGAATAGTTAAATGATGAGATTCTTATTAGGATTATTCTTATTTGGTAGGTGATCCCGAGCAAGACGATACCTTACCACCTGATTACTATTACCGAAAGACCGGCGAACCATGGCCGAGTGAGTACTACTTCCACTCTCAATTAATTTTTGTGATTGTATTGTTAGTGGCACTAGTGGTGTAGGCAAAGATAAAAATGGATATGTATGATGGGTATACAGGAATTATATATTTGTCTGCTGTTGATGTGTGAAATGGAACTTAAGAAATATCGAAACCGGGTGTTAAGCTATTGATTGATTAGCTAGCATTTTATATTGATTGTCTGCGAATAATTGTTGGCCACCTAAAAGAATTGAATTAATATATATTTGACTTCAATTATAATTGGACTCATTCATATCACGACGGGGATGGAGCATTAGCATTGGTTGGTTTTTCGTGATCCATAAAACGAATATGTTGGTTAATCGTGATCCATAAAACGAATTATTGTTCGGTTGACCGTGAGCTTAAACGGCGTCGTACCGCAGGATTCGTTAATCTGCTAATCCGGGATGGAGTGCGCAAGTCCATCCACATATGATTTCCGGCTGGTTATATATTTGTTGAACTCATTTGTCTGATGCATACCATTTGCTTTAATCACTTTTTTGAATGAATTGCCTTAATTGTGATATGGAAGTTTATACTCACTAAGCTAGTTAGCTTACGCCCCCATAGCTTTTATTTGTTGCAGCACGGTGGCTTAGGCCGAGGCAAGCCACAGCTCAGGTACCAGAGGTAGGAGTTTCTCGTAGAAGTTTAGTTCGCTTTTGTTTAGACTTCCGTTGGAAACTAAAGAACTCTGGATGACTGTAATGGACTTGATATTATTTTGCGGGGGAATGCCCCTTAGATTTTGTAAAGTATAAATATGTGTTTTGGTCTATTATCTATGGCTAATTAATGCCACATTAAACTTCTTAACTCCATCGATCGAGTATTCTATTGTCGCAAAGGGACGCTTTACATTTATACAAGACTCTCGAAGGGCTCGGATAGAAATTTGAGAGTCTTTTATAGTATGTGGCGGGCTGTTATGTTTAGGATACCCTATGGGGCGTGACATATGTATTGATAACATATTAAAAGAATATTAAGCATATCGAGGCACAAAATGTTTATAATAAATTGTATGTTTATTAGCACGTTGAAGTGTTTGAAATTGGTTTATCACTTGCAAGAAATTGAAATATAATGGCTAGGCTCTAAATAAAAGTTGATATATGCACTTCATAAGTTGAGTCACATTGCATTCGCTATTATACAATTGGTGGGACAAATGTATGATAGTGGTGGTATGTAAGCTCCGAAAAATTTCAGTAAATAATTCCAAGATTAACTTCGAAAATAAACCCTAAAAATCACTCCAAATTAAAACCGAATTTCGACAAGACCTAAATCACGAATGAATCCAAAAAATTTCTTAATCATGAGAAAATGAAAATCCTTAAAAATAAAATAAGAACTCAGTGGTCTTCAAATTCAAAACCACGACGTACGAAAAATTCCATATTTAACTCCGACTTATAAAATTGGGTAATATAAAGCCCAAAAACAAATTAATAAAAAGTATATAACGATTAACTTTCGAAAATGAAACCCAATTCAAGAATTTCGAAAACGTTAAAAGATATTAAATACTTACAAAAATGAAATGTAAAATAAATTTCTCAAATTAAATATGTTGTATAAGCATAAAATATCAGTTTCCAAATTGGTAAGAATCTAAACGGGAAAATCACCTGAAAACCCTAAGTGGAATACAATAGTTTAAGTCCGGCAATCTAGCGCCCCTAACCCTAGAGGCCGAGATGTAGTTTAAATATATAGAATAGCTCGTAGTAATATAAGTTTGTTTAAAAATATCAGATTAGTACATTCTTGACCTATTTCGAACCCGTTCGAATACAAACTTCAAAAAGCGTGTCCCGGGGCTCGAGATATCAAAAATATACAAATAGTACCGTTAGACTCGTAATTTCATAAGATTTCCAAATATATCAGTTATATAATTTTTCGGATTATAAAAGTTATAGTTATAACATTTTTATCGTATTTCCATTATTACGGGTAATTGATTAGTCTTTTACACTATTCATTTTTATTTCATTACAAAATTTTATTACTCTTATAAAGCCTTATATTCTTAGATAAATATTTTATATATTATAGAAAATTTTGTTTTTCTAAAATTTAGTTCGTTTCAGATCTTTACGGGATCAAATTCTGTTTAGAACAGATACTAAAAATAAAATAAATTAATTTAATAATTAAAATATTTTTAAAATTTTTATTTTCATAAAATATTTTTTAAAATTTTTCGGGTTATAAAAATATCATTTATAGCCCATATTCGCGTATTTTGATCATACTGGTAACATATTCATTAAAATACTAAATAATTCAAATAATTATTTAATTTTAATTATGAAAAATCTGCTACAAATATTTGGAATAAATTTTCTAATTTTATATTTTATTTTAAGAAAGTACTCTTACAACCCATACTTTCAAGTACACCTTTCACACATCACTCCTTTTTCACTTCAATCTTTTTACACTTTATTATATCACTTCATGGCAGATTTTTTTTCTTTTGGCTGCCATTGTCCTTTGATTTCTCTTATTTTGACTAAAATAAATAAATTCTACTCTTCTTAAAGAAGCTACACATACACATTTATTACACAATTCAAATTCAAGTCAAATTCCATCAAATTTCTCTCTCTCTCACTCCCTTCATTCACGTGCAGCATGTTACACTTCTTGGCTTAGCCTTTTCTCTCTCATTTTCCTCTCTTTCTTTCTTCTTTTTGTTCTTGTTTCTTTAAAGAACAAGCTGCCCCGATTCATTCTCGAGCCTCCACCCATATTTCTTGAAGATTTTGAAGCAAATCTTCATCTCAAAGCCTCCATAGTGATATAGGTAAAGTGTAATGAAGGTTTCATGCATCAAATGACCTTCTGTAAGCTTAAAAGCTTAGGATGATGATGCCAAAAATGAAACACTCCTTTTCTCCACTATTATTATCTTGTATCATAATTATTTTCTTGTTTAAAGTTGTTATATTTTGTAGATCTAACTTTTGTAGCTTTGATTTTCGTTTATGCCATAGATCTAGTTATTTGAGTTGTTATTTCTTATGATTTATACATAGATCCATCATTCACATAACTATTATAGTGATTCATGCATTTATCACTAGATCTAGTTGTTTTTAGGTTCATACATGCATTAGACTTTGTTTTATGTTCATGAGCAACTTGTAATAGCATGATGAAGGTAGGAAAGTTGTAGGAAACTCAAGATCTATTTTATTTTCAACCAAAATAATTTTTGAAAATTCCAATGAAAATGGAATCATATTTAGAAAAGTTATTTTTCAACTTCAAAATGTATATTTTTCACTTAAAATGAAGGGCTTAGGGTATAAATAACATAAATGAAGGATTTTGATGAGCAAAGTTTAGATCTATGAGTTTAAAGTTTATTATCATGAGTTTCATTTAAATTTATGTTCATATTATGTGTAGATCTTAGATTTGAACTTAGATAAAAATTTTGAAATTCGTATTTTAGCAAAACCCCTATTTGAAAACCACTTTCCAAGTGTCAAAATGTAATTTTTACTTAAGAAAATGAAGGCTTAATATATGTATATCATCAAGAATTCTTTTTACAAGAATCTAATGTGATTTTCAAAAGTTATTTTTAAAATAAAAATCTTATTTTCGGATTTTGGCCAAGGCATATTTTAAAAACATGTTTTCCAACTCAAAAATGAAATTTTTATTTAAGATATAAAAGGCTCTTAATATATGATATGTAAGGAATGGATTTTCATAAGCTTAGATAGATTTTATCAAAAGATATGACCAAAACTAAATTTTGTAAATTTAGATCCCAACCAAAACCAATTTTTAAAACCCATTTATCAACTTCAAAACTCATGTTTTATGTGAAAAATGAAGGGTATAGGTAATAGGTATCATTAAGTAGTGATTTTTATAAGTTGAAGTGAGTTTTGATGATATTAAAGTGTAAAATAAAAAGTAGAATCAAGATGGAAATTTTTGAGTTAATAGTCCATTTGTGAATTCGTAATTTTGAATGAAGGCCATAAGAACCTATTATCCAAGCTCAAAATGAAAGTTTTATGTAATGAATGAAGTATTTAAGTAATAGGTACCATAGAGTCTTAAATTTTAATGCATTAAGCAAGTTTTCACAAAGGAATCATTCAAAAAGTGGATTTTCTAAAATTTGGATTTTTTAGTAAATCATATTGGAAAATATATTTGCAAAGTGTAAAATGAAAATTTTTGTGTAAGAATGAAGTCCTTAGTAGTTATATATGGTTGAGCCTTAAATTTTCTAAGTATCAAATGATTTTTACTTAAAGGAATCACTCAAAAACTAATTTTTGTAAAATTCGGATTTTGGAATCAACCCCACTTGAAAACATGTTTACAAAGTGTAAAATGGAAATTTTTTTATGTAGAAACGAAGGTCATAAGTAATATATATAATGAAGACTCAATTTTAACAAAAATAATTATATTTTCTTAGGTAATGAATCCAAAACAAATTGAAATGATCAAAGTTAAAAAAAATAGACTTTTCATAAGTAGTTGTTATTATGGTCTTGCAAAATAAAAAGTTATAAAATTTTCTTTTAGCAAAAATCATTAAGATCATGCATGCATTAAGCTCATCTCATGTCATTCATATTAGGAATCATTCATATTGCATGTATAGCTAATCTATATAGTAGAAACATTACAAATATTTACAAAACTATTTTTCGAAAGTTGAAATAGCTACTGATCAGAACTGATCGGACCTTTTCGAAGCTTCAAAGTTTTCAAAACTTAAATATAATATTAGAATTAGATAGATCTTTCGAAGTAGATAGAAATCGATATATAATTTGCGAGATTCCGAGTTAAAATGACCAAGTTATGGCCATTATAAGTTGGAATTCCCGCTTAGGACGAGAATTGCGAATTTAATAGTTTGAATAAGATAGTTTGGATTAGTTAAGTGATGAGATACTTATTAGAGTATTTCCTCCTTTTTAGGTGACCCCGATATCGATAATTCCCTACCACCGGATTACTTGTACTAGAAGACCGGTGATCCAATGGCCGAGTGAGTTTCTCTTCCCAATTCATTTATTGTATGTGCTTGATAAATTAGTGCACTAGAATGTGGGCCAAGTGAATTGAATATATATGATGGGGAATAATGGTAAATTGTATGTTGATGATGATATGAGAACTCAAAATAAGAATATTGTAATATATAGAAAAATATTTTATAATGAAGGGAAAATGTGTCATTTGTTATAAAATAAAAGGGTTCTATAGTCAACCATCACATTAATGATGGCCAATAAATCCATAAAAATAGTAAATCTTTAATAAATTATGATAAAGGGCAAAAGTTGTCATATATTGAAAAATAAGAGGGTTTTATGGTCCACCATAGTATTAAGTTGAGGGTTTTATCTATGATCCAGAGATGTTTGAAGAATAGTTTTTGACAAAGAAAAAAAAAAATTAGTTTCTAGGCCACCTCCTGGAGAATCTACGCCACCGGCGTAGAGACGGCGTAGGATAGGAACAGTAGCGTTTTTCTTAACGCTGGGAGGAACATTGTCGGCGTTCACTAGGGTTTTATCTCAACACCAGCATGAAAGCCACCGGCGTAGGACAAGGATTTGTTGGCGTATGAAGGAAGAATTGAAATTCGAGGATTCAAAGCCCCAATGAAGGTTGCCGGCGTTCATGTGAATTTGCCAGCGTATGGTGTACGCCGGCAAGATCTGCAAGTACGCCATCGGCGTAGGGCCGGCGTATGACCAAATTTCTATAAATACAAGACGCAAAAAACTTTTTTGATAGATTTTTCTTTATATCATTTTTCCTTTGTGAAAGAGAGTTTTGGAGAGTTCTTGGAGATATATGCTTGGAAAATCATCGGGAGAATATTTTCTGATCCAAAGTAAGTAATCTTAATCTTTTCATTGGGATTCTCTACAAATTTATACAAGTTTCTTAGGGTTTGGTTGAATTTTTATATGAAGGTTTTTGGAGAAAAACCCTAGCGCGTGTAAGATCAGTGAATTGGTGAATGCGAAACGGGTTTTAGCGATTCAAAATAGTAAGTAAATTTCCTCTATTATAGATTCCAACAAAATACGATCTAAACAATCCTTATATGTTCTTAATGTATTGCGAATTAGGGTTTTGGTGAAAATATTTGGTGATTGTGGAATTTTGTGCGGTTCCTTATTATTCTTGAAGATAATTGTGGAGTTTGATTGAAATAGACGGTGCAGATAACGAAGATTTCTTTTCAGGTTAGGATTTGTGGAGAATTCATGTTTGTTAAGATACGGCAATCATGTCTGTTGATATATAATATATATATATTGTAGCAGGACATTTGGAGTTTGTGAAACTGTTGTTGATGTGGATATAGGAGTTGGTGGAGTTTGGGTTGACTTTGTGTTGTTGGTATCAAATTCAGAGGATTTGATTTATATTCCTGAGATTTAGAAAGGTACGACCAATCCATTGTTTGATGTATGTGCTTGTAGATTAGAATTTTTGTAAATGGATGTAGGAACAGAATTGCATAATAAACTTAATAAATTTTCGGTTTAATAATTGTTTGTCTGGTTGTGGTTGGCTTTGACTAGTAGAGACCTGGCAGACAGTGCTACTGGTGAGGCACCCTGAAGATCTTAGTGTGAGGTTGTCCCGAGTGGACTCGTGCTAAGAAATGATTCCGATAGAATTTAGGTGTTCAGGAATTGGGATGTTTGGGGAGTACCCACTCATCCATATATGTATATAATTACTTATTTTCAAATCAGTTGGTTGTTTTTATAGCAAAGTCTGGGTTACTCTAAGTTCAGGATTTATGTATACTAGATTCTGAACCATGTTGCTTTGCTGGACTAAAATAGATAATAATTTGTTGTATGCATTTAGTTTAGTTGCATATATTTATACATGTTGTATGTGCATAACCTTGCTTGAACTGGATTGGATATTATCGTACTGGGCTTCGCCGCTCATTCTATTATATTTCAGGTGCAGGTGATGATAGTGTGATATATGATCTATCGGGTTTTGATATCGTCTATGAGGATGGGGATGGCGTTAGTAGTTCTGACTATGAAATAGCCATGAATTCCTTAAATTACATATTAATGTGTTATTGGAATGATATAATATGTGTGTGTGTGTGTGTGTGTGCTTAGTTAATATAATTAATGAATGTGTTATTTTATATGTGTATAATATTATGAAATTAATATTATTGTTTGATATGTATAAATGTGTGTATAGTGTAATGAATATGTGTGTCTTTTTCCAAATTAATATGCATATGTTATGTTTAGAATTTAATTAAATTACTTTTGAATAGCTTAGGATTTGTGACGGAATTTTTCAAATTTTAAGCCCACTTTTTAAGCTTAAATACAACTCAAATGCATTTGAAATTTGCCTAAATTAATCTTAGGACAAATATACCCCTAATGGCTAAGTTTGGATGACAATTGACTTTGTTTAGATAAGTTTTTGACCTCTTTTTGGCAGCCCCATTTCTCATACGAATTTTCATTTCTTTTCTTTCTTCCTTTCATTCGTTCTTCCTTTCTTCCTTTCTCATCCCAAAATCTTAAACCCTAAGCTAAGATTTATTACAAGCTTTAGGATTTGAACATCATTCCAAGCTAAGATTTAGTCCTGTGAGTTTAATGCAAACTTTATCTTTTATTTTATGTCCTATATTGTGTTGTTTGTAAATATTAGAATAGAAATGATTTTGATGTGATAATTGGTGTGGGATTGATTTGGTGCATTGATGATAGTTTGAATGAGATTATATGGCTAATGGAGTGGTAGTTTATATCATATATGAGTGTTGATGTGTGGGGATGAGTATTTTGGAAGATTGAAGATTGAGTATTTGAGTTGTGAATTGGAAGTGTGATTAGTGTTATGCTGATTAGAAGTAGGATTCATGTTGTTAGGATAGTATTTGGATCATATAACAAGCTTTAGAAAGTTTGGATTAAGTTTAGGGAATTTTTGAAAAATGAACAAAGTTGTAATAAAACAGGAAAAATCAAAAACATTTTCGTATAGGCTAAAATTTGAACGTACGCCGGCATCTGGTGCTTCTACGCCGCCGGCTTATAAGCGGCGTTGGAAGCCAACAGAATCAAATTTCTTAAGGCCGATTGAACACCGCCGTCTTTCACTGGAAAAGTCAGCTGCGTTCATTTTTTCACATTGTACGCCGGCTACTGGGATTCCAAAGCCGCCGGTGCATAGTGAGAAGCTGCCAGCGTACATGGATACGCTGCCGGTTTGTACCTCTCTGTAAACTTTTGGAAATTTCAATTTTGGATTCTATACCTGCTCAAAGCCGCCGGCGTAGAATCAAGGCAGCCGCCGTACCCTTGAAAGCTGCCAGCGTTGGCAGTGTTGATTTTAGAGTATCGAACCGGTTCAAAGCCGCCGCTTTGAGTGCCGGCTTATCCCCTGCGCTTTTGAATTTTAAAAACTTTCTTTAAAATTTTTCGAAGTTTGATATATGATCAATTAAGTATTTGTTAAGCGATCTAGGATATAATAGGATGTTTAAATGCTTTATTATGACTTTGTATTAATTTATTTGGATTTCTTTGATTTATTTATATTTTCAACTAGTTAATTAGTGCTTAAGCTAAGTGTGAAATTCAATATTGATTTAAACAGTGATAGATCCTCGCCCAGTCAACCCCGTTAATTCGAGCTATCTCAGGTACGCAGTAACTTGCTTGTCTCTTTGCTAGGATAGGCATCAAAATCAAACTACTTTAAATTAAGAAAATCCTATTGATATATGAGTGTTGATTGTCTTTGTTTGCCGTTGAATCTGGTTCGGAGAGCGGCACCCTACTCAGATTGGGGGCAGGGTACTTTCTCGTTAATGGATAGAATTGTTTAGAGATATGAGTATCCGAGCTGCTCATATCAACCCCTGAGCGTCGTGATACGTTACTCAGGATCCCCTAGTATTACGGGCTACGCCGGAAGGTGGGGCTGCCTAGTCTGTATGAACAGTAGGGACCACTCAGGGAGGCGGACGTAATACTAGATCCTTGTTGTCGGAGTTTGAATATGTGTTGTTTTACTAACTAAAGACTTAATAATAAACAAGTGATTGTTGCATAATGCATTTAGCCTAAGAATGTGTGATCCACTTCGCATTTTGTATTCGTTACTTGTGTACTGGGCCTTTGGCTCATATTTTATCCATTTCAGGTGATGACTCCGATGAGTTCTATACGAGTATGGGGTACGGAACCGACTTTGAAGATTTTCTTGATGGGTTGGAGGATTAGAGATGACCATGGACTCAATGGAACCCTATGAATGTAATAGATTAGATGTGATTTTTTTGTTGATGATGTAATTAAGTGTTAGTTGATTGTGTTTTGAGGATTTTGTTAAGGCTTGTAAGAAGCCTTTGGATGTAATATATAATATATATATATGTACTTAGCTATTTAGAAGTTAAGTTGCTTCCTTTGTAAATATGTTGGTAGGTAGTAGTATAGTTTTGTTTAAGGTTAAAAAAAAAAAAATCTATGTTCCTATTGTATATTATCTTTATGGAATTAGATAAACAATTACTCAAACAATTCCTTCAGGCAACCTTACATATAATCTTAGGGGTTATATGTGGTTGGGGAACCGTTATCTCCTATTTCAAATATAGGGTGATAGGGTCCTTACAGTTGGTATCAGAGCGAGTTTGATTAATTGTTTATCTAATTGTAATGATTATTTAAGACTTGACCTAGACACAATTAAGTAGTATAGAAAAGAATTAAGTTATCCAAATAGTTGTGTATAATTTCCTTCTTGCTTGTTTTATATATTTGTTATTTTTTTTGTTTACTAATTGCTTATTGTTTGTTGATGACTTGTTGAATTGTTTGTTCATTTATATATGAATGTAAATGTTAACTTGATAAGTTTTGCATGTGATAGGGATTGATATATGTGTGAATGTGTGTTGAATATATATGCAATTGTAAAGATGGACAGGTTGAGGAGGTCTACCAGGCAACATTCTGATAGAGAAAGTATGCCACCACCACCACAGTCATCGTCTACATTTGCTCCTACTTCATCTTCTACACCGAGCAGTGAGACTACTCCATCGCCTGCATCGGCTTCAGCTTCAAAAGTTCCTCCACCGACTCAGATTCCTCCACCTCCACCTATGCCACCCATTCCTCCTATGTCACAAATACCTACGTGATCCAAACTCGATGTACAGTATGATGAGGGATATGATGGCATGATGCAGCAATATCAGATGATGATGTATCAACAAACTCAGCATCTCATGCAGCAAGGTAACCAGCAAGGGAATGAGACCAAATGAGGCTGCTTCTGTAAATGATCAATCCAACCAAATCAAATTACATGATTTTAGCAAGATGGTTCCAGAGTTTGATGGTAGTATGATCCTACAGTAGCTGAAGGTTGGATAGAGGAGCTTGAGAAAACATTTGCAGCTAGTAGAACACCGGAAGATAATAAAGTGGATTTAGCGGTTTACATGATGAAGAAAGAGGCTTATAATTGGTGGAGATTAACAAGTGGAAATCTACAACTACCCATATCATGGAATGCATTCAAGGATATATTTTTCACCAAGTATTTTCCGAATTCAGTAAGGAAAGGATGATAGCTGATTGGCTGAACTTGAGACAAGGGAGCAAGACTATAGATGAATACTATGGTGAATTCTGTAGACTGTTGCGCTTTGCTGGAGGTGATTACCGGGATGAAAGAATGAAAGTTCAGAAATTTCAGAATGGACTGAATGAAGAAATCCAAAGTGAAGTGAAGAAATTTGAGTTGCATACCCTATCAGATACGGTGGCCAAAGCTTTGCTAATGGAGCAAATTCAAATGATAGTAGAATTAGAAGAGCAAAGAGAGCTGCTTTCTGGGAAAGAGACCGCTTCCACTTCATCCTATGATAATTATCGGGGTGTTGGTAAAGGAAAGAAGCCATTTATGGGACGACAAGGAAATCAAAAGCCGACATATAAAGCTCCTACACTTGCATTTGAAAAGAAATGTTTTAGGTGCTATGGTCCTCATGAGTTGTCCGATTGCAAGTGGACTCCCAATGCATTTTTCATGTGGTCAAGTTGGGCATAAGTCTAAAGAGTGCAAGAATCCGAAATTACCACCGGTTTTCTGTGCATATTGCAAGCAGAGAGGTCATCATATTGCTAATTGCAAGGATCGATCTAATGTTAAGAGTGGAGTTGATATAGAGAAGGGAAAGACAAATGCAAGGGTTTTTGCTTTACAGCAAATTGAGGATACTCCTTCAGTAGACACTTTGGCAGGTATACTGAGTGTTGCTAATAGGGATGCATATGTGCTGATTGATACTGGAGCAACTCATGCTTGTATTTCTGAAAATTTTATGAATGATTGTGAGCTTGTCTCTGAATTGTTGATTGATCGTGTTATGTGTGTGACTACTCCGTTGGTGATTGAAAATAGGCATCCTTGTGTGTGTAAAAATATAAGTGTTGTGATTTCAAATGTGAACATGCCTATTGATATGATAGTATTGCCTTTATCTGATTTTTGTGATTTTGGGAATGAATTGGCTAAATCATATAAGGTTACGATTGATTGTAGTAAGGCGGAGTTAAGTTTTGGCTTGATTGAAGGGAGTTTCACATATAAATTGGAGAGGTTAAGACCTAGGAGTATGAAGTTTATGGAGCTATGGGAAAAACCAGTTGTGGCAGCTATAAATATTGAAGAAGTGGATATCAAAATGACGCCAATTGTGAATGAGTTTGTGGATGTATTTCCCGAGAAGTTACCTGGATTACCACCGGATCGGGAGATAGAGTTTGGAATTGAAGTATTGCCTGGAACAGTACCTATCTCAAAGCTCCATATAGAATGGCTCCAGCTGAATTGAAAGAGTTGAAGTTACAATTGCAAGAGTTACAAGATTTGGGCTTTATCAGACCGAGTATATCCCTGGGGTGCTCCTGTGTTTGTCAAGAAGAAAGATGAAAGTTTACGCATGTGTATTGATTACAGGGAATTGAACCGAGTTACTATTAAATACCCTTTACCTAGGATCGATGATTTGTTCGATCAGTTAAAGGGAGCCACAGTGTTTTCTAAGATCGACTTGAGATCAGGATATTATCAACTCAAGATCAAATCGCAAGATATTCAGAAGACAGCTTTCCGAACTCGGTATGGACACTTCGAGTTTTTGGTGATGCCTTTTGGGTTAACCAATGCTCCAGCCGCATTCATGGATTTGATGAATAGAGTCTTCAAGGATTATCTGGATTCATTTGTCATAGTATTCATTGGATATTCTGATATATTCTCGGAACAAGGAAGAGCATCGAGAGCATTTAAGACTTGTGTTACGAAAACTCCGAGAGAAGAAACTCTATGCGAAATTTAACAAGTGTCAGTTTTGGTTGGAAGAAATATCCTTTCTTGGACATATTATTTCAAAGGAAGGTATTTCGGTTGATCCAATGAAGATTGAAGCCATTTTGAAATGGGCAAGACCTACTAATGTGAGTGAGATTAGAAGTTTCCTTGGATTAGCTGGATACTACCGAAGGTTTGTTGAAGGATTTTCGAAACTTGCATCCCATTAACAAAGTTGACACGGAAGAATACTAAGTATGTGTGGGATGACAAGTGTGAGAGGAGTTTTAAAGAGTTGAAAGAAAGATTGATATCAGCTCCTATTTTGGCATTGCCTGTTAGTGGAAGGAATTTGAAGTTTTTAGTGATGCATCTATCCAAGGACTCGGTTGTGTTCTCATGCAAGATGGAAAAGTTATAGCTTATGCATCAAGGCAACTAAAACCCCATGAGAAGAATTACCGGTGCATGATCTTGAATTGGCAGCAGTGATTCTCGCATTGAAACTTTGGAGACATTATTTGTTTGGAGAGAAATGCAAGATCTACACGGATCACAAGAGTTTGAAATACATATTCACACAGAAGGAGCTTAATATGAGGCAAAGAAGATGGCTTGAGTTGATTAAAGATTATGATGTGGAAATACTTTATCATCCTGGAAAAGCTAATGTAGTAGCAGATGCACTCAGTAGGAAGAGGCAAATGAATGATGTGACTTTGATTTCTAGTCAAAGAGAGATTCAGATGGATTTCATGAAGTTAGAACTTGAGTTACATTAGAGCAAGTTGATGTGATATTGGCTCAATTATCCTTGCAACCGACAATTTTGGAAAGGATTAAACAAGTTCAAAAGGAAGATGATGAAGTTAAAAGAATAAAGATAGCCATTGGTGAAGGAAGAGAAAAGAGTTGAGGATTGATGAGGATGAAGTTATTAGATATGGGAATCGACTTTTTGTGCCATATGAGTTGAGAGAAGAAATCCTGAAGGAAGCTCATTCATCTTCATATTCGATCCACCCGGGAACCACCAAAATGTATAGAGATTTGAAGAAAAATTTATGGTGGGAAGGTTTGAAGAGAGATATTGCTCAATATGTTTCCAAGTGTTTGACTTGTCAACAAATAAAAATCGAGCATCAACGACCCGGAGGAGAACTTCAACCTTTATCCATACCTGAATGGAAATGGGATGATATCACCATGGATTTCATATCGGCTTTACCCAAGACTATTGCCAAACATGAAGTTATTTGGGTAATCGTGGATAGATTAACGAAATCGGCTCATTTCATACCTTTGAGAGTTGGAGATTCCTTAGAAAGAATGGCACATATCTATATCAAAGAAATAGTGAGATTACATGGGATTCCGAAGACAATTACTTCTGATCGAGATTCTCGCTTTGTCAGCCGGTTTTGGAAAAGTCTACATGCCGCTTTAGGTACTCAACTTCAGTTTAGTACTGCATTTCATCCACAGACAGACGGGCAATCGGAAAGAACGATTCAAATCTTGGAAGATATGCTTAGAGCATGTGCTCTAGATTTTGGCAATAAGTGGGATACTTATTTGCCACTTGTTGAATTTGCCTACAACAATAGTTTCCAAGTAACAATTCAGATGGCACCCTATGAAGCACTTTATGGTAGGAAATGCAGATCTCCAATACACTGGGATGAAGTTGGGGAAAGAGTTATTTTGGGTCCAGAATTGGTACAACAAGCAGGATAAAATCCAAGTAGTTAAGCAAAGGATGAAAACGGCTCAAGATCGGTATAAAAGCTATGCCGACATGAGGAGAAGACCATTGGAGTTTGAAGTTGGTGATCATGTGTTTCTTAAAATTTCTCCAACAAAAGGGATTATTAGATTTGGAGCTAGAGGCAAATTGAATCCAAGGTACATTGGTCCGTATGAGATTCTAGAAAGAATTGGACCATTAGCTTATCGATTGGCTCTACCACCAAATTTGTCGGAAGTGCATGATGTATTCCATGTGTCACAACTTCGAAAATGTATATCAGATCCCGAAGCTATCATTTCTACACATCAACCGGAGGTTCAACCAAATTTGAGCACAGTGGAGAAACCGATCAAAGTCTTGGATAGGATTGATAAAGTGTTGAGGAGAAAAGTAATTCCTTATGTGAAGGTTTTGTGGACTGGACAAACCGAGAGGGAAGCGACGTGGGAGCCCGAGAACGAAATGAAGCAAAAGTACCCTGAGTTATTTGAATAGTGTTAAGGTAAGCTAAGTTTCGAGGACGAAACTTTTTGAAGGAGGAGAGAATGAAATAGCCATGAATTCCTTAAATTACATATTAATGTGTTATTGGAATGATATATAATATATATGTGTGTGTGTGTGTGTGTGTGCTTAGTTAATATAATTAGTGAATGTGTTATTTTATATGTGTAAGTATTATGAAATTAATATTATTGTTTGATATGTATAAATGTGTGTATAGTGTAATGAATATGTGTGTCTTTTTCAAATTAATATGCATGTGTTATGTTTAGAATTTAATCAAATTACTTTTGAATGCTTAGATTTGTGACAGAATTTTCAAATTTTAACCACTTTTTAAGCTAAATACAACTCAAATGCATTTGAAATTTGCCAAATTAATCTAGGACAAATATACCCCTAATGGCTAAGTTTGGATGACAATTGACTTTTTGGACAGTTAAGACCTCTTTTTGGCAGCCCATTTTCATACGAATTTTCATTTCTTTCTTTCTTTCTTTCTTTCTTCCTTTCTCATCCCAAAATCTTAAACCCTAAGCCAAGATTTATTACAAGCTTTAGGATTTGAACATCATTCCAAGCCAAGATTTAGTCATGTGAGTTTAATGCAAACTTTATCTTTTATTTTATGTTCTATATTGTGTTGTTTGTAAATGTTAGATAGAAATGATTTTGATGTGATAATTGGTGTGGGATTGATTTGGTGCATTGATGATAGTTTGAATGAGATTATGTGGCTAATGGAGTGGTAGTTATATCTTATATGAGTGTTGATGTGTGGGGATGAGTATTTTGGAAGATTGAAGATTGAGTATTTGAGATGTGAATTGAAGTGTGATTAGTGTTTGATGATTAGAAGTAGAATTCATGTTGTTAGGATAGTATTTGGATCATATAACAAGCTTTAGAAAGTTTGGATTAAGTTTGGGAATTTTTGAAAAATGAACAAAGTTGTAATAAAACAGGGAAATCAAAAACATTTTCGTATAGGCTAAAATTTGAACGTACGCCGGCATCTGGGGCTTCTACGCCGCCGGCTTATAGGCGGTGTTGGAAGCCAACAGAATCAAATTTCTTAAGGCCGATTGAACGCCACCGCTTTCACTGGAAAAGTCACGGCGTTCATTTTTTCACATTGTACGCCGGCTACTGGGATTCCAAAGCCGCCGCGTATAGTGAAGCTGCCACGTACATGGATACGCTGCCGGTTTGTCTCTGTAAACTTTTGGAAATTTGAATTTTGGATTCTACACCGGCTCAAAGCCGGCGTAGAATCAAGGCAGCCGGCGTACCCTTGAAGCTGCTGCGTTGGCAGTGTTGATTTTCAGAGTATCGAACACCGGTTCAAAGCCGGGCTTTGAGTCGGCGTATCCCCTGCGCTTTTGAATTTTAAAAACTTTCTTTAAAATTTTTCGAAGTTTGATATATGATCAATTAAGTATTTGTTAAGCGATCTAGGATATAATAGGATGTTTAAATGCTTTATTATGACTTTGTATTAATTTATTTGGATTTCTTTGATTTATTTATATTTTCAATTAGTTAATTAGTGCTTAAGCTAAGTGTGAAATTCAATATTGATTTAAACAGTGATAGATCCTCGCCCAGTCAACCCCGTTAATTTCCGAGCTATCTCAGGTACGCAGTAACTTTCTTGTCTCTTTGCTAGGATAGGCATCAAAATTAAACTACTTTAAATTAAGAAAATCCTATTGATATATGAGTGTTGATTGTCTTTATTTGCCATTGAATCTGGTTCGGAGAGCGGCATCCTACTCAGATTGGGGCCAGGGTACTTTCTCGTTAATGGATAGAATTGTTTAGGAGATATGAGTATCCGAGCTGCTCATATCAACCCCCTGAGCATCGTGATACGTTACTCAAGATCCCTTAGTATTACAGGCTACGCTGGAAGGTAGGGCTGCCTAGTCTGTATGAACAGTAGGGACCACTGAGGGAGGCGGACGTGATACTAGATCCTTGTTGTCCGGAGTTTGAATACTCCCGTGTTGTTTTACTAACTAACGACTTAGTAATAAACCAATGATTGTTGCATAATGCATTTAGCCTAAGAATGTGTGATCCACTTTGCATTTTGTATTCGTTACTTGTATACTGGGCCTTTGACTCATATTTTATACATTTCAGGTGATGACTCCAATGAGTTCTATACGAGTATGGGGTACGGAACCAACTTTGAAGATTTTCTCGATGGGTTGGAGGATTAGAGATGACCATGGACTCAATGGAACCCTATGACTTGTAATAGATTAGAAGTGATTTCTTTTGTTTATGATGTAATTAAAGTACTAGTTTGAATTGTGTTTTGAGGATTTTGGTTAAGGCTTGTAAGAAGCCTTTGGATGTAATATATTATATATATATATATGTACTTAGCTATGTAGGAATTAAGTTGCTTCCTTTGTAAGATATGTTGGTAGTGTAGTAGTATAGTTTTATTTGAGGTTTAAAAAAAAAAAGAACTATGTTTCCTAATGTATATTATCTTTATGGAATTAGATAAATAATTACTCAAACAATTCCTTCAGGCAACCTTACATATAATCTTAGCGGTTATATGTGGTTGGGGAACCGTTATCTCCTATTTCAAATATAGGGGTGATAGCGGGTCCTTACAGACTACCTTGCTGATGACTAGTTGTATAGTCATAGATGACATAGGATGGATCAAGGAAGACTTTTTATGTTTTGTTGTTATTCAGTGTTAGACTCATGTTTATATCCATTGAATTTTCAGTTGTATCTGGAGTTCTATATGTGGTATTAGTTTTTAGGGTATGGTTTGACTTGTTGACCTGCAGTTATATCAACAATGTCTAGTTTTCTGATTATGGAGATTTTTTATTTATCAGAATGTTTATTTATGAGAACCATATGATTTCTTCTATACCTTATGAGTTATACAGGTGATAATTGAAAATTTGTGGATATTAGAGCCTTAGCGTGTCCTAATCAAGAGAGGACACGTGGCGGATTGTAATGCCTTATTTTAGGGTGTTACAAATATCGAAACCGGGTGATAAATTCTGGTTGTGTAGTTAGTTATGATGTATTGTTTGAGAAATTGTTTGATCGCCTGAATAAAATGACTTAATCCACTATTCGGATTAATACCAAATTCTGACATATGCATATCATAATGGGAAGGAGCATTAGCATTGATCGGTTAATCGTGATCCATAAACGAGATTAATTGTTCGGTTAATCGTGATCCAGAAACGAAATAATTGTAGGTTTCCCGTGAACCATAAACGGCATAAAGTTAGTACCGCGGTATTCGTTAATCTGCTAACTCGGGATGGAGGGTGCAAGTCCATCCACATATGATTTCTGGATAGTCATATGTATGTTGTTCTCATGTGTTTGGTGCATTCACTTGCTTGTTTAATCACTTGTTTGAATTGTTTTGACATAAATGTTGTTGCGGAATATTTCACTCACTAAGCTAGTGTAGCTTATACCCTAATAGATGTTTGATTAAATAGGTTATCTCAAAAATGCTAAGTGGTGACTGAGATGGTTGGAGCCGAGAATGGCTTTGGGATTCCGGCAAGAAAGGAGAATGCTTGAAGTTTTTAGCTAGGTTTTATTAATTGCCTTGTAATAGTTTTATATAGTAGAATCTTTTGATGAGTTGAAATTGAAGTTTTATGAGTTGTATCTTCAGGAATGGTGAATTGAATTTCCTCTACATTGTTCTCAAGTTGTATCAACATAAAATGCATTACTTTGATGAGTCTCCTCCATGTGTTAGACGCCTTGTATATAGTATGGAAGCCTTTGCGTGACTGAGGTGGTCATTCTTAGGCTTTAATATTGTGTAGGGTGGACTGCCACGTTTAGAGTACCATTGGGGCGTGACATGGTAGGCATAACTGGTGTATTATGTATATGGCGAGTAGGAGCCGGTAAAAACTATATAAATTGATAGCTAGCAGGAACCGGTAATAACTACATGTTTTGATGGCAAATAAGAGCCAGTAAGATCTATAAAAATGAGTTTTTAAAAGAAGTGACGATCGTAATAGGTCGGAATACCTAACCCCGAATGAAGAGAGTAATTCATTCAACATATGATCTGGAAAATCATATGTCTTGTATGCCCACGTGCTTATTGCATTACATTTCCTTATCTAAAAACTTGGTTGTTATTTTGTTTTAAGTATGATTACTGGGATTATACTCACTAAGCCGTAAGTTTACGCCCCTATAGATATTTGTATTCACAGGGACACCTGTTTTGATATCCAAGGTCTCCTCTTATCTGCATAAGTTTTCTTTTGGGAGCTTTTGAAGGAAATCTACTTGAAGAGTTAGATTAAAATTCTTTAAAATCTTTTTGATGTAGTATTTAAATTATTATGAAGACTAATAGTTATTTTG